>OY288249.1:44267861-44772861 GCA_958450325.1 Agrostemma githago
TATGCAATTTTCATCTCTAAAGCTCCCTCAAACTAAAGGTGTGCATTAATACATCATGTGCATGAGGGACATTGCGGCTCAACATAAAGGCTTGGAGGTTACTATGTCTGACTCTTTCCTGGTGCACTTCATTTTATGCACTCTTCCTTCACAATATGCCACATTTAAGATATCCTACAACACACATAAGGATAAATGGTCTATTAATGAGCTTATGAAAATGTGTGTTCAGGAGGAGGGTAGATTGCTATTGGAAGAAGGTGAAAAGGTGAACTTTACCACTTCTAAGAAGAGTGATGATCACACTAAAGACAAAGGAAAGGGGAAGGTTCCAACTCAGTCAGTCAAAAAGAAGGAGTCTTCGTGTTTCTTCTGTAAAAAGAAGGGACACACGAAAAAAGATTGCGCAAAATTCAAAGTCTGGCTGAAAAAGAAAGGTAATTTTCTAGCACATGTATGTTATGAATCTAATATGGTTTTGAATCATAATAAATGGTGGATTGACTCTGGCACTACAATCCATGGTTCGAATACCTTGCAGG
This sequence comes from Agrostemma githago, assembly GCA_958450325.1. Lineage (NCBI taxonomy): Eukaryota > Viridiplantae > Streptophyta > Magnoliopsida > Caryophyllales > Caryophyllaceae > Agrostemma > Agrostemma githago. The sequence continues at coordinate 44,268,404 of OY288249.1, forward strand.
GTACAAACCTAAGGAAACCGGTGGGCAGGGAAGCCTCTATCTATTCTGGAAATCGGATAGGATCACATGTGGAAGTCATCGAGACATGCACTTTAATTCTTAGTAGTGATTTTAATTTGGTTTTGCAAGAGACATTTTATGTTCCTAAATTGCTAGGAATTTGATTTCTATTTTCAGACTTGTAACCTTTGGATTTTCTTTTAAATTTTCGGATTCCAGTTTTAATATTTTTAAGAATTCTGAAATAATTGGTTGCGGTATTTTGTCTAAAAATTTATATCGTCTCAGTTTGCAAAATGATACCACTGAAAGTACTATGCATGTCAATACTGGTTTAAAAAGATGTATTATGGATGAGAATTCTTCTATGTTGTGGCACAGGAGTTTGAGACACATCTTCATTTAGAGGGTTAAGAGATTGGTGAAAGAAGGGGTACTTAGTACTTTAGACTTCACCGATTTCGAGAATTGTATTAGTTGCATTAAGGGAAAGAAAACTAATACTCATAAAACTAGTGCTAAAAGGAGTTCTGAGTTATTAGAAATCATACACACGGATATTTGTTGTCCGGACATGAACGCTAATGATCCAAAATACTTTATCACCTTCATTGATGATTATTCGCGATATATGAATCTCTACTTACTTCTTTCCAAAGACGAAGCTTTAGATGCCTTTAAATTGTTTAAGGTTGAAGTAGAGAACCAATGTGATAACTGATAAGCGCATTAAAATCGTAAGATCAGATCGAGGTGGTGAGTACTACGGTAGATACACCGAGAACAGACAAGCACATGGTCCATTTGCTAAATTTCTTCAAGAGCATGGGATTGTTGCCCAATACACCATGTCTGGTTCTCTGGACCAGAATGGTGTAGCAAAAAGAAGAAAGCGGACATTAATTAACACGGTGCGAAGTATGCGAAGTAATGTTAATCTTCCATTATTTTTGTGGGTTGATGCTCTCAAAACGGCAGTGTATATATTAAACTGGGTTCCTTCTAAGACCGTCTCTAAGACACCTTTTGAGTTATTCAAAGGTTGGAAACCGAGTTTACAACATATATGCATTTGGGGATGTCCGTCTGAAGTGAGAATTTATAACCCGCAAGAAAAGAAACTTGATCCAAGGACTATTAGTAGGTATTTCATTGGATATGTCGAGAAGTCTAAGGGTTATAAATTCTAATGTCCATCTCACAGCACTCGAATTGTGGAATCAAGAAATGCTAAATTTTCTGAGAATGACTTGATCAGTGGGAGTGATCAATTTCGGGAAATTATTTCTGAAAAAGATCGCAATGAAGTTCCACCATCTGACTCAGGTGTTAGATTGGTCGTCATCCACACTCCTCAAGTCCAACCGAGCGTTAGACGAGCAAATAAGGAAACTCCACATACTATTGGTCGAAATCTGGTAGATTTGGAGACTAAGGAGGTTCGGGCCGAAGGTGAACAAGTTCCACCAGAGGGTGAACAAACTCCATTATTAAGAAGATCTACCCGAGAAAGAAAAACAACTATTTTTGGTGACTTTATGGTGTATTTACAAGAATTGGATTATTGTGTTGCAGCCGATAATGATCCTTTGTCAATTTCACAAGCCGTAAGCTCTACAGATTCAAACTTATGGATGAATGCTATGAAAGATGAGTTGAATTCTATGGCATCTAATGGAGTTTGGGATCTCGTCGAGTTGCCTGATGGTGTAAAAACCATTGGATGTAAGTGGGTCTTTAAGACAAAGAAAGACTCGCTTAGCAGCATCGAGAGGCATAAGGCAAGACTCGTTGCTAAAGGATTCAATCAAAGGGAAGGAACGATAACACAGAGACTTTATCTCCTGTATCAAAGAAAGATTCTCTCCGAGTTGTCATGGCATTAGTAGCTCATTTTGATTTCGAGCTACATCAGATGGATGTGAAAACGGCATTTCTCAATGGAGATCTAGAAGAAGAGGTTTATATGAAACAACCTGAAGGATTCTTCTCTAGTGATGGTGAGCATTTGGTTTGCAAGCTAAATAAGTCTATATACGGTTTGAAAAAAGCTTCCCAACAATGGTATAAGAAGTTCCACGAAGTTATTTCTTCATTCGGTTTCGAAGAAAACATTATGGATCAGTGTATATACCTTAAGGTCAGTGGGAGTAAGATTTGTTTCCTTGTGTTGTATGTGGATGATATTTTTCTAGCAACAAATAATAAGGGATTGCTATATGAGGTGAAACAATTTCTTTCAAGTAACTTTGATATGAAAGATATGGCGAGGCATCTTATGTCATTGGCATTAAGATCCATAGAGAAAGATCACGGGGCATTTTAGGCTTGTCTTAGGAGGCCTATATCAACAAAGTACTCGAAAGGTTCAGAATGAAAGATTGTTCACCAAGTGTAGCACCCATTGTGAAAGATTATCGGTTTAGTTTGGACCAGTGTCCTAGGAATGACATTGAGAGGGAACAAATGAAAAATATAACCTATGCTTCAGTAGTTGGTAGCACTATGTATGCTCAGGTATGTACCAGACCCGACATTGCATATGTTGTTGGAGTATTAGGCAGATATCAGAGTAACCCAGAAATCGATCACTGGAAAGCTGCAAAGAAAGTGTTGAGATACCTTCAGGGTACTAAGGATTACATGCTTATGTGTAGACGAACTGAAAGTCTTGAAGTGGTAGGGTATTTCGATTCAGACCACGCTGACTACATTGATTCACGAAAATCCACCTCAGGATATGTGTTTATGCTAGATGACGGGGCTATTTCTTGGAAGAGTGCCAAACAGACAATGGTAGCCACTTCTTCTACGGAGGCCGAGTTCATTTCTTGTTTTGAGGCTACCACATATGGTGTATGGCTGAAAGACTTCATATCTGGTCTTAGAGTTGTTGACTCTATTAGTCGGCCAATACAAATGTATTGCGATAATGCAGCTGCTGTCTTCATGGCTAAGAATAATAAAAGTGGAGGTGCAAGTAAGCACATCGACATTAAGGATCGAGTCGTTAAAGAACATGTTCAAGAGAAGAAAGTGACTGTTGACCACATTAGCACTGACCTTATGATTGCTGATCCCTTGACTAAAGGCATGCAAATTAAGATTTTCAAGGGTCGTGTAGCGAGTATGGGACTTGGTCCCGTAATGTGATACATTTATTATGTTGTTTTGAACTTTTCATTCAGTTGGATATTATCTCAATTTAATTTATACACGTACGTATTTTGTTACCTTTATTTATTGAGAAATATCATTTGTTTTACCTAGAGTAAACATATGGTTTATTCATTAAGTTGAGAGTGGTGAAAGACCGAGTATATTGTGATACATGGAAGGTAAATTCTCGTTTTAAAAAAGAGGATTAGTCGCTATGATTCGTATATGCGGTTTCTCGTTTAAATTGACCAAGTAGGAGAATGTTAGAATTTATGATAAACTAAATAACTTATTAAGTTGTTTGATCAGTTTATAGTTACTGAATTGTGGTCCATTTGATTATCAACATAAACTCTATTGAATATCAATCTCTTATCTCCTATAATCCTATTTTCCATTAACCACTATACATAAACTTTATCTAGTTGTAACTTTATCTTTGATGAAAAGATTAGTATAAATACAACACCATTAGTGTCACTAAATTCATATTTACTATTCATCTATAAACCATCTAAATCTGAGAAGAAAGAGTTTATAACCGACAATATAGTCAAGAAGATCGGCGGTTTTCGGGGACGGTATTTTCGGGTTGTTGATAAAGCTATTTTGGAATCCGATAAGCAATGGCTGGAGGTTATTTCTAGATCTTATTATTTTGCTTTCGCCTTTGAGTTTATCGTTATGTTCATTTATTATTTAGAACATGATAAATTCATATAAATAACTAACATGTTAACGTCCGATCATCATCGGGTGTTTTATTGGAGACTTTTATAGACACAAGCAGTCAAAATGCAGGTGTCTACAGAGCCTCCACTCTAACTGAGGCTTGGACAAGGCGAAAGTCAGAGTAGCCACCATGCAAATCAAGGATTACGACTTGGTAGCCTTTCGGTCGGGTCATTTATAGTCCATTAGACTCGCGTGAAGGATTCGCTAGCCATAAATAAAGGGTCATACCTGTCTTGATAGGTCCGTGGGGACTTACTTCCGAAGTTCTCGGTATACCTGTATACAGACACATCATATCTTGGATGTAGCATTTCAGGAGAAACACCGCCTCGGGTCTTCCGCTGCGAAGCACAGACTGGTACCTGAAATGTTAGATACATAGGTAGAAATAGCGGATATTGCAGATAGCAAGATAGCATACAGGAAATGCAGTTAAACATCCATAAACTGGCTTGCGCTGGGGAAAATGATTTTTGCTTCATTTTGAAATCGAAGTCCTGACAATAGCTGACGTGCTAGGGAATAGTTTTTCAAAATCGAAGGCTTAGAAAATACTCATTGTTTTAACAAACAAAAGTTTGACCTTGTCAAAAAATGATTTTCTCAAATGGCTAAGTTTTACAAATTTCAAAGCAGGAATTTGAAGAGAGAGGCATACCGACAGACTCGACTCTGGACGCGACAGGGCGAGCTGACCGATACGACTTACACTCTTAAAGGGTTGGACCGTGACTCGGTAGGGGATGGGCCACCTAAGACTACAAGACTCTTAAGCTGCGTTATTCCGTAACCTAGGCGAGTGACAACACGGTCGAACTTCAAAATGGGAAGGATGTGTTATAGTGGGATTGCAGTAGTCTGTAATGAGACTATTAGTGCACGACAAGACTTAGCAGTAGCGATGTTATAGTCTAGTTCTTTTTAACTCTTGGTTTTGGGGTACTTTACCAAAGTAGGTGTTGCTTCGAGTTCTTGACAGATTCTCGTCTTCGACTGAGCCAAGTACAAGGACACACTATAGAAAGGTGGCTAGATTTTGAAAGTATTTTGGATTTTGTGAGTGGATGGACAATTTCTATCTAATAGAAGCCCCCAGACGACAAATCAAACTGTTGGGAACATGACAGTGTCGTGATAAGAATGATGGTGCTTTTTTAATTTGTGTCAATATGGGTGGCTGTGCCTTTGTTGAAAAGGCTGCCTACGTATTCACGTGTAGTGAAATCGAACCAAGTCGTAGTTCAGGAGATTGAAAGATATGGTATGGTGCCTAGTTTATTAGGGCGTTGTGTGTAACTAGCCGTATTGACAGTGTAGGCTAGGTGCATTCCTAATGATGTCTTGATCAAAGGGCTAGAACAGTTAGGATGTTGATCCTGTGACTGTGAGCGTTCTCCGAGGTAGCCTCTAGAGATAGTGTGAACTATTTGGACATGTTCTATGCTGACCGCAAGTTGAGTTCCCGTGTTTGGGGTTGGTAACTGGTTTGGATGTTTTTGGAAATGTGGAGCCAGGCAGTAAGTGGCTTTGATGATTTGAAATCTGGAGCTCGATTCTTGTGGAGCTAAAGCTATGATGGTAAGGTATTGTAATATGCTAAGAAAGGAGGAAGTCAAGTAAAAATGACTCAAACTTCGATTGGGGTAGGTTCGATAATGCGGGATCTGATTTCCATGTCTGGCACTAATGGTTAGGGTGTATCCTATGGAGCTTGAATCCTCAAAATTCCAGGCTATCTCTTACCCTAGGTCTCGAGAAGGTCTTGAGGGTTGTAATGTGGGAAGGCTAGATGTTGTGTTAGCTGACCAGTCTTATTATCACCCTTCTATTTGATGGTATAGGCATTGATAATTTGAATTGATCGTACCTCGGTCAAGGGATTCTTCACTTGATTTGACAATACCCAGGTCATGGGTTTTTTGGAAAAAAATTTGGTTGACCTCTTAATCCCGATCATGGGATTCTTCATTTGAGTTGACCGTGCCCTGGTCAAGGGATTACCGTACTCTGGTCGAGGGAATGTTGAGAGTTCTTTTTTATCATGGCCAGCTCTTTTATTTTCGCCTTTTGCTTTTTCCTTGGACTTTCGAATTTTTTTGTCCAGCTTTTTTTTATCAGACTAACACCTAAGGTAGGGATTGGTCAGTCTTATTAGAGGGATTTTTATTGTGGGAAATGGACTAGCCGCCCGTCTTGAACCCAAACTAGGAGACTACCTAGATTTGTCACAGGATTCGATACCGCTCCTGCTAGGGGTAGTTATGTGGCTTTCTATACCATACATGGAACAGGTAAAGGAAAACACGAGTCTCGGTTTCCTGCAGTCATTATAGATATGCCTATAATAGTCACGTGCATGTGCTCACAGTGTATGATGGTGTTCATCATGTTCTCGGAAACACATAAGGAAAGCATATATGAGAAATAGAAATGCTAATTTTATTGGATTGTGAAAAGAGGACAGAATACAACTGTCTCTGACTCTGACTTCGAAATTGAAAGAAATAGAACATCCTAGACTCGAACCCAGACTCGAACTTAAATCAAATCTGGACTCTCGGATGATGTCGTCAGTAGTCTTCAGCTTCTAAGGACTCAAGTGGATGTCCAGTATAGCCTTCAGTAGAAGCTTCACCCAGATCTTCATTATGTCGAAGATCGTCTTCAATCCTAGTGCCCATTTCGGTAAGCACCGCAAAGTTTGAAATGCCGGCATATCTGAGATGGACGCGGTAGGAAGGTAGGAGGTTGTTGATGAACGCCTCCACTAGTGTCTTCTCGTTGGGCTTGTCTACCAGCTTAACACTCTCAACCTCCAACATTGAAGGTTTGGTGAAACCCTCTGTTGGATCTTGGGCCATGACTTCTAGAGTCCGCATGGTAGTCTGAAGTTCAGTATTATCAGAATAGTTTTGAGCGAACTCGGTAGCCACATCTTCCCAAGTTGGGAAGCTTTTTGTATTAAGCCTATAGAACCAGGCTTTCGGGTATTTTCCGAGGGATGCGGCGAACAGATTGATGAACATGTCGGCTTTGACCTCCTTAATTGCCATAAACGCCTTGAAAGCTCAGAGATGTAGTAATGGATCCTCTGTCCCTTTGAATATGGGTAACCTCTCTAAGTAGAGATATGTTGGTAGTTTCTCATTGATGGGTGTATAGTTTCAGGCGTTTTCAACACGAATGTTGTTCCCTTGGAGGGCATGGAATTGTTCTTCGAGCATACGCACCGTACTGATCAGTTTGGCAAATGGCCCAATATTCACAAATCCAGAATTGAGGTCTTGTCATTCAATGACACTTAAACGAACATTCACGGCCTCTTGGTCGGCTCTTATGAACCCTAGCACTACTACAATTAAGATTAAATAGGATGGTTCTTAACCATCATATATTAGATAAGGAACCGTCCTTTAGGTCGACGTCCTATTAAATCAAATAGCGCGCTTCCCAGAAGGTCGAACCGTGATATTAAATACAAACTTAATAGGACGGTTCAAGGGAACCGTCCTATTTAGTCTGTTATTAAAAAGCGCGGGTCCATTGAAGCATGCAATTAAATCTCTAGTAAATAGCACGGGTCCATTGAAGCGTGTTATTAAATCTCTAGTAAATAGGATGGTTGGCGTACGAACCGTCCTGTTAATTCTTTTGAATAAAAACAAAATATCATCCACTAAATAAGACGCTTACGATAACCGTCCTGTTTGTGTTACATAATTTTTTAAAAAAAATATTTCGATATAATTGTACGCCAAACCAAAAATCCAATAGTTACATTAAAACACTAGATCAACATTGAAAAGCCCGACAATTGCATCCCATGTACCAATTCTTGACCAAAAATTACAAATCGATAAAATATGGTCCCAATAGTTGTGGTTGAGTTATAATAACAATGGGGCGGCCGACCGGAATTTGAGACAAAAGAGATTGATATTTTTTTCATTACATCAGTAGGATTATATATAAATTAGCCGTTACATATATAGCATAGCATATGGTCATTAGATCCCACAAATTGCCTGAAATAGAGTTTATGTTTACCGAAATATGGTCAATAGTTGTCTCATTTCATGTCTGTTGCGTCTGTGAGAGATGGGTACCTTGAGATGTTGACCAGCAAGTTTGGCAGGTCTGTCGCTCCACCAAGACGCAATCTGTTCGACGGTGACACCATATTTGAGACCAGAAGTCCATGTTGCAGGAAGGACATACTGCAAAGATGATATACCACCCCACGCTTTCAAAAAGTCTCCCTGCTCTAGAAGCTTGAGCGATGGAAGTGAAGGTGAATGGTCTGAACTCAGCATGTCAATATCATCAACCTAAAAAACCAACATCAAAATATGAATAAACCAAATATTGCTATTAGCCTGCAAAATCAACATAGTGAAACTTAGTACCTTTAAAGCCTCCCATAGTCTATCTTTGTTTTCAGTATCATGGATAAGTGGAGCGCACTTAAACCGTGTGTCTCCATCTGGAGTCTCTTCAGCAGAAAATGACAGGTAATGCGGACATGTTTCTACAGTCATGTTATCACCTCTGCCCTTAGCTTTTTGCGAGGAAGATAAAAAGAACACGGAAGTTGAGATAATGATGCCATGGGAAAGATCTAACGATTTGGTGGACTGATAAATTTATAAAATTACCTTTACAAGATCTAATGAAGTTCCAACATCCGAGAGATGGACAATGTGAAGATGAGCACCTTCTGAAGAGCCGCCGACTATCGTGTCTTCAGTCCACGTCAAGAGACCTCTAATAGCTGCCTGCTCCTTGACATATGTAACACAATGTATATCAGAAGACAGGAATGACAGAGGACAGAGCAGATTCTCTTCAACGATGATAACTAAGAAAGTTTGAAATCGTAAATGATTGATGGTAGGGTTTTGTCGTGATCCCGCCGATCAAATAAATAACCAACCGATCCTAGTGGGTAGCTAGGGTAAGTCGGGTCTAATCCACGAGGACGGTAAGAGGCGTCTAGACTAAGGTCACCTAAAAACGAGACTAAGTCAACGAGCTAAACTAAACTAGAGTAATAGGAAGGGGAAGAAGGCTAAGGCTACGACTACGGTAATGGAGAGAACAACTAAGGAAAACGGGCTAGGATTAGGTCGGGTTCAAAGGGGCAATGGAATGGTCAAGGAAGAGTAAAGGTGAAGGGGGTAGTCGGGTAATCTAGGTGTGGTCCGGGCTCTCGCTACTTAGACCAACCTAGAGGTTCCACCTAAAACCCATCTTGTCGACACACATGACAAACGGGGCTACTAGCGTGTTATCGTGGCCTAGGTCGCATCCGGGCTCTCGCTACTTAGACCGACCTAGGGGTTGTCCTCACCGGGCTCTCGCTACTTAGTGAGGGAACCAAACCCACAAGCAAACTATTACCAACAAGAGAAAGGCAAGAAAAACAAGCATATGCATACAAGTCACTCAAGCATTTCAACAAACATGTACCATGCATCAAACCATGAGGAAACCCAAATCTTCCACCAACATCTCCAACAAACCCTTAATCATCCAATTAATACCCTAATCACCCTACTAACCCTAGCAAGAATCTACTCAAACATAATCAAACTACAACTAACAAGAACAAGAGGAATCAACATAAGAATCCAAACATACATAATGGAAAACTAACAAGGATGATGAACAAAACAATAAACAAGAACTAAAGATTGTAACTTGATTGATAAACAAAGATAAAAAGAAGAGAAAAGAAGATTATACCATACTAAAGAAGAAATCTTGCATAAATGGAAGAAAACCCAAATACATCAACCAAGGTTGTCAATCTTGGTTGGATTCTTCAAGAATTCCCAAATTACAAGAGTAAAACTAGGATTAACGACTAATTACCGACTAATCTACTCTAATCTAAGCTAATCTAACCTAAAATAGTCTAGGGTTTAGTGGGAAGTGAAGAATATAAGCTTAGATTACAAGAGGAAGGGTATATATAGGGTTACAATGAGTAGGGAGATGAAACAATGAAGCGCGGAGCTACAGGTGGGCCTTCCCGGCCGGGATGAGGTGGTCCCGGTCGGGATGAGGTCGGTCCCGGCCGGGATGACCTGCTCCCGGTCGGGAGGGACCCAAAACAGAAGCATCTCTTTTGTGCACCTCATCCCGGACGGGTTGAGGTCATACCCGTCGGGGATGAGTCTTGCAGGCCTCCAATATATGATCTTTAAGGTTCCTCCTTGCTTCACATGGACTTCTCATCGATTCTCGGGACTCGGGATCGGGTCTCGGAGGCTCGGGATTGGGTCCCAAGGTCTCGGGGTCGAATCCAAGGCATCGAGTGATCGTTCCTTCACTTCGTTGACTCCGAAAAGTGTATGTATTGAGTCGGAATCGCTCCAACTCTTCATGAATGGTCTCGGGAACCTGAAACGAACTAGAGGAAGCATAAGTAGCCCATAAATCGCTCCCAAGGAGCGATTCCACAAGAAAATGGGATCAAAACACCACGAAATAGGCACTACAAACTACACTTATCAACTCCCCCACACTTAACCCTTACTCGCCCTCGAGTAAGCACATACTAACTAATAAACTAGCCGAGCGGGTATTAGCGCACCCTACGCCCTTTCAACTCAGGCAGTACACTTAGAGGGAAAAGTGCACTCCGCAAGGCAAGTGGGGTCTTGCGACAAAACTGTGGATGCAACCGGACACAAAAACACATAAACAAACAAACATACAAACAAACACACAAAAGGTTGCACCCAAAAGAAAAGAAATACCGCTTCCCTCAAGCAAGCGGTGAAAGAATCACCGGTTTAGGACTCAAGGCAGGTGACAACGTTCCCAAGCTAGCAATACAAACCAAAATGGACAAAACCCTAATAGTATGACGACAAAGCAATAAAAAACGTTGGTAACTTACCTAGGTTCCTCCTAACCTTCTAAGAACGTACCACGGGACGATCGGCGGGATGGAAAGTGATGAACCACGGTGTTAGTCGACACTGTAGGTAAGTGAGACCCCGCCCTCTTTAGCAAAGAGCCAAGAGGGTCGTCCCATGCCCAAAACCGCCTAACTAGTCCAAGTAAAAAGTTGAAATAGTTGCAAAGTGAGGGAAGACCGACCTTTGCCGCTATCATCCTTCCTAGGGACTCGGTCCTTTGGTAGGCTCTTCACGGCAAAAGTCGGAAAAAGGCTTATTTTTGTGGGGTTAGGATCTTTTTGTGAGACGATTTTCCTTTGGCATTTTCTCTTTTCATTTGCATTTTTGCTTTGTATGTTGCCATGCCATTTCTTTTTCTTCTTTTCTATTTTCTTTTTGGCTTTTGTGCCTTTTCTTTTTCTTCATTCTTTTCTTTCTTTCTTTTTCTTTTCTTTGCCCTTTTTGGCAAGATTTGGCTTTTTTGGCATTTCTTGACAATTTAGAAAGAGAGAAATCAACAAGTTGCAAATTATTGTGTGGATATGTGTAGGAGGTAGGGTAATGGGCATGTCGGGGTTGCGCATCCCCTTTCAAACCCACAAAAAGGTGGAGAACTTGGACTAATCAAACGATCCTAGACATGGTCACCTAAGGGACGAAACTCGGTAACCAAGGCCTTTTCACACCGTGGGTGGTCATAACGGCCAAAGGTGTAAATCCCGTAGTAAATCCCTAGTAAGCTAGGTGGACTCAAGGTAAATGACCAACGAAATCATTGATTTAGGGTCATTCTACTAGACTAAAGTCCAAGACTCGATTTATACCACTAGGAAGGGAAAGTAAACACTTGCACACTAGCCTCTAAACCGGGTTTCGAAAACCTATTTACACACAAGACACACTCACACAACACAAAACGAAGACATGGCGAAAACGAAAGAAAAAGAGATAAAAGGCCACAAAACAAAATAAAACAAAACAAACAAACAATACAAACACCACCCCAAGCTTCCAAACAAGCCACCAAATCAACCAAACTTTACAAAGCTCCTTCCGAGCACACAACATCACAATCTCCTCCAAACTCCACAAGAGATAAAGAAGAAAAAGGGATAAAGATGTTACCGGAAGTCTTGAAAGCTCTCCAAAGCTATCGGTGATTCAAGTAACCTATAAGGAAAAAGGGAGGCAAAACACGCACAACACAACAAATACACGATACACCGGCATAAAAGGAAAACACACAAAAGGAAAATCTTTTTGATTTTTATGAAAAAATTTCAAATTTTTAGGATTTTTAAAGATTTTTAGAAAAACTACGAAAATAAAACTAACTACGATAGAATATCGCTCCCCCACACTTAAGCCGAGCAATGTCCTCATGCTCGACCGTAGTGCATGGGAGCACAAAAGAAAAGAAACTACGAAAATAAAACTAAAAATCAAAAAGTGGAGAAAAGGGTATAAAGTGTCCGGCCGGGGTGTAGTCAAGTCACCGTGGGCCGAGACAAGAAAAGATATGGATGGGGGAAGAAATAAAAAGAAAAAAAATAAAAGGAAATGGGAGAGGAGGACTAGGTGTAATCAAGTCACCTAGCACGGATTCCGCCCAAATCCGCCTAAATCCTACAAAAAGAGAGAGAAATCAAAGAAAAAGTGAAAATACTTGTAAATTTGGATTTTGAAATGACTCTCGATGTAGTCACGTCATCGAGAATCGGGAGCAACCATACTAAGGCCTCGAAGGCCACCAAGACACCATGACTTAAGGGAAAGGGGGGCAAACAAGAGAAAACAAGCAATAATAGACGGAAAAGAAAGGATAGTTGCCGTACCCATCGGTTAGCAACTCACTCGCTCCATCGTCTCAATGGTCAATATAAGCACTTTGCTTGTCGTCATCATTGTCATCCCGCTTCAAACTTGAAAGTATCGCATGGTTGAGGTGGTAATGGTGTGAGGGGGTGAGATTTGATGTGGGGCTCGGTGTAAAGTGAAAAGGAAATGAAGTGATGGCATGTAAGGGTCGTATGATAGGAACAAGGAGAAGAAGGGAGGTTGGGAGGGGGTGTACAATGGTTGGGTGGTCTCAAATGACGAAGAAGAGGCACAAGGAGGAGTAGGGGGCCATCCCGGTCGGGAAGGGTGGTCCCGGTCGGGATGACATACCCGTCCCGGTCGGGAAGCTCCCGTCCCGATCGGGATGGCACTCCAGTAAACCCAAAATATGGTACCCTCTTCCCGATCGGGATGGATCCTTCCCGGTCGGGATGCTTCACCCTTCCCGGTCGGGATGACTTCTTCCCCGTCGGGATGCTCTCTTCGTGGCTTCTAAAACCCCAAAAGCTATTCAAAGCTTCAAAAACCCGTTTCATTACTCACAATCCATGCTCTATCGATAACCATTCCTCTCTAGGAGTCATCTTCACTTCACCTATCACAATAAACTCAAACACAACATCAAATTCTCTCCCTCACAACGCTCATCAGCAATCCAAATAACAAGAATATCACAAAACAAAGGGTCCTAGGAACAAAATCACAATAAGCTTAATTACAAACACAAAGCTAAAGAGAAGAGAGGTAGGGGAATGTACAACATGACGGTTCTTAAGGAACTCCGTCAAACCGAGGATGGTGGACTCTCATTCTAACTGTAGCCTCCAAGGGCTCGGAGGAGCAAGTCAAATGCCCGAGCCACATCGTAAGGAGGGCCCAAGCAACCAAGCCAAGCTAACCTCCGCGGCCTCCAAGGTGGAGGCAAGAAGTAGGAATCCCAAGACCCAACGTCATCATTCATGTTGTCTCCGGGGTCTATCCATCCTACAAGCTTTAACAACCTCTTCCTCCCTAGGCATCGCCTCCAATCACTATCAAGCTTCAAATCCTTGACAAGAGGCACAAAAAGCGGTTTTGGCCCCGTTTCCTTGTTGCACACCCCCACACTTTCCTCAAGTTGTGGTTCCCCATCTTCATCGCTTGTCCCCACGTCATCTTGGAGAGGAGAATTGAAACTTCTACCGGCGGTTTCAATCTCTTCCAAATCATTGCTTGGTTCACTTACAAGGGGCTCTTGATGCTTATCCACATTCTCGGACATGGGCAACTTGGGCTTGTCAATTTCACCCAAAAACTTCACAAATTCTACCAACTCATCCAACTCACTAACCTCTTCCAATTCCTCACCAACGATGCCTTCACCAAGAGTCATATCCTCATTCGTCTCTTTTTGGGTAGACAATTGAGGTTCTTCAAAGCAAAGTTCGCTCCTCATAGGGAATTCACTAACGGCTTCTTCATTGGGTTGTTCCCCTTCCCCAAATGAACATCCCTCATCAAGTTGTGAAGATCGAGTTAAGAACATTAGGGTTTGAGCCGTTAAAGCATTCAATCTAGCTTTAAGTTCCTTTCTTTCCCTTTGGAGCTCGACCAAGAGTTCATAAGTCTTTTGCGATTGGATGGCCATTTCTTGTTGGTTGCTCCTTTGCACTTGAAGAATCGATTGATACAACTCCAATTTTGACGATTGGTGGTCATTGGGGTCTTGTAGAGCTCCTTGAAAATCTTGATGATACCCAAGGGGTGGGGCATCATATTGTTGGTAGTGAGGTTGAGGTGATTGGTAGTATTGTGGGTCATGGGGTTCATATTGTAGTTGGGGTGGAGGGTAATATGGTGGGTTTTGGGGGTATTGGCTTCCATAAGGTGAATCTTGATTGAACATGGTGGGCTCACATTGATAACTCGAGTAATAGTCACCATGATCGTAGGATTGGTAATCGTTCACTTGTTGGTAGCCGTTTTTATAACCTTGAAGTTCATACCCACTAGAGTCTTGATCCCCCCAAGGAGCTTGATAGTAATTAGGAGTCATCATGTCATAGCTTTGGTTCATAGAAGAAGAGGAGTAGCTCATATCGGCTTCCATGTGTGGGGAGTTTAGATCAAACCCCATGCTCGCTCGAAAATCGTAGCTCATACCCGGTTGAGGACTTCTCAATCTAGCAACCGTCCGTTAAAGCAGCTCTAAGTTGCAAGAAGAAGATGGTCACCACCTCTAAGCACAAACTGTAGACTAAGAGCAAACGTGAGAAGCCTAGTGCTTTTTGGGCACTAGACAAGAGAGAAATAAACTTCACACACACAAGAAGCAAGGTAACAAAAAGAAAAAAGAAAAACACAAACACAAAGACAAAGTCAAGTAACTAGGAAAACAAAGTCTAAACTAGCAACGTCCCCGGCAACGGCGCCAAATTGATGGTAGGGATTTGTCGTGGATCCCGCCGATCAAATAAATAACCAACCGATCCTAGTGGGTAGCTAGGGTAAGTCGGGTCGAATCCACGGGGACGGTAAGAGGCGTCTAGACTAAGGTCACCTAAAAACGAGACTAAGTCAACGAGCTAAACTAAACTAGAGTAATAGGAAGGGGAAGAAGGCTAAGGCTATGACTACGGTAATGGAGATAACAACTAAGGAAAACGGGCTAGGATTAGGTCGGGTTCAAAGGGGCAATGGAATGGTCAAGGAAGAGTAAAGGTGAAGGGGGTAGTCGGGTAATCTAGGTGTGGTCCGGGCTCTCGCTACTTAGACCAACCTAGAGGTTCCACCTAAAACCCATCTTGTCGACACACATGACAAACGGGGCTACTAGCGTGTTATCGTGGCCTAGGTCGCATCCGGGCTCTCGCTACTTAGACCGACCTAGGGGTTGTCCTCACCGGGCTCTCGCTACTTAGTGAGGGAACCAAACCCACAAGCAAACTATTACCAACAAGAGAAAGGCAAGAAAAACAAGCATATGCATACAAGTCACTCAAGCATTTCAACAAACATGTACCATGCATCAAACCATGAGGAAACCCAAATCTTCCACCAACATCTCCAACAAACCCTTAATCATCCAATTAATACCCTAATCACCCTACTAACCCTAGCAAGAATCTACTCAAACATAATCAAACTACAACTAACAAGAACAAGAGGAATCAACATAAGAATCCAAACATACATAATAGAAAACTAACAAGGATGATGAACAAAACAATAAACAAGAACTAAAGATTGTAACTTGATTGATAAACAAAGATAAAAAGAAGAGAAAAGAAGATTATACCATACTAGAGAAGATGAAAAGAAGAAATCTTGCATAAATGGAAGAAAACCCAAATACATCAACCAAGGTTGTCAATCTTGGTTGGATTCTTCAAGAATTCCCAAATTACAAGAGTAAAACTAGGATTAACGACTAATTACCGACTAATCTACTCTAATCTAAGCTAATCTAACCTAAAATAGTCTAGGGTTTAGTGGGAAGTGAAGAACATAAGCTTAGATTACAAGAGGAAGGGTATATATTGGGTTACAATGAGTAGGGAGATGAAACAATGAAGCGCGGAGCTACAGGTGGGCCTTCCCGGCCGGGATGAGGTGGTCCCGGTCGGGATGAGGTCGGTCCCGGCCGGGATGACCTGCTCCCTGTCGGGAGGGACCCAAAACAGAAGCATCTCTTTTGTGCACCTCATCCCGGACGGGTTGAGGTCATACCCGTCGGGGATGAGTCTTGTAGGCCTCCAATATGATCTTTAAGGTTCCTCCTGAAGGGTTCGAAACCCACTAATTAGACTCCTCTAATTAGTTACCAAATTACTTGTTAATTTAGTATATAAAGATCTAGTTACATGCATGACATCAAATGACAAAAACTAGATATAAGAAGAGATTTCCTTACATAAACAATGAGGAAATATTGGGCACAATAAGAAAACTCCTTTTCTTATTGTTCTTGAGCTAATAATAGTATGGATGATCCTCCAAAACCTTGAATCTTCAAAGTAGAAGATCTCCTTCAAGTTGCACCAAGAATCAACCCAAATAATCACTAGTATTATTAACTAGATAATAGTAGTGATAAAACAATACTAATATTATTAATCTATTACTACACTAGTAAAAGATGAATACTAGTATTTAGAGAGAGTTTTGAGAGATGAGGTGAAAAGCCAAAACTCATGCATGCATAATGAATTGGTGAGACAAAAAGAGAACAAAAGGCCCCCTTTTTACTCACCAAAACCGGCAACCCCCACATGGGAAGACAAAAAATGCATTATTTTATTTGCATGCTTATGACAAGTGTCTAGTATCATTATTACTATTATTTATGTATCTAGTAAAATAAGAACAACCACATTTGTCATTATATTTACTAGTGTGTCACACACACATGTACATAAAATGGGTCCATTTTATTTTGTCATTTGTCATACAAATGCAATGTGTGACATGATCAATTATCTCTATAATTGATCACATCAAATAATATACTCTTAACTCTTTAAGTAGTACATTACTATTATATCTAAATACAATAGGTCCCATAATGATAATAATAATCAATTAGCTAAATTTACAACTCCTTGTAAATATATTAACGGCTAATTACCACTATCCATAAAAGCATACAAAACCTCAACTAATTTAGTAATTAACGTTTAAATACTAAATTAGGTCTTATATAATCGTATTAAAATAAGACGTAAAATTTATTCAGTCAATTATCGTATAATAGACTAATAAACTTAATCGGACAGAGTTCCAAACTCTATCTCCAATAAATAACTCTCGTTACCATGCATATATCACTATATACGCAAGGAACTAATTAGTTGTATCAGATACAAATAATTAGTCTTCTATTTGGGTCTCATCCTATAGGTGTGACCGAAAGGGATCAGTTGATCACCGCCGTCATACGACAATAACGTCTAACTCTAGTCAGCTGAGCGTTACCGATTTACGTTAATCAACTGACGTGGAGTATCAATGTACTAATTATCCCAAGTATATTCCGCTCATGAGATTTAATATATCATTGCACTATTGTGGAGGACACTCGCTCCAACAATCTCCCACTTGTCCGATACAAGTTGTGCATGTAGCCACTATATTGCGGAGTACTCCTACTCCATCAATGTCTCCCACTTGTCTACACAAGTTGTGCGCTACCGATTCTCTTGTCTCTTTGATGTCACATCCTCCCACTCATCACAAGGTGTCTTTCAGGTCGCACTTGTGATTTAAATATAATAAGAGTGGTTTTCTCGATCTGGAGAATAACTGTTTGACCGGAAAATCTACCATAGATCTATTTCCGAGCGTGGCCACGCATTTCCAGTTACTTCTCCTCGAGTGGCCCAAGGACGTATGTACCCAACGTGGGTGGACAATTCCTGTTGACCCAACTTATACTGTATAATGCAGATCACCATGACCCAGAAGATGCCCATCAGCCTCCTTTCACGGCACGACTTAGGACACCAACCTAAGCCAATCGGAAACTGCACCGACTCAGATAAATGGTCGCCAGTCTAAAGAATCGACTCATAGGAATAAAATAGAAATCCCCGCCACGACCAGGCTTCAACTAATTTGATAAGGGACTCTATTGTGGTCACTGCCCGGCAGAGTGACAATCAGTCTGCCTATGTAAATGACCAGTCATCTCCATGACCCCATGGTCTCGAACTAACCATCGATCAACTTACAATCTTGTCACTCCGAGTCGTCACCTCATTAAGTGACAAGGGGCAAAAATACTATGTTCAAACGTTCACTTGAATAGGGTTCAAGATTGTCTCACAATCCATTCGAATGAACAAAGTATGGGTTTAGTCAAACTAAACAAAAAGTTCATATTGAAACTCGAACAATGAATGCTATTATCATAAATGTAAAAATTGCTACAATATCCAATTATTACATCTTAGATAACTTAAGGAAAATCCGGGACTTTTCTCAATCCCATTGCAACAACATGACCATCATGTTTAGCCTTTGAAAGAGGCTTGGTTAAAGGATCAGCGATATTATCGTCTGTCCCAACCTTACATATATCGATTTCCTTCCTTTCCTCGAGATCTCTTATCACGTGGTATTTCCTAAGTACATGTCTAGACTTATTGCTAGACTTGGGCTCTTTTGCTTGAAAAATGGCCCCGCTGTTATCACAATATATGGTGATTGGATCTTCGACGGAATGGACTACTCCTAGTCCTTCCAAAAACTGACGAATCCAAACAGCTTCCTTTGCAGCTTCCGAAGCCGCGACGTACTCAGCTTCTGTTGTAGAATCCGCGGTGACACTTTGCTTGGAGCTCTTCCAACTAATGGCTCCTCCATTCAACATATAAACATAGCCGGATTGGGATTTCAAATCATCCCGATCGGTTTGGAAACTGGCATCCGTGTAACCTCTTACACGTAATTCAGTATCCCCTCCAAACACTAAGAACAAATCCTTGGTCCTTCGCAAGTACTTAAGGATGTTCTTCACGGCTGTCCAGTGACTTTCACCTGGATTGGCTTGATAACGACTCGTCATGCTCAAAGCATACGAAACATCGGGACGAGTGCACGTCATGGCATACATGATTGATCCAACCGCGGAAGCATATGGGATCAACTTCATGCGTTCAATTTCTTCGGGTGTGGTAGGACACTGTGACTTGCACAAAATGGTACCTTGACTCATGGGAAGAAAGCCTCTCTTAGAGTCTTTCATTTTGAATCGATCAAGAATCTTATCTATATAAGCTTCTTGACTTAATACCAACGTCCTTTTGGATCTATCTCTGTGGATCCGAATACCCAAAATACATTGTGCATTTCCCAAATCTTTCATTTGGAAGTGCTTTCCTAGCCACTCCTTTACGGAAGCAAGCATCAGAACGTCATTCCCGATAAGAAGTATGTCATCCACATACAAGACAAGAAAGGTTACCTTACTCCCACTAAACTTCATGTACAAACAAGGTTCCTCGACACTTCGAGCAAAACCATATTGTTTGATAACATGATCAAAGCGATGATTCCAACTTCTGGACGCTTGCTTAAGACCATAAATGGATCTTTTAAGCTTGCATACCTTCCTAGGATTAGATGTATCTACAAAACCTTATGGTTGTGTCATATACACTTCCTCTTCTAGAATCCCATTCAAGAAGGCGGTTTTGACATCCATTTGCCAAATCTCATAATCATGAAACGCGGCAATCGCTAGGATAATCCTGATGGAGCGAAGCATTGCGACTGGAGCAAAGGTTTCGTCATAGTGAAGACCATGAACTTGAGTAAAACCCTTTGCTACCAATCTAGCTTTGTAGACATCTCTATGTCCATCTATGCCATTCTTGATCTTAAAGATCCATTTACACTGAAGAGGTCTCACCTTTTCAGGTAAATCAACCAAATCCCACACTTGGTTTTCGTGCATAGAATCCATTTCGGATCGCATGGCTTGAAGCCATTGCATGGAATCACGACTAGATATGGCCGCCTTGTAGGTGTTAGGCTCGTCACTTTCGCAAAGTAACATGTCTAACGAATCTTCCTCAACAATACCAAGGTATCGATCAGGAGGATGACTAATCCTCGTGGATTTCCTAGGTTCAAAGGGAACAACAACCGTGTCCGAGGAGGAGGGAACGCTTTCCTCCACTTCATTTTCGGTTTGTGGCTCTTGGACTTCATCAAGTTCAAATTTTCTCCCACTCTGTCTTCTAGAAATGAAGTCATTTTCTAGAAAGACAGCGTCACGTGCCACAAACACTTTGTTTTCGTGACGATTGTAGAAGTAATAGCCTTGTGTTTCCTTTGGATACCCTACAAATAGACATTTGTCGGATCTTGGTGCGAGTTTGTTGTCAGACTTGTTCTGAACATATGCCTCACAACCCCAGATTCTCATGAACGACAAATAAGGAACCCTTCCCTTCCATATCTCATATGGTGTCTTATTGGCTGCTTTAGTCGGGCTTCGATTTAGTGAAAATATTGCGGACAAAATGGCAAAACCCCAAAATGAATCAGGAAGCTCAGTGAGACTCATCATGGACCGAACCATATCTAATAAAGTTCGGTTTCTCCTTTCGGCCACACCATTCAACTGTGGTGTGCCAGGAGGAGTCCATTGTGATACAATGCCACAATCTTTTAGGTGTGAATCAAATTCATTATTTAGGTATTCACCGCCACGATCGGATCGTAGTACTTTAATCCTTTTATCCAATTGGTTCTCTACTTCACTTTGAAACTCTTTGAACTTTTCAAAAGCATCGCTCTTATGCCTCATTAAGTAGACATACCCATATCTACTTAAGTCGTCGGTAAAAGTGATGAAGTAGTTGTAACCACCCCTAGCGGTGATAGTCATTGGGCCACACACATCGGTATGTATAAGGCCCAATACCTCACTTGCTCGTGTTCCTTTACTTGAGAAAGGAGCACGAGTCATCTTGCCTAATATGCAAGACTCGCATACACCATAAGATTCGTAATCAAATGGTTTGAGAAGTTTCGTTGAAACAAGTCTCTTTATGCGTCGTTCGTTTATGTGTCCTAAACGACAATGCCAAAGGTAGGATTGATTAGGTTCACCCGTTTTGAGCTTCTTGTTCTCTACATGATATACATCATTAACATTATCTAGAACATAAATACCTCCGATAGACGTAGCTTTACCATAAACCATGTCATTAAATGAAAAAGTACAACAATTGTCCTTAATCATAAAGGAAAAACCTTCCATATCAAGTACGGAAATGGAGATAATGTTCTTAGTTAAAGTTGGTACGAAATAACAATTATTCAAATACAACTTTAAACCACTAGCTAGAGTGAGTACATAAGTGCCTACGGATATAGCGGCTACTCTAGCTCCATTTCCCATGCGTAGGTCTACATCACCCTTGGCTAGTGCTCGCACGTCCCTCATGCCCTGTAAATGATTACAAAGATGAGAACCACATCCGGTATCTAATACCCAAGTGGAAGTGCAAGTATAGTTAATGTCTATCATATAGAGGGAAGTGAAGACAATACCTGACGGAGTCTCACTCTCGTCTTTCTTGTTCTTCAATTCCTTCAAATATTTGGGACAATTGCGCTTCCAATGTCCCTTGCCATTACAATGATAGCAATCGGCGTCGGCATGTTTGTTAACCTTAGCCTTAGGTTTGCTATTCTCAATAGCTTTCCCTTTGTTCTTGTCTTTTCCATGTCTCTTGAATTTGGTCTTACCCTTGTTTTTACCCTTTTGAACCCCAAGGTTGAGATTCTTCATTTTCATGGAGAGCATGTCTCTCTTCTCACTCCCACTAGCCTCCATGTCCCTCTCCGCTTGGTTGAGGAGTGCATGAAGCTCTTGGAAACTCTTGTCCATGCCATGCATATTATAGTTCACCCTAATTTGGGAGAACTTGGAGGGGAGTGAGTGAAGAATGCGACCGATCGCAAGCTTCTTGGGAATGCTACACCCTAGACGCTCTAGTGTGTCAATATGCTCAATCATCTTGAGCACATGAGGACCCACTTTTTGGCCCTTTTCTAGCTTACCCTCGAAGAATTTCATCATAGCCTCATATTGACGGATATCGGGTGATTGGGAAAAAGCCGTCGTAACCCTTGAGAATATCTCATATGCATTAAGGGTAATGTATTGAAGCTTGAGTTTTGGAGACATTGACCATATCAAGACATTCTTGATATCGTTGGATATCTTCAAATACTCCTCATAAGCGGTCCTTTGTGCCGGAGCGGCTCGAGGACCGGGTTCGTTGGGTGGTGGTTCGTTCAAGTAACGAAGGACGTTGTCGGACAACGCCGCACCTTTAATGGTAGACTCCCACTCGATGAAATTACTTCCATCGTCTTTCAAGATACATTTGTCCATAACGGACCTAAGCCAAGAATCCTTTCCGAGTTGAATGGTTGCATTAGTAGCCATAGCGAATTATAAACACTACAACAAAGTTTAGGAAATATTAACATTCATTGTTATATAATTTACTTGTAAAACAATTTTAACAAGTCACTCATATAATGACCCCTCACGAAATTATATAAGCGATTCCAAGACCCGTATCTAGATAAGAACTAACATCGCATGCAATCCTTATGTAAAAACGGTAAGTCATTACTTGACTAATTCTACCATAGAACTCTCGGTCGACGGATTTCAACCAAATCCATCTCCTAGTCCCGAAATAACTTTTATTTCGTTGAGTCCAACCCAATCTTGGCATGTGATCTTATCACCCTATTTACCCTAGGTAAAAAGGGTCCACGTTGTGGTTGCCCTAATGAACAAGGGATTCATAGGTGCTTTAATTGGTAAGGCTAAATCTCAATTCTTTCGATGCATGTGAGAGGTCTTGTCAATATTAGGTTACTAATCACTTATAAGTGAACTAAGTTGGTGATTACGTAAATTGGTGAATTGACAATCGATGAATAAAATGCATGATTGGCGATTTTGGCATGAGCGAAAATAAAGCAAGCATCAAACAAATAAATCCTAGTATGGCCATCTAGCTAATCTAATTAACTAGACTATTACAAAATCGGAAACCAACTCCTTGGTCCCTGGCCTCTTCAATGGAGCACCACCAAAAGGCACCGTCTTTTGTCCACCGTCTTGTGTAATCTCCGTCTTCATAATAATAAAATACAAATGATACATAGCATTTCCTATTATACATTTGTATGAATAAAACTATTAATTATTACAAACGGGCGATACGAGATCGCAATTAATTACAACCAAATCGATATTCCCTTACATTACGGGTAATACCGATTAAAAGACTAGGCCATACTAGGTACAATCTTGCAAAATAAACAATAAATGACATTCATTCATTCAACAACATTAAAATAAATAAAATGCTGTAAAAATCATGCCAAAATCGCCCCATAATTTATCAAGTTCATCCTAGCTCGGTTTTATGGAATTTATTGATTTTTAACCATTAAAAATCATTAATCAACACTTAATTCTCAATTAAGCTCAAACTAATTTTCCAAACCAATTTGGAATTTCAAGAATTAGTCTCCACTAATTTGAAAAATAAAAATTAGTTTGAATTGATTTTATTTGCTAATTTAATCGGTAAATGGTCAATTTTATGAAATAAATACAAATTAAATCATAAAACGTCCAAAATTAAAAATGAATAATTTTGTTCATTCTGGAACATTTCCAGGAACTCCAAAACAAAAAATTGTCCACAAATATTCTCGAATAAAATAGGAACAAATAAATGCATGTTTATCGATTCTTATCTCATAAAAAACAATAAACATCCCAAAAGGACAAAATAAATTTCAAAAATTTACACATATGTCCATTAACATATGAAGATATGTACACCAAAAAAAACATGCCCAAAAACAACATGCAACTATTTTTAGTTAACTTTTAACATCAAATAGGCATAAAAACTCGGTTTTTAAGGCATAAATGATTATAAATTAGCAAATAAATTCCAAAAATTACCAAACTCGACCACAACCATTTTGAGGTCATTAGGTATGCATGTACCCAAAAATTTCGTGTGAAACCCATTTTACACACAATTTTCGGTTTTTCCCAAAGTTATCATATAACCCGAAAAAATGTCAAAAATCGACATGCATGCAACAACAAAGCTCTGATACCACTTGAAGGGTTCGAAACCCACTAATTAGACTCCTCTAATTAGTTACCAAATTACTTGTTAATTTAGTATATAAAGATCTAGTTACATGCATGACATCAAATGACAAAAACTAGATATAAGAAGAGATTTCCTTACATAAACAATGAGGAAATATTGGGCACAATAAGAAAACTCTTTTTCTTATTGTTCTTGAGCTAATAATAGTATGGATGATCCTCCAAAACCTTGAATCTTCAAAGTAGAAGATCTCCTTCAAGTTGCACCAAGAATCAACCCAAATAATCACTAGTATTATTAACTAGATAATAGTAGTGATAAAACAATACTAATATTATTAATCTATTACTACACTAGTAAAAGATGAATACTAGTATTTAGAGAGAGTTTTGAGAGATGAGGTGAAAAGCCAAAACTCATGCATGCATAATGAATTGGTGAGACAAAAAGAGAACAAAAGGCCCCCTTTTTACTCACCAAAACCGGCAACCCCCACATGGGAAGACAAAAAATGCATTATTTTATTTGCATGCTTATGACAAGTGTCTAGTATCATTATTACTATTATTTATGTATCTAGTAAAATAAGAACAACCACATTTGTCATTATATTTACTAGTGTGTCACACACACATGTACATAAAATGGGTCCATTTTATTTTGTCATTTGTCATACAAATGCAATGTGTGACATGATCAATTATCTCTATAATTGATCACATCAAATAATATACTCTTAACTCTTTAAGTAGTACATTACTATTATATCTAAATACAATAGGTCCCATAATGATAATAATAATCAATTAGCTAAATTTACAACTCCTTGTAAATATATTAACGGCTAATTACCACTATCCATAAAAGCATACAAAACCTCAACTAATTTAGTAATTAACGTTTAAATACTAAATTAGGTCTTATATAATCGTATTAAAATAAGACGTAAAATTTATTCAGTCAATTATCGTATAATAGACTAATAAACTTAATCGGACAGAGTTCCAAACTCTATCTCCAATAAATAACTCTCGTTACCATGCATATATCACTATATACGCAAGGAACTAATTAGCTGTATCAGATACAAATAATTAGTCTTCTATTTGGGTCTCATCCTATAGGTGTGACCGAAAGGGATCAGTTGATCACCGCCGTCATACGACAATAACGTCTAACTCTAGTCAGCTGAGCGTTACCGATTTACGTTAATCAACTGACGTGGAGTATCAATGTACTAATTATCCCAAGTATATTCCGCTCATGAGATTTAATATATCATTGCACTATTGTGGAGGACACTCGCTCCAACACCTCCTTGCTTCACATGGACTTCTTATCGATTCTCGGGACTCGGGATCGGGTCTCGGAGGCTCGGAATTGGGTCCCAAGATCTCGGGGTCAAATCCAAGGCATCGAGTGATCGTTCCTTCACTTCGTTGGCTCCGAAAAGTGTATGTATTGAGTCGGAATCGCTCCAACTCTTCATGAATGGTCTCGGGAACCTGAAACAAACTAGAGGAAGCATAAGTAGCCCATAAATCGCTCCCAAGGAGCGATTCCACAAGAAAATGGGAACAAAACACCACGAAATAGGCACTACAAACTACACTTATCAATGATAATAACTCACATTGAAGGAGGTCTAGTATTGAGGTAAGTCGCATATAATTTAGTATCATCGTCATCACTGTTTTCCACTAAGCCTTCGACAACTTCTTCCTGAACTTCAGTGTGAACCAGCAAGGGTCTTTTGGATTTCGCTAATATAGATAGTCCCTCCTTAATATGACTTATGTTTGTCATGGGGAAGTCATTGATTCCTGACGAACACATGAACGATTGTTGCAAAGAAAAACGATAGCATTAAGTATGTACGGAGTAGAAGTTATCACAGTCAGGGAATCGCTCCTCCCTTACACCTAAAGATTGGTACAAGTATATATTACCTTCAAACCAAGGACACCAGCTTTAAGAAAGTTCTCTAGTAAAGTTGCATTAAAAGCATTTTCTGGAACTAGACCACCCCAAAAACCTGATAATAATCCCATACACTACAACAAAATCACATTTTCGCGGCGATTATTTTAATATTTCGTGGCAATTATATTTGACGCGAAAGGTTTCCCCATCGATTGTGTATTCGTTAAGGTAGGCGGCGTTGCCGTAGCCTTTCATGGCGAATAATCTATTCGCTGGGTTAGTTTATTAAAATCGACACGAATGAAGAGGAGGTTTGGTGGCGATTTTAGTGTCGATTATTATTGATGCGGTAGATAATTTGTATTTTCATCTTATAACAATTGTATCAATTGTGTTCGACGCGATAAATAATATTAAATTTCATATAACGACAATATTAACAATTGTATTCGACACAATATGCATCATAAAATGTCATCTTGTGACAATTATATTCGACACAACATGCATTATGCATTGTAAGAATTGCATTTGACACGATATATATTAAAAAATGCAACCATATATAAAAATATGGTATCACTTGTAAGCGATGCATTTAGAGGGACGAAAAAGAAAAAGAAAAAGAAAAAGAAAAAGAAATTTACACTATAAAAAAACATCATGTACCTTTTATATAATACTAATTAAAATCCATAAACTTAAATATATACAACTTCCATTAATTAAGTTAAAATAATAATAATAAAAAAGGTCCAAAATAAGTGAAAATATAATGCCTCATGTCTGATGCGCTATTAGACAGGCAAAGACGAGACAAAATTCAAAGTCTTGAACTGTGAGCTGGAATGAATACGAGCAGTAGCAAGTTACGATTAAACAAAACTGCAGGCTATCATTACAATAGCAGCCTATGTATATAGTCAGCGCAGTTCCATTGTGCAACCAGAGCATCTTGTATAGACATAAAACGCATACAGAATATAACTGACTGCAGGTTGTGCAGCCTCCTCGTTTGCTTCATAATCAGTAGAACACCTGGTTATTAGGAATCATGAATACATAGAAGCAAACTGCCTGTTATCAAGAATATATAGCCTTGTAATCATGAATACATTTAGCTTGTGTTTCATTAGAAAACTACCTATTATCAGTAGACCACCTGGTTTCATTACTAAATTGCAGCCTCTTGCATCAAATATAGGAGCAACCTGATAATAAGCACTAAATGGTCTGGTACGCCCAAATAATACACCATCATTATTCACAGCCTTGCATCGATTACTCGTTATATATGATCGTGTTTCAAACTGCCTAAAATAGCCTGCATCTTTCGTTCCCCAACAGAAACAAATACCACAGTAGTCTCTTGCAGTCTCTGAAACGCATCAGGTATTTAGGCTGCCTCAGACGAGTAAGATACAGGTTGATCCACACCTAATTTCAGCCTGGTTTGGTGTCTCACGCATCTCTTAGTCCTTATTCTTCACAGCCTGAATTCGATACAAATAAGCTGTGCATTCAATATAATTGACGAATTGACTTCATGTTGTTTCACATCCTGAATGTTGTGCTAACTGCAAATTTTAGTTAATATCAAATGCCCCATTCGCATCAGGTGAACGTAACAAATATGACATAACAGGCACACATATAAACGCATCTGAAATTATAAGAAATGAGGCCCGCATCATAGCATTCACTTAACCTGAAAAGTCTTGCTTGTCTTCGATTTCTGCTTAACCGGGTCAAAAATCAAACTCTGCAATATAGTTGTTGGAATCAATGTCCTTAGACTCACCAAAATCACAAAATTTAGTCTAAAACTCGATATTTACGAGATTAGGTGAAATCAGTCAAATATTAAGGACATCCCACAAAAAACGGCAATCTAAGCATGAAAACTCAACTAAAACGAACCAAGTAACTAGCCTATAACGTACCTTACCACATAGTTGTCGTGACGGCCAAATGTTTCAAACACAAAATAATAATACATCTCAAACAATTGGCATAGTCCCTACGAGAATTAAACTTATCAAATATATACAACAAAGTGTTGAGGCAAAAAGGTAAAATAATTTATCTTTTTTTGCTAAAACAAAATAAGAAATCAAGGAAACTGCTAACATACAGAACAAAACGAATGGATAGACAATAAAATGAATAAATTAACAATGATCATTTTAGCTCCCTGCATTAGCCTCGCATATTTGTCCATGAACCTAATTGAGAGTAATATAATTAACATATACTTCGAAAATAGCTGGCCTGGAGAAGTTGTGATACTTTGACCAGCAACATTAAACAGGAAGAGAAAAAATGCAATGCACATTAGGGATACCTTGTCGAATCCTGGAGCAGTGGCTACTACATGGGTAACTTGTTCATCTATTTGGTTGGTACACACAGCTCTAAGTTCCTCGGCTGTCTACCATAGGAGAGAAAAAAAATGGTATAACATTAATTAAACCATATAATACTTTAATTCAAATCCTAAATAAAATTCCCAAATTGGTATAAACTCTAATGTCTAAACTAAACGTATCCTCATCCTGTGAATTCGATTCCTATTAATTCGAAAATAAGTGAGGAAATGTTTATAAAATGAAAATAAAAGTCAATTAATTATATAGGATTAAGACAAAAAAACAGATTTCAAAGTATAAAAAGTGACAAACCAGACCAAGTGGGATGACGATAGTTGACAATTCCAGCAGACAAAGAACAATTTTTGAGGAGGAGATGAAATCCTCTCGGCCTCTCCAATACCCTGAGTCCTCCTTATTTTCTAAGTTATGTGTTTCATATGGGCTTATTAGGGTTTTTGTTCATGAGTCTCTAACGGGTCAATGAAATGAGTTTTTTTAGTGTTGATTATTATTTGTTATAGTAAATTCTTAGATATAGGAAGTAAATTTGTGAATTTATGTCGATTTTTCAATCACCATGAAATAATCGTCACGAAAAGGCTTTTTTGTTGTAGTGATATTAGAAGCATTACTAGCAACATCAACAAAAATACATGAGCTTCATGATTCGGAGCTAACCAACATCAACATAGATTCGATTCTTTGCAGCCTTGATCTGTTGAGAAAGATATGGATGAACGGAAATCAAAATGATTGAAATGAAAGGATATATATATATATATAGGTAGGTTCAAATAAGGTCAACTATTTTTTTAAGTCTATATTAAAGTTATAGATGACATACGTTAAAGTTGCATTTTTCAAAATTGATATGTAACTATAACATTCAGCACTTTTATCACTTCAAGTGATAAAGTACAACTTTATCACTCATCTCGTGTAACTTTAAGCACTTTTTGTGTAACTTTAACACTGAAACTTTGGAACTTAAAAAAGTTGTTGACCTTATTTGAACCTACCTCATATATATATATATATATATATATATATATATATATATATATAGAGAGAGAGTAAGGCTCTTATGAGTCCTTTACTCTAGATGAGTCCCTAAGTCCTCATCTCATCCATTGGATGGATGAGATGAGGATGGATGGACAAGATTCATCATAGTATTTGCATTAAAAAAAAAAATTACGTTCCTAAAATAGCTCCCATGAATTTAGGAAACAATAACTCCCTTAATCACGTTCATTCATCATTCACGTTCATTCAAACCTGAAAAAAAAAACCCTTTCTTCATCACGTTCGTTCATTCATTCAATCAATCAATTCTGTGCTCAAAATCCCGTTACAATGGATTCAATGACCGCGTCATCTTCTTCAACTGTTGATAAGCAATTGATCGAGTATAACAATGGTGAGTTTCAATATTTCTTTCACGTTTTGATTCAATTTTTATCCATGGATACATCGTGCGTCAATTTGCGTTCTTTTTTTACGTCAATTTTCATGTTGATATTGCTTTCATTGTCATTTCATTCATCATAGTTTTGTATCAATGGTTAATTGCTCTCTCGATCTTTATAGATTTTAGGGTTTTATGTTTGTTATTTAGACTAGTTGAAGACCGCGCGCGATGCGCGCGTATGGTTAGGTACGATCTGTTTACGCAATTTGACGGTGGTTGTTGTTTGTTTTGGGTATGCAGAATTGTTTGGCTAACTTGTGGTAGGTGCCTGAGATTCTGTGGGAGCAGTCGGATGCACAATTTTATATATGTATTGCATGTGATTAGCAGTACATCTTGGAAGTTAGATATGGTTCACGGATTTTAAAACCGTTGTATGAGCGCTCTTGAAAGGCCGTCTTCAGTCGCAAGATGTGGAGAAGTGACCGTAATTAGCAAACTACGGTAGTGTTATAGTTGACAATATAGTTGAAGATCGCGCGCGATGCGCGCGTTTGGTTAGTCACAGACCGTAAAGGCGATGTGCTCACCCTTTTTTTGTGTTTTTTGTGTTTTGCCTTTTTTCAGAACTTCAGCGTGGCCGTTGCCTAAGTTTGTGTTTGAGTAGTGGGCTGCACAAGTTTATAGCTTTGTTGGTTTATGGTGTCAATATATCTTGGAATTTAGATTTGGATTAAGGATTATAATATCGCTGTATGATTGCTCCGCGAACTACCGTTGTCAGTCGGAAGTGTAGCTAAAGCGTCCGAGATTAGCAAACTGTAATGGTGCTATAGTCAGGCATGCCGTCCATTTGCTCTAACGGGAGCATTAGGCCAGGAGTTGTTTCGCATGTGGCAACGTAGGTGTTCAATTAGGTTTCTGTAATTGTCCGTAACGCGTTGGGTCTCCATATGTTTGTGTTCATATGCTAATCTACGTGAGTTTGTAACACCCGTAAAATTTACAACTTTGATATTCGTCCCGTTGCGATTAAATCGACTCTTATCGAGTCTCGTTATTTTTCATCCAGCTTAATTTCGATCTTCGTATAACACTTTAATAAATTTTCGTTCAAAACCAATTTTAATTTCCTTGTTCGCGAGAATTTTAATTAATCTCGAGAAATTGCTATTTAATATTTTTCTACGCGATTTCGTATATAATTATTTTCGAAACGTGATTTTAATACTTCTTTCTCATAAACACGTTCTCATATGTTTTCCGTATTATTATTATTATTTTTATTATTATTATTATTATTATTTTTTATCGCGAATCGGGCTCAGATTGTAGCAGACCCGACCGTTTCCCTCAGCAGACTGAGATATTTTCGTAGTCGGTTGAGAGTCAAAACCGACTCCTCTATTTCCATCTTTATCTTATTACAAGTTACCCAACCCCTTTTAAACTCCAACCATATCCCATATCCAATGTACGTTCTCTTATTCTCTTCTCAAAAAAAAAAAAAAAAGAACGTAAAGCACTGTTCTTCATTTTTTTCCCGTTTTCGATCATTCTCTTCATTCCGTGTTCATCTTAGTTCAAGGGTAATC
Organism: Agrostemma githago; assembly: GCA_958450325.1. Lineage (NCBI taxonomy): Eukaryota > Viridiplantae > Streptophyta > Magnoliopsida > Caryophyllales > Caryophyllaceae > Agrostemma > Agrostemma githago. The sequence continues at coordinate 44,300,003 of OY288249.1, forward strand.
ATCGAAACCCCTATTCCTCCTTCCTACTTCTCGATTTACGACGCTAATAAAGGTCTTGTACCTTTTTATACATATTTTTTTTTATTATAGGTTTTCGAGACAACCCCGAGGAAGACGAGTACATTATTGACTCAGATCTTGATTAAGGTAACACGACGATCTCGGTATTGCTTGATATTTTGTCGTAGTTACATGTATAGAATTTAAGTTTTTGTTTGGCTATTATAGTATGTCATTAATTTTTTTTTATTTAAAAGTTTTAGAATCGTTAATTTTCAATTATTTCGTTGTTATGTTCGTTTTTACGAGATTAGCGAATAAATCGTTATAATAGTTATTAAATCATAATATTTGGCCGATACACTAATAAATTTTAAAGTTCCTGCCAAAAAAAAAAAAAAATTTTACAGATTTCGAGTTTTTGAGTCGTTTAATGGATTTTTAACCGATTTCGTACAAAATCGATTTAAAACCGATTTAATGTTCAAATGCCTAAATTACGTATTTAAATCTGAAATTTTTTGTGTACGTACATTCTGACCAAATTTAATTTTCTGTAAATTTTCGTAATTTTTCGAATTTTATAAGTGGGTGAAAAAAATAAATAGTCCTAAAACACCGTTTATCGTTAAAACCGAATATTCCTTTTAATTTTTGATTTTTATTTTTTATTCTCGATTCAAAATAAAGTTTCTGATATTTTCTAACAAAATAATTATTTTTGTGACATTCGAGATTTAATAAAATAAAAAGAGCGATAAATAGTTATTTAACCTTTTAAAACGAAACCGATGATTAAAAGACGGTTTTTCCTTCTTTTTTTAATTCTGGATTATTTTTTTTTAAAAACTGAAAAGTTTCTGGAAAATTTTTATTTCTTTGATAAGTTATGATTTTTAACAACCGTGCACAAATCGTTTTGAATTTAGCTTTTACTTTTAATCGTTAACGTTTATTAACGCGTTTTCCGTAAAAGCCTTTAAAAACGAGTTTCCAGATTTTGAAAAAAAATTATTTTCTGGACAGATTGTCTAAATATTAGTTTTAATTATTTATCGTAATTTTTACACTATTTTTCGAAGCTTTTAAATGATAGAATCAATTTTTAAGCGAAATCGTGAATAATCGTTAAAACACGATTTTACAGCAACTTATTTAATTTTCCAGCAATTTCGAACCTTCTAAAAATTTAACCGTTTCATCTTAAGTCACCCTTTATGTTATTCAAAAATAATTTTAAATGTTTAATAAAATAAAGAAGGTTAAATAAATTACTTTTATAAAGATGATTGTCGTAAAACATTATTTTATACTCGTTCCGTCGAAACTAATAATAAATAGGGAATTTTAGTTTTATATATTTTCGAAACACCCTAATTCATAATAATAATAATAATACGTTTGTGAAATATTTCGATATTTCTTATAAACAATTTATACTCGATTTAGAACTTAAAAATTGTTAAGGCCGAAAGTAGTAGTTTGCGAAATTAATAATATTTACTTTATAGTTAGAGTAAATTACTATTCTCGATATTTTTCTATAACGCTATTTTCATCGTATTGTTATTCCAAGAAAATTTCCTAAAATAGAAAATTTCCTAAAAATAGAAAGTTTCCTAAATCAGAAAGTTTCCTATATTAGAAAGTTTTCTTTTTAGAACGTTTTGTCAACGGCTTTGTTTTGGAGTTATGGAATAAGGATAAGTGTACGGGTAGAGTAATACAGTCTAGGGTATACGTTTTGCCATCAACTATAAAGCTGGTGTGTCTAGTTAGAGACACATTGGTCGTTGAACTGAGCATGGTTTGTGTTCAGGAGTGTGTATATTTTGACCTTAAACTTAGATATCGCATCGTGTAAGTCGCCGTCGGGTTGAACTGGATTACGGTTGGTGTCCAGGAGGGGTGTACATTACTTAAGCCAGGACCTCGCTGCACGCAGTCCTGTTATAGTTGAGTTGCCTAGTTAGAGACTGAAGTCTAATTTGTTTTGACTAAATTCTCGAACCTAGTTTAGTATGATCCTAGTGAAAGTCTATTCCGTTACACTGATTGACTTCCATAGCGCCGTTATTTTTATTGATTGACATGGATTTGCAGGTTGACAATCATTTCGAATTATTTTACCGTATCATTTTAAATATTTTCCATTTTTCAACTATTTTGATATAGTAGTAACTGTGCATTAATATCATGTAATATGGCTGGGAGAACGTCGTCGTTACTCCCCACTGAATTGTGGCTGTTATGTTTATAACATGGCAGGTATTATCTGTTCGGGTTGTGTGAGCTAGCGAGCGGCATTTAATCTTGCGCCGTTGAATTTATTTTTATATTATGGTTTGTATGCTAAACATTTTTGAGGAATTTAATTTTTGCCCTTTTTATAAAAAGTGGCAGTTGTACTGACTTACCTTTTTATTATTAAAATTTAGTTATCAGTGTGTTAATCCCAACTAAACAGTGATTCCGCCATTGTTTCGCATTAGAATTTATAGGGGATTACAGTTGGTATCAGAGCATCGTTGCTCCCGACGCTCACACATGATTTTAGGAAAAATATCAGTAAATTGGTTAAACATTAAATAAGATATTAGTGAGAGATGGGTAGAAACCAAAATAAGGACTTACTTGTTTAGTTTATATGTTCCTGAACTCAATGATTAGCATTGATTATGTGTTTCTTTTGTGGTTGAAGATGAACGGCCGAACGAACCAAAATGACATCAATGCTGCGTTTGTCGACAACCTAAATGCGATGGTGCAAACACTCCAGGAATTGACCAACAGGAACGCAAACAACCAGCGACCCTTTAGCTTCTCGCACGCAGCTGAAGGAATGGCCAAGAGCAAGTTAGAATTTTACGACGGCTCTGTAGATCCTGAAGTCATGAATCGTTGGTTCCGGTTGATGGAGAGGCAATTCGGGATTTATTCTGCTCCCGAGGACCAGAAGGTGGGCCTGGCCGTGCTTTACTTGTCTGATGAAGCCGATCGATGGTGGAGCCTGGTTGGCCCAACTACCTTGCAGACTCCGGGTTTTGGTTGGGCTCAATTCAAGATCCTGTTGGAGCGTAGGTTCTATCCCAAGGAGCTAAAGAAGCAAAGAATGAGGGAGTTCAGCAATCTTGTCCAAGGAAACAACATGACCGTGGCTGAGTACTCGCAACAATTCCATTTCCTGGCGCATTATGCTGAAGGCCTGCTACAAACTGAGGACAATCGAGCCTTTTATTTCAGAGAGGGGCTCAGAGCAGACATTGCACACAATATTCCCAGGGATTTGGAGACTGTACAAGATATCTACAATGCCGCGTTGTTTACCGAGTCCTCACTGAAGGAAGTCAAGAAAATGGAGACCACTGCTGCTGGTTACAAGCGACCATTCCAATCTTCTGGCAACACCTCTTCTTCATCGAAGAAATTTCATTCTTCTGGAGGTCTGAAATATTCCTTTGTTTTCTTTCTTCTTATCTTGTTCAGAATAACATCATATGTTTTACAGGAAAAAGGAACAACTCTAACTCCCGATTTCAAGACAAGAAGAGCACTGCCTGCTTCAAATGCAAGAAGGATTTCCACCCGGGCAAGAACTGTGACGGCTCTCCCATCGTCTGTTTCACCTGCGGAGAACCGGGACATATTTCGACCAGATGTCCGAAGAAGGCTGCAACCAGCGATGCTGTCACCACACCTGCTCGAAAGGGGCGCATATTCTTGATGAGCCGAGCCGACGCTGAGGCTAACCCTGACGTAGTTACGGGTATGTTTACGATCTCTGGTGTTAGTGCCTTTATATTATTTGATACTGGTGCCTCCATATCTGCTATCTCCTCCAGCTTTGCTTCGAAATTATCTCTTATTCCTTCCCAAGCCGAGCCTATTTCTATCACTCTTCCTTCTGGTGAAATCGTTGCTTGTTCTAAAGCATATCAAGCTGTTCCTATTCTTTTTTCCGGTATTATCCTTCCTTCAACTCTTCTCGAGTTTCCTCTGGCAGAGTTCGATGTTATTTTGGGCATGGATTGGTTATCCCTCTATGATGCAAGATTTCAGTGCCGAGACCAGAAGATTTTTCTGAAGACTCCTAGTGGTTCTCGTATTACTTATCGTGGTGGTTGACGCCAGAAGGGTATCAAGATCATTTCTGCTATGAAAGCTATTCGTTTGCAGAGAAAAGGTTGCCAAGCATTTTTATGTACGGTGGCTGTAACTGCAGAATTACCCAAACTTGAGGAAGTACGCATAGTCAGTGAATATGCAGATGTATTTCCCGAGGAATTACCTGGTATTCCCCCTGAGCGAGATGTAGAATTCACCATCGAGCTCGTACCAGGTACTGGCCCTATTGCCAAGGCTCCTTATAGAATGGCTCCAGCTGAGTTGCAAGAATTGCGTAAACAGTTGGATGATATGATTGAGAAGGACTTCATTCGTCCTAGTTCATCTCCATGGGGTGCTCCTGTACTGTTTGTAAAGAAGAAAGACGGTACTATGCGCTTATGTATTGACTATCGTGACCTTAACAAGGTTACGATCAAGAACAAATATCCCTTGCCCAGAATCGATGATCTCTTCGATCAACTTAAGGGCGCTTCTGTATTTTCCAAGATCGATCTCAGATCGGGTTATCATCAAATCCCTGTCCGTGAATCAGATATTCCCAAGACGGCTTTCAGTTCGAGGTATGGACACTATGAGTTCAAAGTTATGCCTTTTGGACTGACCAATGCTCCTGCAGTATTCATGGATCAGATGAACCGAACGTTCCGGGAGTATCTAGACCAGTGTGTTGTTGTCTTTATTGACGACATCCTAATCTATTCTAAATCCGAGGCTGAGCATGCCGAGCATCTTAAGATCATTCTTGGCATCCTGCGAGATCAAAAGTGGTATGCTAAGTTCTCTAAGTGTGAATTTTGGCTCTCTGAAGTGGCTTTCTTGGGTCATGTCATTGCTAAAGACGGTATTAAAGTGGACCCGGCTAAGATTTCCGCTATCGAGAATTGGACAAGTCCGAAAGATGTTGGTGAGATTCGAAGTTTCTTAGGTCTTGCTGGATATTACCGAAGATTCGTTCAAGATTTCTCTAAGGTGGCCCGTCCTATGACTCAGTTGCTTAAGAAAGAGTCTAAGTTCCTATGGAACCAGGCCTGTGAAGATGCCTTCTCCGAGCTTAAGAGACGGCTTACTACTGCTCCAGTTTTGACCCTACCCGAGGAAGGTGTTAACTTTGAAGTTTATTGTGACGCTTCTAAGCATGGTTTGGGTTGTGTTCTCATGCAAGGTGGTAAGGTAGTCGCTTATGCCTCTAGACAGTTAAAAGTTCATGAGGCGAATTACCCTACCCACGATCTTGAGTTAGCTGCTGTAGTTCATGCTCTAAAGGTCTGGCGACATTATCTCTATGGAGTGAGGTGCAAGGTGTACACTGACCACAAAAGCCTACGATATCTCTTTACGCAGAAAGACCTTAATGCGAGACAGAGACGGTGGGTAGAGTTGGTGAACGATTACGATCTTGAATTGGTGTACTGCGAGGGTAAAGCCAATGTGGTTGCAGATGCTCTTAGCAGAAAGATCCTACATTCCTTAACTCCATGTTCTGGCATTTCTGAAGATCTGTCCCGAGAGTTCGCAAAGATGACAATTAATGTGGTTATCGAAGGTTCTGATGGGCGGATCAATGCCTTAGTTGCTGAACCGGATCTTTTTCAGGAGATTCGTGATAAACAGTTGGAAGATCCTCTCGTTGCCGGTATCCGTGAGAAGATGAAACAGGGTAAAGCTCTCGATTTCTCTGTGGATTCTAGTGGAGCTCTGAAGTTTAGGGACCGTTGGGTCGTTCCGGATGAGGTGGAAGTCAGGAAGCAGATTTTGACCGAAGCTCATAAATCGAGATATTCTGTACATCCCGGAGGTGGTAAAATGTACAAAGATTTGAAGCTTCATTTCTGGTGGCCATTCATGAGGGACGACATTGCCAAATTTGTGAGCAAGTGTTTGACTTGTCAGCAGGTTAAGTTTGAACATAAGAAACCTGCTGGTATGCTACAACCGCTCCCTGTTCCAGAGTGGAAGTGGCAGTGTGTAGCCATGGATTTTGTAATGGCATTACCAAGAACCGTAAATGGAAGAAACGGTATTTGGGTCATAATAGATCGTTTGACCAAGTGTGCACGATTTGTTCCTATCCGTGACACTTGGAGTCTAGAGAAGCTTGCAGAAGTCTATATTGCCGAGGTGGTCCGTCATCACGGTGTTCCACTCGAGATCGTGTCCGACCGAGATCCAAGGTTCTGTTCTAAATTCTGGAAGGCATTACAAAGTGCCTTGGGAAGTCGATTGTTGATGAGTACCGCTTTTCATGCCGCTACCGATGGTCAATCCGAGAGGACGATTCAGACCTTAGAAGACATGTTACGGGCTTGTGCGTTGGATTTTCAGGATAATTGGATCCGACATCTTCCATTGGTGGAATTCTCCTACAACAACAGTTATCATGCTTCCATCAAGATGGCCCCGTTTGAAGCACTGTATGGTCGTAAGTGTCGTAGCCCATTGTGTTGGGACGTACCTGGTGAGGTGAAGACTTTGGGTCCTGATCTGTTGGCCGAGACCGTTGACGCAGTGGAATTAATTCGTTCCAGGATGAAAGCTGCTCAGGATCGTCAGAAATCCTATGCTGATGTCCACCGCCGACCTCTGGAGTTTGCAGTTGGTGATCTGGTATTTCTTAAGGTATCGCCGATGAAAGGAGTGAAACGATTCGGGATCAAAGGCAAACTTAGTCCTAAGTTCATTGGACCGTACCCCGTGATCGAGAAGGTAGGTGAAGTGGCTTACAAGCTAGAGTTGCCTGCTTCGATGGGCAAAGTTCATGACGTCTTTCACGTATCTCAGCTGAGGAGGTATGTTAGTGACCCCGAGCACGTTCTAGAACCAGAAATTGTTGATGTAGAACCTGACCTGACATACGAGGAGAGACCTGTGAGAATTACTGATCGACGAGAGAAGCGCTTGAGGAATAAAGTTGTACCCTTGGTGAAGGTTTTATGGCGCTGTAACAAGTTCGAAGAAGAAACTTGGGAAACCGAAGCGGCGATGCAAGCCAAGCATCCTCATCTCTTCGAGTAAGGTAATCTCGATTCCTTCCTTTCTGTCTTTTCCAGTTTCGAGGACGAAACTTCTTTTTAGTGGGGAGGGTTGTAACACCCGTAAAATTTACGACTTTGATATTCGTCCCGTTGCGATTAAATCGACTCTTATCGAGTCTCGTTATTTTTCATCCAGCTTAATTTCGATCTTCGTATAACACTTTAATAAATTTTCGTTCAAAACCAATTTTAATTTCCTTGTTCGCGAGAATTTTAATTAATCTCGAGAAATTGCTATTTAATATTTTTCTACGCGATTTCGTATATAATTATTTTCGAAACGTGATTTTAATACTTCTTTCTCATAAACACGTTCTCATATGTTTTCCGTATTATTATTATTATTTTTTTTTTTATTATTATTATTATTATTTTTTTTTTATCGCGAATCGGGCTCAGATTGTAGCAGACCCGACCGTTTCCCTCAGCAGACTGAGATATTTTCGTAGTCGGTTGAGAGTCAAAACCGACTCCTCTATTTCCATCTTTATCTTATTACAAGTTACCCAACCCCTTTTAAACTCCAACCATATCCCATATCCAATGTACGTTCTCTTATTCTCTTCTCAAAAAAAAAAAAAAGAACGTAAAGCACTGTTCTTCATTTTTTTCCCGTTTTCGATCATTCTCTTCATTCCGTGTTCATCTTAGTTCAAGGGTAATCATCGAAACCCCTATTCCTCCTTCCTACTTCTCGATTTACGACGCTAATAAAGGTCTTGTACCTTTTTATACATATTTTTTTTTATTATAGGTTTTCGAGACAACCCCGAGGAAGACGAGTACATTATTGACTCAGATCTTGATTAAGGTAACACGACGATCTCGGTATTGCTTGATATTTTGTCGTAGTTACATGTATAGAATTTAAGTTTTTGTTTGGCTATTATAGTATGTCATTAATTTTTTTTTATTTAAAAGTTTTAGAATCGTTAATTTTCAATTATTTCGTTGTTATGTTCGTTTTTACGAGATTAGCGAATAAATCGTTATAATAGTTATTAAATCATAATATTTGGCCGATACACTAATAAATTTTAAAGTTCCTGCCAAAAAAAAAAAAAAATTTTACAGATTTCGAGTTTTTGAGTCGTTTAATGGATTTTTAACCGATTTCGTACAAAATCGATTTAAAACCGATTTAATGTTCAAATGCCTAAATTACGTATTTAAATCTGAAATTTTTTGTGTACGTACATTCTGACCAAATTTAATTTTCTGTAAATTTTCGTAATTTTTCGAATTTTATAAGTGGGTGAAAAAAATAAATAGTCCTAAAACACCGTTTATCGTTAAAACCGAATATTCCTTTTAATTTTTGATTTTTATTTTTTATTCTCGATTCAAAATAAAGTTTCTGATATTTTCTAACAAAATAATTATTTTTGTGACATTCGAGATTTAATAAAATAAAAAGAGCGATAAATAGTTATTTAACCTTTTAAAACGAAACCGATGATTAAAAGACGGTTTTTCCTTCTTTTTTTAATTCTGGATTATTTTTTTTTTAAAACTGAAAAGTTTCTGGAAAATTTTTATTTCTTTGATAAGTTATGATTTTTAACAACCGTGCACAAATCGTTTTGAATTTAGCTTTTATTTTTAATCGTTAACGTTTATTAACGCGTTTTCCGTAAAAGCCTTTAAAAACGAGTTTCCAGATTTTGAAAAAAAATTATTTTCTGGACAGATTGTCTAAATATTAGTTTTAATTATTTGTCGTAATTTTTACACTATTTTTCGAAGCTTTTAAATGATAGAATCAATTTTTAAGCGAAATCGTGAATAATCGTTAAAACACGATTTTACAGCAACTTATTTAATTTTCCAGCAATTTCGAACCTTCTAAAAATTTAACCGTTTCATCTTAAGTCACCCTTTATGTTATTCAAAAATAATTTTAAATGTTTAATAAAATAAAGAAGGTTAAATAAATTACTTTTATAAAGATGATTGTCGTAAAACATTATTTTATACTCGTTCCGTCGAAACTAATAATAAATAGGGAATTTTAGTTTTATATATTTTCGAAACACCCTAATTCATAATAATAATAATAATAATACGTTTGTGAAATATTTCGATATTTCTTATAAACAATTTATACTCGATTTAGAACTTAAAAATTGTTAAGGCCGAAAGTAGTAGTTTGCGAAATTAATAATATTTACTTTATAGTTAGAGTAAATTACTATTCTCGATATTTTTCTATAACGCTATTTTCATCGTATTGTTATTCCAAGAAAATTTCCTAAAATAGAAAATTTCCTAAAAATAGAAAGTTTCCTAAATCAGAAAGTTTCCTATATTAGAAAGTTTTCTTTTTAGAACGTTTTGTCAACGACTTTGTTTTGGAGTTATGGAATAAGGATAAGTGTACGGGTAGAGTAATACAGTCTAGGGTATACGTTTTGCCATCAACTATAAAGCTGGTGTGTCTAGTTAGAGACACATTGGTCGTTGAACTGAGCATGGTTTGTGTTCAGGAGTGTGTATATTTTGACCTTAAACTTAGATATCGCATCGTGTAAGTCGCCGTCGGGTTGAACTGGATTACGGTTGGTGTCCAGGATGGGTGTACATTACTTAAGCCAGGACCTCGCTGCACGCAGTCCTGTTATAGTTGAGTTGCCTAGTTAGAGACTGAAGTCTAATTTGTTTTGACTAAATTCTCGAACCTAGTTTAGTATGATCCTAGTGAAAGTCTATTCCGTTACACTGATTGACTTCCATAGCGCCGTTATTTTTATTGATTGACATGGATTTGCAGGTTGACAATCATTTCGAATTATTTTACCGTATCATTTTAAATATTTTCCATTTTTCAACTATTTTGATATAGTAGTAACTGTGCATTAATATCATGTAATATGGCTGGGAGAACGTCGTCGTTACTCCCCACTGAATTGTGGCTGTTATGTTTATAACATGGCAGGTATTATCTGTTCGGGTTGTGTGAGCTAGCGAGCGGCATTTAATCTTGCGCCGTTGAATTTATTTTTATATTATGGTTTGTATGCTAAACATTTTTGAGGAATTTAATTTTTGCCCTTTTTATAAAAAGTGGCAGTTGTACTGACTTATCTTTTTATTATTAAAATTTAGTTATCAGTGTGTTAATCCCAACTAAACAGTAATTCCGCCATTGTTTCGCATTAGAATTTATAGGGGATTACAGAGTTAATTACATCCAGTCATTTGTCTTTGACCTGTGTACGAGAATCTATGGTGTTCTATATTTTTGTTATTTCGGAGGCCCTAACTAACTTGTTATTAGTCAATGAACTGTACGTTTGCATGGCACTAACCGGATTACGCATGCAAACCTTCCATGAGGGTGAAGGTTTGATCTCGAAAATGACTGCTAATAATCACCATGAATTCCAAGGAGCCATAACGTGATCGTGGCACAGCAAGTTGTAGACTAATGTGTGAGTGGTCTATGTCATTAATATTGAGCATTCTGTACGTCTTGAGTTTCTCCTTTTATGGGGAGCGCTGTTGTATTGTGCGATAACTTCGACTTAGAAGTCAAGGCGTATGTTGACCAACGTATTAGAGTAATATAATTCAAAATAATAGCATAATGACATGACTAAAGCAAAATCAGGAGAAAACAACCCAAATAATTCAAAATAACAATCGCGAATCTAGTCCTGCAAGTAAACTCATTGATTTTGCTCATGCTGTTGATGAGCAATTTAATTACAAAGCATGCCTAACTTCATCTGGAAGTCTAATTGACTACCCAAGCTAGCATTACATCCAAAAACCTCATTTCATGATTTGCTCCATGAATCAGTACCTTATTACTTCACACTATGAATAACAACTACCCAAATGAGTAAACAACCTGAAAAATCTCAAAAGGTCAACAAAAGATCAAATCTTGCAAAGTCAGAAAACAGCATAAAGCTCTTCCTCTCTCTCCATCTCCCTCCCCCTAGGGATGGCAACGGGTAGGGTCTGGGTCGGGTCCATCCGGACCCGGACCCGGACCCGAAGTTTCAAGCCTGGACCCAGGCCCGACCCGGACCCGAACGGGTCCAAAATTATCAGACCCATACCCGAACCGGCCGGGTCCAGACCGGGTCCGGGTCTACCCGCCGGTCCGCCTTAATTATTACATTGTTGTATTATTCATTGTTTTGATAGAAATTTCGTAGGAAAACACGAATTTAATTTCAGAAAAACAAATTACGTAATGTTTTGAGTCATTCCTTACGCATGATTTTTTTAAAAAGTGTTTACAAACCACGTATAAAAATGATTAAAAAAATGTCTACAAGTATCACAATACAACCGAAAAATCTTACAAAATACAACACAAAGGTCGTCTTAAAAACATTCGTCACAAAATAATCTATTAAATAAACATAATCCTTAAGTATATTTTAATGAAATGAGTCCAGATGAAGGAGAAGTTTTTTAGGATATAAGTTTTTAACTTGGAAGTCAATACTCAATACGTTTTAATGAATTAAAATTATACTCCCTCCGTCCCACTAAGATTGTCACATTTCATTAAAATACTCCTCACATATAATGAGAAAATGGGACAATCTTTCTGGGACAGAGGTAGTATATATATATATATATATATATATATATATATATATATATATATATATATATATATATTTTAAAATGGGTCTACGGGTCGGGTCCGGGTCCCAAAACTTAGACCCGTACCCGGACCCGAATTTTTTGGGGAGGACCTAGACCCGACCCATGCCCATCGGGTCTGGAAAATTTAGACCCAGACCCAACCCATTCGGGTTCGACCCGCCGGGTCCGGGTCGGGTCTTGGACCCATTGTCATCCCTACTCCCACCTTTCTCCCTTTCTCTTGCTCTCTCTCTCCTTCTCTATCCCCTCTCTCTATCCCTCTCCCTCCCTCTCCCCCCTCCCCCTCTCTCCCTACCCCCCCTCCCCCTATCCTCTTCCTCTCCTTTTCTCTCTTCCTCTCCCTCTCCTTCCCCCTCTCTCTCCTTCTCCCTCCCTCTCTCCCTCTTCCTTTCCGTCTCTCTCTTTCTTCCCCCCCCCCTCTCTCTCCCTCTCCTCCCTCTCCCCCTCTCTCCCTCTCCCCTTCTCTCCCTCTCCCCTTCTCTCCCCTCTCCCTCTCCCCCTTTCCTTCTCCTTCTCTCTCTCTCTCTCTCTTTCTTTCTCTCTCTCTCTCTCCCCTCTCCCCCTCTCCCTCTCCTTCTCTGTCTCCCTCCACCTCTCTCTCTCTCTCTCTCTCCCTTTTTCTCCCCCTCCTCCTATCTCCCTCTCCGTCTCTCTCTCCCTCTTTCCCCTTACTCCCCTTCTGTCCTTATCTCTTTCTCACTCCCCTTCTCTCCCCCCTCTTCCAAAAAGTCAAATCTTGCAAAGTCAGAAAACAGCAGAAAGCTCTCCCTTTCTCCCTATCTCCCCCTTTCTCTCCTCCTCTCCCTCTCCTCCTTTCTCTTTCCCCCCTCCCTCTCTCCCTCCCCCTTTCTCTCTGTTTCTCTCCTCCTCTCCTTCCCCCTCTCTCTCTCTCCCTTTCTCTCCCCCCTCTCTCTCCTTCTTCTCTCTCTCTCTCTCCCTCTCCCCCTCTCTCCCTCTCCCTCACCTTCTCTGTCTCCCTCAACCTTTCTCTCCCCCTCCCCCTATCTCCGTCTCCGTCTCTCTCTCTCCCTTTCTCCCCCTTTCTCCCCTTCTCTCTTTATCTCTTTCTCTCTCCCTTTCTCTTCCCTCTCTCTCTCTCTTTCCCTCTCTCCCAAAAGGTCAACAAAAGATCAAATCTTGCAAAGTCAGAAAATGGCAGAAAGCTCTCCCACTCTCCCTATCTCCCCCTCCCTTTCCTCCTCTCCCTCTCCTCCCCCTCCACCTCTCTCTCTCTCTTTCCCTCCCCCTATCCCACTCTCCCTCTCTCCCTTTTTCTCTCCGTCTATCTCTTTCTTCCCCCTTCTCCCTCTCTCCCTCTCCCTCTCTCTCCCTCTCTTTTTCTTTCCCTCTCCCTCCTCTCCCTATCTTCCCGTTTCTCTCCTCCTCTCCCTCTCCTCCCCCTCCCCCTCTCCCTCTCCCCCCCCCCCCTCTTCCCCTCTCTCTCCCTCTTTCTCTTCCCCCCTCTCCCCTCACTCTCCCTCTCCTTTTACTTCCCTCTCTCCCTCTCCCTCCCTCCCTCCCCCTTCCTCTCCCTCTCTCCCAATCTCCCCGTTTCTCTCTCTAGTTCTCTCCCTTCTCTTTCTCTTCCTCTCTCTCCCTCCCCCTCTCTCCAAAAAGGTAAACAAAAGATCAAATCTTGCAAAGTCAGAAAACAACAGAAAGCTCTCCCTCTCTCCCTATCTCCCCCTTTCTCTCCTCCTCTCTCTCTTCCCCTCCTCTTCTCCTCCCTCTCTCTCCCTCTCTCCCTCTTCCTCTCTGTCTCTCTCTCTTCCCCCCTCTTCCCCTCCCTCTCCCTCTCCCTCTCTCTCTCCCTCTCTCTCTCCCTCTTCTTCTCCCTCTCTCTCTCCCTCTCTCGCTTTCCCCCTCCCCCCATCTCTCTCTCTCTCTCTCCCTCTCTCCCTCTCCTTCTCTGTCTCCCTCCACCTCTCTCTCCCCCTTTCTCTCCTCCTCTCCTTTCCTCCCCCTCCGCCTCTCTCTCTCTCTCTCTCCCTCCCCCTATCCCACTCTCCCTTTTCCTCTCCGTCTCTTTCTCTTCCCCCTTCTTCCCCTCCCTCTCCCCACTCTCTCCCTCTCTCTCTCTCCCTCTCACTCTCCCTCTCTCTCCCTCTCCCTCTCCTTCCCCCCTCTTCCCCTCTCTCTCCCTCTTTCTCTTCCCCCCTCTTCCCCTCACTCTCCCTCTCTCTCCCTCTCCCTCTCCTTCCCCCTCTCCCTCCCCCTTTCTCTCCCACTATCCCAATCTCCCCGTTTCTCTCCTCCTCTCCCTCTCCCTCTCTCTTTCCCTCTTTCCCCCTCTCCCCTTCCCCCTCCCCCTCTCCGTCTTCTTCTCCTTCTCTCTCTCTCTGTCTCTCTCTCTCCCCCCCCCCCCTCCCCCTCTCTTCCTCTCCCCCCCTCCCCCTCTCTTCCTCTCCCCCTCTCCCTCTCCCTCTCCCTCTCCTTCTTTGTCTTCCTCCACCTCTCTCTCGCTCTCTCCCTTTCTCTCCCCCTCCCCCTATCTCCCTCTCCGTCTCTCACTCTCTCCCCCTTTCTCCCCTTCTCTCCTTATCTCTTTCTCTCTCCCTTTCTCTTCCCCTCTCTCCCTCCCCCTCTCTCCCAAAAGGTCAATAAAAGATCAAATCTTGCAAAGTCAGAAAACAGCAGAAAGCTCTCTCTCTCTCTCTCTCCTTATCTCCCCCTTTCTCTCCTCCTCTCCCTCTCCTTTCCCTCCGAATCTCTCTCTCTCTCTCTCTCTCCCCGTATCCTTCTCTCCCTCTTCCTCTATGTCTCTCTCTCTTCCCCCTTTTTCCCATCCCTCTCTCTCTCTCCCTCCCTCCCCCTTTCTCTCCCTATCTCCCCGTTTCTCTCCATTCTCCCCTCTTCCCCTCCCTCTCACTCTCTCCCTCTCCATCTCTCTCCCTCTCCCTCTCTTTTTCTCTCCTCCTCTCCTTCCCCTATCCCTCCCTCCCTCCCCCTTTCTCTCCCTCTCTCCCTATCTCCCCGTTTTTCTCCTCCTCTCCCTCCCCTTATCCCTCTCTCCCTCTTTTTTTCCCCCTTCTCCCCCTCCCTCTCTCTCTCCCTCTCTCTCCCTCTCCCCCTCCTTCCCCTTCTCCCTCTCCCTCCCTCTCTCCCCCTTTCTCTCCCTATCTCCCCGTTTCTCTCCTCCTCTCCCTCCCTCTCTCTTTCCCCCTTTCTCCCTCTCCCTTTCTCTCCTCATCCCCCTCCCCTCTCCTTCTCCTTCTCCTTCTCCTTTTCCTTCTCTCTGTCTCTCTCTGTCTCTCTCTCTCTCTCCCCCCCTCCCCCTCTCTCCCCCTCTCCCTCTCCCTCTTCTTCTTTGTCTTCCTCTCCCTCTCCCTCTCCCTTTCTCTCTCTCCCTCTCTCCCTCTTCCTCTCTGTCTCTCTCTCTTCCCCCCTCTCTCCCTCTTCCCCTCTCTCTCTCTCTCTCTTCCTCTCTCTACCTCTTCTTCTCCTTCTTTCTTTCTCTCTCTCGCTCTCCCCCTCCACACACATCTCTCTCTCTCCCTCTCTCCCTCTCCCTCTCCCTCTCCTTCTCTGTCTCCCTCCACCTCTCTCTCTCCCCCTTTCTCTCCTCCTCTCCTTTCCACCCCCTCCGCCTCTCTCTCTCCCTCCCCCTATCCCACTCTCCCACTCTCTCTTTTTCTCTCCGTCTCTCTCTCATCCCCCCCTCTTCCCCCCCCCCCCCTCTTCCCCTCCCTCTCCCACTCCCTCTCCCTCTCTTTTTCTCTCCCTCTCCCTCTCCTTCCCCCCTCTCCCTCCCTCCCCTTTCTCTCCCTCTCCCTTCCTCTCTCCCCCTTTCTCTCCCTCTTTCCCTATCTCCCCGTTTCTCTCCTCCTCTCCCTCTCCCTTTCTCTCCCCCTCTCCTTCTCCTTCTCTCTCTCCCTCCCCCTCTCCCCCCCTCCCCCTCTCCCCCTCTCCCTCTCCTTCTTTGTCTTCCTCCACCTCTCTCTCTCTCTCTCTCCCTTTCTCTCCCCCTCCCCCTATCTCCCTCTTCGTCTCTCTCTCTCCCTCTCTCCCCCTTTCTCCCCTTCTCTCCTTATCGCTTTCTCTCTCCCCTTCTCTCCCCCCTCTCTCTCTCTCTCTCTTCCCCTTTCTCCCTCCCCCTCTCTCCCAAAAGGTCAACAAAAGATCAAATCTTGCAAAGTCAGAAAACAGCAGAATGAACAAAACGACACTTCAATTATTCAGATCGCCGATGTTGTTTCCATCGGAAAGGCTCGCCGAATGTGTTGCAGATTGTGGAGATGGATGGATCTAATCGATTCTGGTATGTTTGTCGAATATCTGATTTCGGTTTCATTTAAGCTTAGGTTCTATTTTTTGCAGTGTTTTTTGCCCTTTTCGGTTGATCGCTGTTCGGTATTTGCCTTTATTGTCGGATATTTTTGGGGTTTGAAGCTGATTGTTCGATTCACCTGTTTGTAGATTGTGAAGACGGATTTTCGGATGATATTTGTCATGGATTTAGTCGATGCGGGTATGTTTATCTGAATTCAGTTTCATTTGAGCTTTATTTTGTCGATTTGGTTTTGTGAGTTTGTGTTGGAGTTATCATCTTTCGAGGTTTAGGGTTTGAGTTTTGTCGGGAACTGGATGATTATGCTCAAAGAAGTTTTGTCGGGAACCGGATGATTATGCTCAAAGAAATATGTGCTTGATGTGTTTGGTGTCAGGGTTTAGTAGATTTTGTGATAAAAGATTGAATCTTTAGATTTTAGTTCGTTGTCAACTATTTCGGATTTCGAATATTGATTCGCGTCACCCGACCCCTAATCTTTTCGAGATAAAGGGTCTTATGTTATTGTTTTCAGCTAT
This sequence comes from Agrostemma githago, assembly GCA_958450325.1. Taxonomy (NCBI): domain Eukaryota; kingdom Viridiplantae; phylum Streptophyta; class Magnoliopsida; order Caryophyllales; family Caryophyllaceae; genus Agrostemma; species Agrostemma githago. Next base: position 44,316,598 of record OY288249.1, read on the forward strand.
TTCTGAGTTCCAGCCCTTTTAATTATCTGGTTTCCAGTTTGTAGTCTTGTGTGTAATGGATGTTCTATAAGTTTTTGATCGAACATCGAATTTCTGCATTTGGTACCAGGTTGAGTGTCAAAAACGTGCTTTGCCTTCCTGACTGAGTGCATGAGATGGTGACGAAGATGATAAACCAAGTGCAGATGATGATAGACATGTGGAAAGCGCGCAAAAACAAAATGAAAGAGGTGAAAGATAATGACGAGGGATCCGGAGGCAAGAAAAAACCCTCTTCAGCTGGCAAGTTTCCAAAGTTATTGGTAATATGTGGTTTAAGCTCTTAAATTTAGACTTCTATTATCCGTCTATCCCGTTTATACTGTCGTTCTCAAATCTCGTAATCAACTTTCACGTTTCTAAAATAAGCAATTTGCTGACAACCCACCTAAGCATCGGTTAGCTTGTCACGAATTATCATACTGCAAAAAGATGAGGCAGCCACAGTAAAAGGGAATGTACCTTCTAAGGAATCTGATTCCACTAAACTCGTTCATTTCACAATCATCTGGCTGCCAGCGAAACTTTTCATATTTAAAATCAGTGCGGTCTGTTACTCTACAATCTACATGCCCACATCTCTCATAGCCATTGCCTGCAGCGACCTCCGAAATAGAAAGGCCAGTGATCATCCTCAACCCATTTCCCTTTCGCATAATTGCAGGCTGAACAAAAGATGGAAGGAATTAGTTGAACTCAATGACAAAGAATTCGTTACAGCTACAGAATAAAACGGGTACTATTTTCATCAATCAATGACTACACTATTTTCATCACCTCAATCTCATTCATTCTTTTCTCTGTTATTCACTTATACAGCTCAATATACTACTGTACTACTCATTAAAGCATATCAAAAGTTACCTCCGTCACGTCTTTTGTCATGCTTTATCGGAGAAATATTTGGAGCCCCTACGTCAAACACCTTTTCATTGGGTTTGTATACTGTCGCATTAAGAAAGTCATCGCCTGCATCTTTACTTTGCCCATCGGGAGTTTTCGTTGCAGGGGAACCAATGAGTATATCTGCACAGTCAGTAGAAAAGTACTCCCTCCCATTCTTTGGATTCCTACCATAAGTTGAATATATGTGAGTAGTATTTTAATCAAATGGTAGGAATCCAGTGAATGGGAGGGAGTACCATATAAGAGACCAGGACCACCATCCCATGATCACGGCTGTTTCTAAGATTCATATATGAAACATAAAAATGATAAACAGTAGAAAGGAAGTTATTTAAAATAGAAATTCTATTTTGACGAAAAATGACGATAATTATGAAAGTCCTCATTTCGCATTCAATAATTTCAGAACAGTACACTGCATAGTTTCATCTCTATCAAATAGGGTAGGGCAAAAGTGACCTCAGCCATACAAACTCATATTTGTAGGCAGAGCTAATAAGATTCAGCATATCACACAAATAGATGCAAAGATCGCTGATTGTTAACTGTCACGAGTCACGACCAATACCTAGGTCAAGCCAACACTTACTGCTAGACCTTTGGCAAATCATATAACAATATCAAAATTCTACCGAACCTCAGTGGAACATCATTTCATTCCCATTTCCCACACAAAAACACACATCAGACGTTACCTTTGTCGAGTTCTTTGTCATGATTCATGGGAGAGTTATTTGGAGCTTTGGCATCAAACACCTTTTCATTGGATTTATGTGCCATCTCATTTATCGTCGGAGTAAGCACGTCATTGCCAGCATCCTTAGTTAGTCCATCGGGACTTTTCTTCACAGAGGAACCGATGAGTATCTCTGCATAATAAGTAAAAAAATAGTACTCCGTATCGTATAAGACCCAATCTTATGTAAGCACAATCACCTTTATAGAGAAACTAACAGTCAGAGAAGCAAACCTGGCGATACTTTGAAGAATTGATTCTCGGGGATTAACGAAACAATAAACGGAGTTTTGTCCCACCCACAGATGACAAACGTAGTGCAAATCACGGTAACGAGGACAAAAGCTACTTTAGTGCTCCTCAGCGCCAAAATACCCCCCTTCATCCTCCTGCCCTCGGCTCTCGCTCACCTACCCTCGATTCAAGATCAAATCCGCATCAACTTTCATGAATCACAGCATGAAATATCTGAAAAATGGAGAACCACCTTATACATCAATCATCGAAATCAGGCCTTTCTTAATATATGCTAAATCATTTCAAAATCGGATTCGTTGCACGCATCTTTGACAACGCCTAAAGGGCTCTTGCAAATTCCACACAAAGACAGTATCAAGAAATCCAACCATTTTTGATGTCATTTTTTGTCATAATATAAAACCAAATAATACTCTTCCTGTCTCGGTCATTTGATTACCTTTTATATTATTTATGAGGATGAGTATTTTAATAAAAGGTAAACAAATGACTGAATCGGAGGTGAGTAGGAATTAATGAAGTTTATTAAAATGGAAACTAATCATCAAAATTCATTTTCATTTCCCCAAAATGTTAGAGACTAATTCCTCCTGAACAACAACTCCACATTCAACTGAAAAAGACGGGAAACCCTTCCTAATAACATCGAAAATGAAACAAGTTTATTTTTAACACATACCACATAGGCTACCACGTTCCCTTCCCCTTCCCAAACGCAACCCTCTCCCTCTGTTGCTTGCACCCTCACTCCATTGATTCATGCTCATACCTAATCCCAAACTTCTGCGACCATCCCAATAAACTACTCTACACCCCCTACATATCTTTCTATTATACTATCTAATTAACCTCCATAATAGCCTAGTTTAATTTTCATTGGATACTCATCTTAGTCAATAGTTCACGCTTATTTTATTTACGACCTGTCTCAAACAATATACTCCCCCCATCCAGATCGAAGGTAACATGGAATCAAAATTTACTTGATTTATAAGGTTAGTCAAAATTTACTGTTGTTACTTGTGCAACCGTGTAAAATCATGAATCGCGATTGCATTTATTTGTTTTTTTCGTATGTTAGTTTGTGATTTGTGAATTCTAATCTAATCATCCAAATCTTGATAAAATGAGTGAGATTATATGATTTCGAGTCAAATTTGCTTCTAGTTTGTCAAATTCACTCAAAAAATAATGTGGCGGTTGCTGTCGCTGTTGACGGTGGATTGATCACCCATGTTTTGCAGGATGCTAATCAAGTTTCCTGTCAAAATTTGAATTGAGTTGTTCATTGTAATTTAGGGTTTTGCATCTGATGTAATTTGGTATTGCTTGGAATCTGTGCTTAATATTACGGAATGTCAAAATTAGGCAGCAAGTATTTTCTTCGGGGGAAAGAAGGAGATCGGAAATGGAGATAGATCACCTGCGTGCTTTTCAGCTAACACAGGCCATCACAAATTCCGACAACGACACAATCCCTAGCAAGTTCAGCTGCAGCCTGCTTGAGGATGTCATCCAGCAGAGAAGTTACATCTAAAACTAAAACACCGGAATACAAAACCACGATCTGCAACCTGCTTGAGGTTATGTCAACGATAAATGAAGAAGGTAAAGTGCACAACTAAACTCACGTTTCAGGTAGGCACAAAAAAGATTTCCCGTCACTCCTTCCACAGTATCATCGAAGAATGTGAACCCGCTTTCCATATTTGTCATCAGGGCACTGGTGAACAGAAAGCCGAATAATAAATAAATTCATAAACACATTCACTAAATCAACGATGAGACCAAAAAAACGCTATAAACATTAGTATATTCTCGAAATCGTAACTACTTGACATTATAACCATAACCTCAAAAATGACACAATAATCAACCTGAATCTAGGTCACTGGAAACAACAATATAACACCGATCTCATCCTTAACCTCTTAATTATCGCTAATTCACAGCCAGCCAAATGCAACTAAGAAGCCAATTCAAAATCAAAACTCCTCAATCGTCCATTTCTTCTCTAATTTCCCAGCAACTTCAAAAAACGCCGGTAATCATTCACTAAATCAATCATGAAACAACAAAAAACGCCATAAACATCAGTATATTCTCAAAATTATAATCACTTTACATGATAATCGTTACCTCAAAAATGAAGGAAAAGAAGAAATGAAAAAGAAACCTGAAAAGGAATAGAAGAAATAGAATCATCGCCGGTATCTCCAGAAGGCAAAAACATCAAAACCGAAACCGCCTCCTCCATTAATATTTTTTTCGCCATTGCTCGATTCCAGTAATCTAGCTACCAGACTCGCGTTTGCATAGTCCTACACATCATCAAATCACATTTTCATCCAAATTTACATCACAAGCTTTTCTATGCACATTCATCACATTAAATCTCTCGTTGCAGAATTCTTTACTCACAATAAACAACATCAATTACACTTTCATCATTCCTCAACATGCGTACGGTACTAAGGAGTTTAAAGACCGTGTTAGTTAAAATCGCTTATACCATCTTCATCTCGGTATCCATGCGCAACCAACTGTAATGGAACATTTAGTTCCCTACTGGCCAAATCTGATGCAGTAAACTCGAAATGGGAGGTACTAACAAATTCAAGGAGGTTATCAAAACAAACTGGTTTGTTTTTTCTGCCAAGTGCTTAAATGGGTTAGTCTTAGGACTTTTAGCACAAGAACGTCTTACCAAACAATTTGTGTAAACTAAAAGACTAATTCATAAAGTATCAAAACAATATAAAGGTAGAACCACAAAAACACAAATTTTTGTTTAAGACAGGTATATCCATAAGACAGGTCAAGCAGTTAGTAAGCGTACGACAGGTCAAACATTTAGGAAAAGACAAATTGTTACAAGACGGATATATTTGACCCGTTTAATGTTAAGACGGGTATCCATAAGTCAAACTGTTACAAAAAATGGGATCGAGGAATGCAAAAACACGTACCTGACTGCATGGCAGAACTTGCACAATAGGCGAATCGACATGACTCAACTAAGTTAAGAAAAATGCATGTCCTACTAAATGCAGGTGAATCAACATCCAGGTGTGACACAAAATATGACCCTACTAATTATATTATATATCATAAAGTGGTAAACTGAACTCAATATATAAATTGACCAACCAAAATTTATCGTGTCTAAAACAGCAAAAACAATAAGTTGTAAAACCAAAATTTCCTCCAAGTGTACAAGTAAGCTCGAGTGCACAACAATCTGCTAAACTAAGGACTTGTTTGGTTCACGAAGGAATTACTTTCCCATAGGAAGTTATACTTCCCATGAATTTAATTCCTACATGAAATTCCCGGGAATTGCGAAAAATTGTGTGGTTCAGATAAGGGAACTCACATTTCCCATGAAGTGAATTTTCATATGTTTCTAGGTTGTACTAATCTAATTCATGGGATTTTGTCTAAAAATACCATTATGACCTTTATTAAAAAATACTCTATCAAATACCTAATTGTTTTTTCAATAAAGAAAAATAGCTAAAATGGTTCATTGACCATAAAACAGTAGTAGGCAATAGTTCTTGGCCGTCTATTTCGTATAAATGAGAGATTTCATCCTTGTTCACTTTAAACATTGCCAACTGCGATTAAAACGAGCGAAATTGATGAACCATAAAAAATGTTGCATCCTATTTATAAATAGATACAGTAAAGAGATAATAAACAGGGGAGAAAAGAAGTTTCAACACCTCCTTTTGTAAATGAACCGAGCGCATGGATTTCTCCATGAGCTGGACTCGTAATCCTCTAAGTTCAAAGTCCATGTCCATAACCTGCAGGGATCACAGTCGGGTTACACAAAATTTCATTTAAACAATAATCTAGTCGTACAGTCTATTACAGGCTCATCAAAAGAAGTCGATAATCTACGTAGTGTATGTATAATGTTTTACTCCCTCCGTTATTTTTTTTAATTGTTGTTCTTAGGAGATTTTAATGAATAGCAAAATAAACACGTGAGACACAAAGCTAACGACATTGTAACTGCCTCGTTCATTAGCCAATGTAAAATAAATCCAAGCTACATATCAAAAGCTAGAAAGAAAATAACAGATTCACATTCTGAGAGTTTAAGAATCATTTTAGTTGTGAGAGATTCGTCTATCCAGAAAACAGGTAATGGTACTTTGGCTAAGAATTCTCCGACATCATGTACGAAGGGGAATACTTCCTCTGCTGCAAAAGATTACGAGTTTCTCAGAATAAATGGTGTAAGGGGATTGATGTTAGGCATTTGTTTACAGATGCTACTTTTTTATGCAGGTATGGCAAAGTTTTCTCATTCATCGCTAGAACTTCTAAAACGTAACTTCACGAGTGTAGGGATTAGGGACTTGGTCACCAATTCACCCAACTATTGCACGAACATCTAAAACCGAACTTCACAAATGTAGTTGGATGGAATTCATTCGCTAGCTATTCTGAAGTCGTAAACTCAACCTAGGAAATAATTCATCATCCATGATACCTAAACTAACACCCAGCTCATATTTTCATATATCCAGAAAATAACGATGGTATTACGAGTAGTATCAACTCAAAAGCCAAAACCTTTTCTGTATATTCTCACACAAATATCATAGTATAGAAAGCAACAACATCAGAGTCTTAGTCCCAAAAGAGTTTGGGGTCAGCTAACACGAATCATTACCCGAAATCGCCAAATCATCTTCAAAAAACAGTTATATATTCATATAAAAAGGCATAATAGGAGCAAAATCAAGACTTTACATAACAAACAAGCTCCACAATACCTTAAGATCATCTTCAACCTTAGAGACAAAGCTATGAATGCCATCAACAGTCTCCTTCAAAGGCGACATTGTCGGGTACTTAGCCTCATCCCAAACAAACCTATCGGAAACACAAAACCCGACTTTAAATTCCAACTAAACTCGAATTCACAGGTCAAAGCAATACAATCAACCATTTCAAATCATTCTAAATCGAGTGCAAAGGATTTACTTGGTAAGGTAAGAGTCGATTGGAACTCCTTCAACAGTCAAAGCACCAGCATCGACACTTGACGATCTCTCCAATTCATCAATCTGACGCCTGATCTTTTGCGTTGCTCCCTCCACGAACGCATTTGACTACACAGTTCATCGATTTGAATCCATACAATTGCAATCCATACCACTTACATCAATACATCAAACTTCCATAATCGTTGAATCACAATCCGCACCAGGTATAACAGAAATCGAAATGCAATAGTCAAAACATTTGAAGCAATCAGTCAAACTTCAACAATCACTCAATCATGATCGATTCAAATTCATACAACTTCCACAGCCATTCGATCACATTCACAATCGACAATCCACACAGGTTAACATAGAAATTGAAACACAGTACTCAATAAAATCGAACAATCGATCAAAGTATATTCGATGATTTCCGTTCCAGTCTCAACATCCAGTCTCCTCCTGTTTTGACTGCGGGGGCGTAATAGATTATATTCATTGTACATACAGTTCCCTAAGTTAATTTATCATTATTCTTTATATTAGCCTTGAGGGAGAAGTGAACGCATTGTGCAATCCTCTTCACCTTGGGATGCAGAAACTTGAAAACCTCTAGTAAATCCACATTGTCTGCCGAATATATTATTTGATCGAATAGACCTGAGTGGTAAAAAGAGTAGGTTAACGTACGTACAACATAAAGGCAATATCGTAAAATGCAAACTACCAAAAAAGCAAGAATAGATTTTGTACCTAGTGATAGTTGTAGACTTTAAACAATTGTAAACAATTTAACCTCACACTTGAATTAAAGCAATGCAGTTTAAAATTAGCTGAATGCCGCAGAAATAACAAGGTAGCGCAACAACATCAAGAATTTGCTTTCGTATAAATTTTCTTCCACAAAAAGAGAAGAAATGAAAGCAAAAGGAATAATGCAATTGAAGTTCAACCAGAAAAGGCAGCACACGCATCATGTAAAAAAATACAAATAAAAAAACATCACTTTGCACCTAGGATGATGGCTTACAGTAAAGAATTTCCTGCATCAGTTTAAGATCAGAAAATGAATGACGCCAACTCCGTATTGATGTGCAGATATCATCCTTGATTGGTCTTGTTATATCCTACAGAAATGAAAATAAAGCACACGTACTTTGCATTTCTAAATAAAGGCCAAGATAGAAGTGCACCCATGTATCATCACCATTGCCCGAGTCCACTTGAACATAGAGCTATAATCAAGAAAGAGGATTACCTGATAATAGCCAGAGATTAGCTTCAGGATGCTGCTCTCATAGCACCTAGCCACAAGGTAGATAGAGCAAAGAAGTAAGCATTGTACGCGTAATTTTCACAGTAAGAATAATGAAGACGGAAAAAGCTCACCAGTTCTCAAACATATGTCCCGGAATCTCCAATAAGTCAGGATCCACACGTAAGCCAGAGAATCGAGCAAGTGAAGAATGATTGCATAAATGATGAACCTGAATTACACTATCAAACTTCTATTAGATACTGAGATTTTTTGTTCATTTTAGAATGTGAAACTTTACTGATATAAGCACTTTCAATTTCTAGAATGAATATATCCTGCAAAATGCCTGCTTAAGGAACTAAGTTGATGAAGCACTGCAATGTACTATTCTGCATCTAAAACTACTACTACTACATAATTTTCAAAAAGAAAAATTGGTAAAAGTTTTTTTAAGCCATATTCATTTGTTTCAATAGTGACAAAAACCTTGTGCCGTAATCTGATCAAGGAATGTAAATGATAGTTATGAAATTTAGCAAAATAACAACAATAATACTAATAATTAAAAAAAATCTAGCTCTTCGTTTATCAAAAAATACGTGTAGCAAAAGTAGTCAAGTCTCTAATATTAAGAAAATAAGAGGAACAGGAATTTCATTATTATAACTTGGGGAAAGAATCACAAAAACAATACTGAACAGAAGAGACAAAGACAAGTTATGCATTCAGCAGCCAGGAGCTGAGCATGAGAAACTATGAACATACCACATGGCCGAATTCATGGAAAAGGCTCACAACTTCAGAAAATCTCAATACTGCAGGAGAATCGATATCTTCCTTCGAGAGTTGAGTTATTAATAGAACTACAGGAACCTGGTATTAGGATAACGTTGACCAATAAACCAATTAATGTAGATTTCAGTAACAACCAATACATGTAAAATTCTTGTCCTCACCTGTCTGGCGCCATTGGATGACAATGAGCTATTTTGGAGTGGTAAAACACATGTTTGACCATATTTTTCTTCCCTGAATGAGTCAGAATGTTGCAAGTCAAGGAAATTACATAGCCAAGTTTTCGAGTGATGAACTTAAACGAAACAACGAGCAAGAATTTACCAAACCTAGAGTAAAGGTCTAGGTAGACATAACCCATTAGTTCACCAGAACTTAAATCAAACACAGAAAACACGCGTACATCATCATGCCACACATCGGCGCTCATAATTTCTTCGAATCTCAAGCCTACATAAATTAAGATTAGATACCTTACGTAAGGTGGTTGAATGTCAAAACTTTGGGCACGCCCATCTTAGATGACAGCAATATTAGTAGGAAACTGGATGCTTACCAAAAAGATCTTGCACTATTTTGAAAATTCCTTGCAGTACTAAACTGAGTGGAAAGTACTCTTTAAGAGCTCCAAAGTCCAAACTAAACGTTTCTTCTTCATACTTTTTTACATAATAAAGCAGGTCCTCAATTCCAAATGGAGAGCCTGCTTCCTCTTTTCTCTGAAAGATGTAACAATAGCATACAAGAGTTTGAGATTGAGAAGAAGGAAAAAGCACAAGTAAACTTGATTTTCATTTGATGAAAAGATAGATACTCGTACAAGATACTGATACAACCGAACTCACTTTTGAATCCTTTAATGTTTCAAGTTCTTTGGTAGCCAACTCAGATATACTCATGGATAAATCTTCTAGGAATTCAAAGACCTGCGAAAAGAACAACCAGCTTACTAAAAGGATACATAATACAAACAAAATTTTGTCATTAAGCTGTATCGTAATACTAACAGCTTGAAGCTTAACCTCCTAATCCTAATGGAAACATATTCCAGACAAAATTAAACTCTATTCAAAAGATGGTTGGACCTTTGATGAAGTCTTTGCCATTCTAGAACAAACAACATATTCTGCATAATTCTCATAGCCAAGCAACCGAGCAAATTTATGACGAAGCAGAACCTGGAAAACATGAAAAACTTGTCAATTATCTAGGTATTACTATACAGATGGACCTTCAATTCAAGACCATAAATGATTAGTTGCTCACCAAATTTTCTAACAAGGGCACATTAACATCTTTACACCTTTGCCCATATGCCACAGCTACTTTCCTCCGTGTTGCACCAACCTATATAAGTTTGGGAGACAGACAAGGTAATATGAATCTGATGATAAAAGAACTTAAGACAAACAATCATATCCAAAACACTATAGCTCAACCTTCAGAAGTAGATGAAATGTATTTCGTCAATTTCCGCTGATGCCAATATGACATACTTAGCATATACCAAAAAGGATGTTTATTAGGATATCGTGCATTAGTCTTTTATATTGGCCTTTATGACTTGATAGAAATTTGAAGTTATAATGCTAACGTTGCTTGCGACTGAACGCAAGGATAAGCAGTGATGATACGAGTCATCCCCAAATTAGAATAAGCCGGTAAAACAAGTTTTATGTCATACTTTTGGACCAGAACAAACACCATACTAACAACAACTATGGACAAATTTGAAGGAATTTTCAATCAAGCTACTGAGTAAAAACGTGGCAGTTAAATCAAGACTGCTTTACAACTAATCTGCTGCCCAGTTTGAAACAAGCAAATATAACTTTCCAATGAGATAAGCCTCATCCTTTTATTTTTGGTTTTGATCCTTCTAAAAAAGAATATGAAGAGCTTTCAAGTATAGCCTATTTAAGTTAAATAGGTATGTAGATACTCTCAACAGGGTACAAAAAAACAGACCAGATATTCATATAAGGACTAAAAAATACAAACACTGCAACACGAGATAACAACAAAACATCAGTCGATATAGATCGAAAGAAATAAGAACATACTTTGCACAGCTAAAGAACTGGTAACACATGATTACTTTTCAATGAAATTGTCACTTTGTCATTGTCAGTCCTATCTAAGATCTGCAAGATAAAATTTAACCTCATTCAGCAGACAAACAATTATCAGCATAAGTATTGACACTTCATGAGAAAAGTCTTCAACAACAACATTAAACCAGTGCTAAAAATCCCATAACGACTCCCATCAATGGCAATGTGATAGGGGACATATGTAACACATCTTACACTATTGACACAAAAGTTGGTTCTGGATCATCAATAATCAAAAGTGTCTAGAATTGCATTGAATGCTTTTAAGGGGAATTTTTATCCCATCATAACTAAAAGACAAAAAAAAAAAAAAAAAAGAAGAGTATTTAGTATTTAGTTTTGTGAGAAGTTTCCTTTGGTTAAATTAAATCTGAGTATGTGTAGCAAGTTTAACATGAACGGCTAGAGGGTAGCTATTCTTCTCTATTTGGAAACAGTAAGATTTGGCTCCATGTTAAATGGAAAATACAGCTATGATGTTAATTTTCTAGCATAACAACATACAAACTCAGTAATTCAGCGTCAAGATGTAGCTTAGGTTAACATCAATTATCAGGAAGACAATTTCTGGATAAATTACCTTGAGGAGTTCATTTGGCAAACCTTCTAGCTCTGTCTCTGTGAATAGAAGGAAAGTGTTATCATCATTCAGATTCTGGATGTACTGCATGCTTAAATCATCAATCTGAGCTAGCAAGCGTTGAACTTCGTCTTTTTTAGTTGAAGAGAGGTTTAAACCATTTCTTTCAAAATCTCTAACCTGTCACTAAGAAATCAATCATAAATATTCAAAAATGGGAAGAACAACAAGCAGTGATATAATAGGCTAAGAAATACGAATGAAGCATGCATCCAGGATTCCAGCAATAGACTTGTATGCACTGATGAAGTGGTATGATTTATGAAATGAATCTAGGCATAGCATGCCAGCTGATGAGTAAATAAACTTAGTAACAGGTAAAACCATGAAACACTCATTGCACACAAAACATAGCCTGAACTTCATTAGCATTCAAGGGAGGAGAACATCATATATGCTAGTTTTTTATCCGAGCAACTTTTGTTCATGCGTAGGCTGCATCTTTTCCCCTTACAAAGAAGATCCAAGTCTAATGGTGGTGTGTAACCACATGTCAAACCATACAGCCATCAAACCACACTTTACCAAACAAAAAGAAGCCTCGGACATACCAGCGAATGAGCGAATGATTTGGCTTCTGCATTTATGCATTCCCCTCTAGTTGTGAATGCCTTCAAAATACGGTACACATCTTCACGCTTTCTGAGAAGTGCATAGAGGATAAGCATCACTCAATCTCATAATCAACAATGTGGTCAATTGTGCAATATGTCAAATATGATTATTTAAGCAGTACGGGAATGTTATGGCAGGTATCACAAATAAAATAGAGACGGCTGACAGAGCTGCAAAAGTAGGTTTCAAAACTATGTAAAACCTGCCCTTCTTTTTCAATATAGAAAACATAGGCACTATCCAAAAAAAAACTTCTGCTTAGAAATGACAATTCATTTAAACCTATGCTTTAAAGACAAACCAATTTATTTTTGAGGAAGAGAATCTTTTTTTTTGTTTCCATGAGTTCCATGATACGGAGCACCATCAAAATCATAAATGAAAATCTAGTGCCAAACAGCTCAATCTTGTGTGCACTTATTGCTGAAAAGTGCACATTACCATTCGTATGATTCAAGGGAGAGTGAAGATAAGATTACTAACACCATTTTTTAATTGACAATATATCATCATATATGGAATAGTTTTAAAAATTTGTTGAAAACCGTATTCGACAATCACTCAATCATGATCAATTCAGACTCACACAATTAGAATCCACAATCAGTCGATGATCACAATCGACAATCCACGCGAGTTACCATAGAAATTGAAACACATTACTCAACAAAATCGAACAATCAATTGAAGTATTATCTTCAAGAGATCACAATTATAAAAAAAAATCAAACTTCAACAATCACACAATCACGATCAATTCAGATTCCTACAATTAGAATCCACACCAGGCATGTAATAAGCGAGGACGAAGGGAGGGAGTAAAAAGACCGACAAAAGTCATCTGTATAATTTACGATACATATAATAAGCGAGGAGGAAGGGAGGGAGGAAAAAGACCGACCTGAGTGCGATTATAATGATCAACAGCAAACATAGTCATGTCAATGGCACGAATCCCGTCCTCGCCCTAATGTTAGAATCCCTAATCGAGAAAGCGAAAGGCAGCGACTGGAGGGAGAGCGAGAGATCGGAAGAGATGAAGCGAGGAAATGAAAGGAAAGGGGGAAGAGGAGAAAGGCAGCGATCGAAGGCAGAGCAAGAGATCGGAAGAGGTGAAGCGAAGAAACGAAAGGAAAGGCTAAAGATGGTGGAGAGGCACTGTTGCTAAGCACAATACTGTTCATAAGAGCTAGCACTGTTCACAAGGAATTCACTATTCCTAAGACATATTTTTTGAACAATTTTCCTTTTAATATGTAAAGATTTTTCATTATATCCACTGATACTATTGTTTTGATTTCTATTAACGCAGAAACGTCGTTGAAATAACATATCTTCTGAGTTAAAGTAACACTTAATTTTAATTACAGTAACACAAATGAACGTTGAGAAAAGGGTTTTTATGATGATGTTAAAGTAACGTATTGTACTCGTTAGAGTAACACAACTTAGGAATTGAAGTAACACATTATTTGCATGGGTGTAACGCTGTTCAATTTTGTGCAGGTGGTATTGGCAAAGATGCGAACGCACGGGACAACACTGGAAAAGGTGGAATTTTATTCATTTGATTAATCATGGATTAATAACAATGGCTCATTGCTCTCGTTTTAGTATAGATTCCAGGTTTAACGTATTATTCACTGATATTATTGTTTTGTTTTATGTTGAAGCAGATGAGGAAACTGAAGAAGACACTGATTTTATTGTTTTGTTTTATGTTGACGAAGATGAGGAAACTGAAGAAGACACTGAGGAAGATGAGGAGGAGAAACAAGTGTTTTGAGAATAGTTGTGTTTTTGGTCATTCTAAGGATTTTTTTTTTGTTTTACAAGAATAACTGATTTTGTACACATTTTTTTTACACATATCGCTGTGCTACGTTGCAATTAACTCTATATTTTATTTAATACATGTGTATTTGGTTAGAGTAACATCTCATATCTATTGGAGTAACACCTTTCTTGAGTTACAGTAACAGACATAATCCATGAAAGTAACATCACATATCTATTGGAGTAACACCTTTATTGAGTTACAGTAACAGACATAATCCAAAATTAACTCTATTTTATTTAATACATATGTATTTGGTTAGAGTAACATCTCATATCTATTGGAGTAACACCTTTCTTGAGTTACAATAACAGACATAATCCATGAAAGTAACTGAGCACATCAGCGTTGTTTAAATTTAAACAAATGATTACCAAAGTAATTGAGGATAACTTGGATTAGAATCCTTCATTAGGAAATTAACAACTTTCGTTCTTTAAAGAACCATATATAATGCGTCATAGTGATTGATGATAATATCAATGAAAGTGATTATGAGACCACACCATTAATACCAATGAAACTTAATCATGAGACGTAGAATAACATCATTAATCAATTAGAGTAACATCATTTGTTCATTAAAGTAACAGTTACAATGCGTCAGTGTAATACACTGATTATGAGACCACATTTGTATCTTGGGTAAACTCCATTCATTCGCATAGTAACATCAGTCGTTACTTAGAGTAACAGGTACAGTCAATCACTGTAACAGAATGAACAAATTCGTAACCAGAAGAAGAAGGTGACATAATTCATAATATTTCATAATCAGAAGAAGGTGACATAATTCATTAGACATAATTCATTAGACACATCATTTTTTTCGACCCTTTGTTGGCTTGGTCTTGGGACCGTCGATGATCTGTCTCGCGTCTGGGACCGTCTGTTCTTGTATGCCAATACGAATATGAAGATTACCTTTGCTTGAGTTGAAGATGAAGTTGAAGGGTTTTTGTTAGGCGGGTGTGTTTGAATGAAAAAATTGAATGGGATGAAAGAGAACGTTTATTAGTTGGAGGTAATTAAGGGAGGAGAGAAGATTTTATTATATTTTTTCCAAGATATGGTAGTTATTACCTTAATTACAACACTCAATCACCACCATCCATCTCTTTTAGATCAATGGCTCTAAATAGGACTTATGGACTCAAAAAAAAAAGGGACTCACTTGATCTTCACTCTATATATATATAGGTTAACGAATGTTGGTACCTTAAGGTTGAGGGTTTCCACAGAGACAGTTGAAGGCTCGCTTTTTAAAGGCATGTCAATAAGGGTTGTTATTCCACCTATTACAACCTCATTTAGATTCATTGAAAAACAAAAAAGCTAGCACGAACACTTACAATCTAAGCTAAAATTAGGCAAATTTAGCATATACATATGAAACTCATCCTCTGACTCAGACACCATTTCCCGACCTCCATTTTGTGATGAACTAGCTTCATCTTGATCTTCATCACTATCTTAGCAAACAATGTAATTGCGCAGAAACATTCAACCCATACAAACTCATTTCACTAACCACTGCTCCCTGCGATTCTAACGAATTGCGCCATTTCACAATAACACAAACAATAACAACGGTTATCAAAACATTCAGAAACTTTTGTAATTCATATCCAGCAAACGAAGATAGGTCCCCATTGTAATGTATCTACTGTAATTTATTATCCAGCAAACATGCTTATTGATTGCAGTCGTGAAAAACAACATAGTTAAGCAGTTATACAGTATTACAGTTATGCACACTTATGCTTATGTCCTTGATTTCTCATGCCAGCTTAACTAACACACTACACATAACACTAATCGTTGTATCATTGAGTCGTTAATATGTGATTAAGATATGATAATGTTATAAATATTCTATCAAGTTTACACATGTTCAATTCACAGGGAGAGGGAGAGGAGTCACTTCCTTCACAAACCCACTAATCTCCGGTCCCAAAATCAATTATGGGTGGATTAACTCTTTAATTTACCCCCATGTGGCACACATTATGGATTGTATATATTGTTATTTACCAGAATTGAAAACTAATGTGAGGTATAAACCAGAATTGAATAATCATGATTGATTTACCTATTCTAAGCTATTATGAGTATTAAATCTCCCCATTGTACCCTAAGATGATTCTGGTCAACCCACCATATTCAAACCCTTCATACAACCCGGCATATAAACATACACATAGAAATGAGACTGACTAAACCCAAACCCTAACCCTAAACCCGACGAACTAAACCCCAAAATTAAGGCAAACGCGACGAACGAGGAATTATGAAGTTAGAATAAGGTCAAGATGAATTATTAACAGAGGATGAATTATGAAGTTCCATTTCAGGTGAGGATGAATTATACTTACAATTGAGCGAGGAAACTTCCGGCAAAGACTAAACTGAGCGAGGGAACATCCGGCAAAGATGCGTACCAACAAAGAAACTTTCGACGAGGGAAAATGAGATGATGGCGAAAACGAGGGAAAATGGACGAAGAGTTGAAGGCAGACGAAGAGTTGAAGACGTGCGAAGGCGAATGATGGCGGACGGGTATCGGTAGATGGCGGACGGGTGTCAGCAGACGGTGGATGATGGCGGACGAAGCTTTGGGAAGACGAAGTGTGGAAGTGGGAAGACGAAGTGTTTAAGCTTTGGCGGTTGATGGACTTTTTTATTTTTTATTTTTTTTCAACTTGATATTTTAATACAGTAAAATCTTAGAGATATACGGTAGAGTATTGTTTACACAGTATATTGTTTCTTCGTGAGGACGGTTATGAAATCTTAGAGTTTGAGTAGGATTGAATAGGACGGGTGTTACATTTTAATAGGATGGGTTTAGAGTATAAGCGCGCTTTTAAAATATTTTAATAGCAGGGGTAAAACCTACAAACGTGCTATTTTCTTTATGAGGACGGTTATACTGACTAACCGTGCTAATAATATAAATAAAAGGATGGTTTTTACTGAACCGTGCTATTTAACCAAGCTCATGGGCGTCAAAATTTATCATGATATAGAGGACGGTTCCTTACATAGCGTCTTATTTGAGACGTCTTGTATAATCAAAATTGTAGTAGTGTAGTTGGGTTTCAATCATGACCTGCCTACTAACCATTATCAGCAAAGCCTCCATTTCATTAATGGTATTTTCCATGCCCCTATTTCCGGTTGTGAGTGTCGTACTCTGCAAGAATACCCACGTAATCAGAAATATTGCTTCGGGACCCGAACACGCCAAGGCATAGGTAATAGCGCGGAAGAAAACAAGACTCGGCTTTGATGACTTTCCTAAGACGAGTGCGTAGGGTACGATTCTCGGAGCGATTGTGATTAATCCCTTTGTCGGAGAATAGCCCAAAAGTGAGACTAAGGACTCTGATAGGACTCAGATAGTGTGGCATCTAAGTGACTCAAAAGTGGCACACATGTTGTCTCACGTGTAGGACACGACCCTTAGAGCAATCGTGATTAAGCGCTCTGCTGAAGGGTAGCCCCGAGTGGGATCGAAAGTTTTGTTAAGACTCGAGTGTCGAACGAGTGACCCTTGGACGTAAGGATCACAAACCTTTAGCTAAAGGGTTATGCCTTGTAAAAGGTTGACTCGGCCTTGACGAAAGGCAGACGGGGTAAGGGAAGAAACTTGCGATGTGAGAACGGCAGAGCTCCGACGCTAGGAACCCTTGACTTGACTTGAATAAGGATGGCCCTGGGATTAGGGTAGACTCCTAAGTTAAAGGACTCTTAGATTGGGATGACTCGACTAACGGATTGAAAGACGGGCGAGATTCCCTCAGGAAAGGTCGTGGGGATCGTCTTGTCGGAGTGAAAGGTTGCGTGGGACTTTTTAGGACTTGGATGTTTAGACGAACCTTCTATTTACGAGTGTATGACTCGTGTTGGTTGGTTATGCCTTTAGGATAAGGCGGACTAGGATGGGGAAGAAACACGTGATGTAAGATCGACGGAGTTTCGACGCTATAGACCTTCGACGAACTAGGTGAAACCAGACACACGAATTACGGTAGGCCCTAGAATCGGAAAGGTTTTGACGCTATAGACCTTCGACGAACTAGGTGAGACCAGACACACGGATTACGGTAGGCCCTAGAGTCGGAAGCATTATGGAAAGGATTGGATTTTGAAAATCGAGAGGACGGTCCTGTCTTTTGAAATTGGCAGCATGCCGACAGAACCTGGTATTTAAAATATTGCAATGGTTGCGAAAAAATTCGCATTTTGAAAATTGGGAGACGATGCTGTCTTTTGAGATTGGCAGCATGCCGACAGGATCGAGTTTTTGAAAAGTTGAAAGTTTTGAGTTTCGAAATGGACGGCATGCCGGCTAAAAAAATACTCCCTCCGTCCCAATGAATTGTTTGCCTATTCCATATTGGGGCATCTCAAGGAATTGTTTGCCTTTCTATTTTAGGAATGTTTTTTATATGCAATTTGATCATTCTCATGAGTTTTGCTCTACATGTCACTCCCTCATTGGTTTCCTTAACCTTGGTGCCAAAAGGAAAGGCAAACAATTCATTGGAACGGAGGGAGTAGGATACTTTTAAGTCAAATCATAAGTCTAAGTTTCGGCAACATCCTGAGTTTTTGAAAACTGGACATTTTGAAAAGTGAGTTCCAAAATGGGCAGCATGTCGGCTAAAAATAGGATACTTTTGAGTCAAATCATAAATCTAAATTTCGGCAGCATTACGGGTTTTTCAAAACTGGATATTTTGAAAAGATGCATTTCGAAATGAGAACTTTTTTGAAAATGACACGGAAACCAGGTAGCACTTAGTCAAACAAGCATTATGACGATGTAGACACCCACATTTTGCCTGCTAGTGTCTATAGTAGTTTCCGACAAACACCCGATGATGATCGGACGCAAACGTGACTTGGTATACTCGGATTTGGACCCGAAATTAATAATATCTGACATGGACTTTTAGCGGAGTAATAATCTCACAAAACAGACCTCAAATTCAGGCCCAGTGGGTCGTTCCGAGCAAAATGAGACTAATTTGGGCCAAAACCGACACCAAAAGTAAATCCCGTCTTTTAGCGATCGGGTCAAAACCCGGTCAAAGACGAAACCGTCTCATAAATCAGCCAGGTTCAGCTGGCGCACAAATCTAAATTCAAAAAATCAATCAAAACAACAAAATCAATTCTTTCCTATTTTGTCTCGATTTGCTTGACCCACTCGATCGAGTGGATTGACCCACTCGGTCGAGTGGAGCGTCAAAAACCGGATCAGGCCCATTTTCTAGGGCACTCGGCCGAGTGACCCTAGGTCGTGGGGTAAACTCTATAAATACCCCACGACCCCCACTCATTTACACAGTTTTCTACCCTCATTTTTTCTACCTATATTTACCCCACATTTCAGCCATACTCTCTACACTACAACCCTAAGCAATCACACACAAGAACCGAGTCCCTTGTCCCTCGAAAAACCGACAAACACACACACATATACACATACACACCATAACTTGCATACATCCTCGATACTCCGACGTCCCGTCACTATTCGCGAGTCCATTTCCGAGGTCCTTACTAAGCATGTAAGTTGAGGGTGTCCTAAACCCCATTTCAATCTTTGTTACTCTTTTATTTACGTTTTTTCTATCGTTCATATTATATCTATACTAGTATTATAATTCTAACATCTAACATAATCCTAACATTTTACATTTTTGCATGCTAACTTTTACATTTTCGTTACTAACATTATTATACCGCGTATATATAAACTAGTATCAAAATCCGGTTTTAAATGCGTTTGACTATAATTATCGCCTAAAGTCCGTCTAATCCCTTTACGAGCAACGACGGAGGTGGAGCCCTTTCGAGGAGCCCCGCCCCAATGTACTCAAGGGCGTGATGTGATCGTGACTAATAATAGTTGAACGCATTTGATCCCATTTTAATTAGCACGGAACCCGTTGACACGAAAACCGACATCACATAACCCGAAAGGGTTAGTTTCGATGTCGTGACGTAGAGGGATGCATTCCGTCGCTAGTTCAAAATTTCTAATATAAACGTTTTCACAAATCTCCGATAACGGTATTATAATCGCATGCATACGCGATTATAGCACCGGAAGCCAAGTTAAATACAAATCGTGCGATATTTGTGTTTGATTTGGCCAACCATCGATTTTGTACCCAAAAACGAGACGAGTTAACACTCATACAGGGGCTACTCGACCGAGTGCATAGGCTACTCGATCGAGTAGCGTCCATAAAACTGGGCAGACTACTTTTCAGGGATACACTCGACCGAGTCAGACCATGACTCGACCGAGTGGGTCCTGTAACCCAGAAAACCGAGAGCTTAAATGCAACATTTAAGCCTCGTCTTTTTTTACGACTCTTAGTCGACACGTGTAAAGCCAATCACGTGAATCCATTTTCCAAAAATCATGCTCATCACGACACTATACGACTTTGATCGATTTTTCGACGTGATAAGTCGGGACAAGGCATAGAGACATGGGATCGGGCTAGCATTACGCCTAGGTCCTATGTCTCCGTCCTCCGTTTAATACACAACGCAATGTGTATTTAATCGGGGTTAGTCCACCTACACGGTTCACGGTCTAGTTTGTATACAGGTCCGTTCCTAACTTTTTATTATTTATTACTCCATTTCTATATCGCTTACGTAATTTTCGTATTGGCCGGGTTGTATTTCCGCCCGTGTAACTTGTACGTTATTTTTCGAGTTTTATTTATTTACTTGCTTATCGCTTTATAAATGAACCTCGCATGCTAAATCATTTCGACCATAATTAAGATGCATTAAATGACGTAGTTCACATACTATTCATATGCTTAGCCCGAAAACGCTGTTTGAATATCATTTAATCGTTTTACTAGCGCGCGCTCACGAACACGAACGATGTCTTAGTAGAGGCCGCCATGTGCGGGCGGGGTTGGGTGTCCTTAGTGGGCTTCCCAACACGTACCCTCACCCCTTACTCAGAACCTTAGGTTTCCGGATGTCCGAAACCCTTGGCGCACAAGAGTCATTCTATATACGAAAGCCGGTTTAAACGGTATCGATATTGCAATGCAAAGGGACGAGCCCAATAAACTCTGAAATCGAAGTGGGCTTACTTTGTGTATAGCCCATGACGACATAGAGTGGGCTCGTATGGTTCCGAATAACCACAAAATTCGGTGGCGACTCCATTTTGACTTAAATTTCGAACCCGAGAACAATCTCACCACGAGATTCATTCGCCTACCCAAACCCGCGCGTGGCCGCGTCGGGGTGGACCTACGTCATGTCCACAATTTGGCGACTCCGCTGGGGATACCTGATGTACCACATGTCATCGGGGTTCCTAGGGTGAGACTCGAAGAGAAATCGTTCGTATATTAGTGTGCGCGCATTAGTTTAATGGTTCATGCATAACCCAAATTTTGCCCGGGCCGGTTACTTGTGACCGACGTCCCACTATACCACGGTGCATTCCTACATGGGTGCACTAAAGACTTCGATGGCGGAACTCACCGGGGTTTTACGGCAGGTCCTAGTTCCAAATTTGCTAGGGAGTCCGTCCCGTTTCGTGAGAATGCTATCGTTGTTGGTATAGACCCAACTTTGACTGACCGAGACTTAGTGTAAAGCATACATAGGCGTCGTTATAATGCTTGTTTGACTACGTGCTACTTGGTTTCCGTGTCATTTTTCAAAAAACCGTCATTTCAAAAAAATGCATCTTTCCAAAACACCCAAAATTTGAAAAACCCGAAATGCTGTCCGTTTCGGGACCCATCCTTTCAAAATATCCAATTTTCAAAACTCGGAACGCCGCCGAAATTTAGGATCAATGATTTGACTCAAAATATCCTTTTTCTCTAGTCGGCATGCTGCCCATTTTAATTCTTGAATTTCCAAACACCATTCCGATTTTCTGAATTTTCAAAATTCTAATCTTGGTTTTCGAAATTCCGTCTTCAATTTCCAAACTCTCGGAAGTTCACTCATTTTATATTCAAAATTCAAACATCCAACTTTCCTAGTAAACCTTCCTTATTATAGGACCTACCGTCTAGCCGAGTGTCGGGTCTTTTCATAGTTTATCGAAGGTCTATAGCGTCGAAACTCTGCCGATCCTATATCGCAAGTTTCCCCCCTTTCCCGAGTCCGCCTTATCTGTCAAGGCACGACCAACCCGCGTAGGGCATACCCCTACAAAGGAAAGTCCGTCCATACACTCGAGTCAAAAGTTTGGGGAAGAGTCTCACGTGGACCTTCCTTCGAACGGGATTAGGCCCACAAAGCCGAAATCCTAAGGAAGCTATACCACCCATCGAGTCATCCGTTTAGGTGTCTTTCTCGAGTCTTTAGTCTTCCTTTCTAGTGTCGCTCGGGATGTACTTTTCCTTCCTTTTTTTCCAAGATCTGGGTTCAGTTTCTGATTACGCGGTGTTCTTACAGACAGGCCGCCGGCAACTAGACACGCTCGAAGGATGGCTACTTTGAACAGCCTACAAACCTCTTTGGACGCCATGGTCGCGAAGCAGACCGATATCGAAGCCCAACTGACTGAAATGAGGGCTGGCCAAGTGGCCATTGTTGCTCGCCTAGCCACGGTGGAGCAAAGGGCTCCTAACGTTGAGACCACGGGGCCTCTAGCTGAACTGGTCAACGCAGTGCGCCGACTAGAAGAACAAGTCCATTTGACTGGGAGTAACAATATCCACCGGGAGAATAGCCGAGAGTACTCCACGGTGAGTGACAAACTGCCCGCGAACCTGAACCTCACAGGTTTGCCCATGTTTGAGGGAACCGAAGACCCGTTACTACATGTGCGGGCCTTCAAGGAGTTCATGGCCATCAAGGGAGTGGATTCATCCATGTTCAAGAACCTCTTTGCTGCATCTCTTGAGAAGCACCCACGGACCTGGTACTATAGGCTAGACCCGAAAAAATATCCTACATGGGATGATGTGGCCACCGAGTTCGCTCGGAACTATGCTGACAACACCGAGATCCAAACCACAATGCGATCTCTGGAGGTTATGGCCCAAGAGCCAAAAGAAGGTTTCACTAAATACCTCCAACGCTGGAGGGCGGAGAGCGTGAAATTGGTCGATAAGCCCAATGAGAAGACTTTGGTGGAGGCTTTCGTGAAGAACCTCCTCCCTTCCTACCGGGTTCACCTCCGATATGCTGTCATACCCAATTTCACCACCCTTACTGAAATGGGTATGAGGATCGAAGACGACCTGAGACTAGAAGCCTCACTAAGGCCGCTAGCAAAGGGTACCAAGGGGCTTCCTCCTCCACCACTAAGCCCCAGGCTGCAACTCGCAGCATTTTTGACGCGGTTAATCTACTAGATGCCCCGTCCAAGAAGAACACCCCACCTCGGGTTTTCACCGATATAGGTACCACTTATATCTATGCCTTACAAAGGCTGTCCTCCAAAGGCCTAATCCAACCGATAGGCCCAACTCCTGAAGTTCCGGTCGAGCGACGCTCCAAGAACTACAATGCTCAGGCCTATTGCCAATACCACCGGGGCAATGGGCATGATACCGTAAAGTGCTGGAAGCTGAAGCACCTGATCCAGGACTTGATCGAAAGCGGTAAAATCCCGCTACCCGGAGATAAGCCAAGCAACAAGGAGAACCCTTTCAGCTCCCATGCCATCTTTGCCGGGGAGGTGATTGATTGCTCTCACCTTATCTCTCCATTCATCCCGCAAGTGAATGGGATCTGGTTCGACGACGAGGATGATGTCTACCTCGCTAAGGGGGAAACCGTTCCCATCACCCCTGAACAGATTCGCGAGGCCAAAACTCGAGTCCTAGCCAGCAACAACCTTTGTCGTCCCTATTTAGCTACAAGCACTAGGGACACCCCCATCCCGGCCACCATCACCGATCCACTCGGGATGGAAGTCGCCCCTGAAGAGCCTACCGCTGAAACGGCTATTGTGAAGAAACTGAAGAGAACCCGAGTTGACCTCACTATATGGCAACTTTTGGTTAGCTCACAAGAACATCGAGAGGCACTCACTAAGGCTCTCGATCAAGTTAAGATCGACTCTTTGGCTACCCCTGCTAAAATGGTAGCTACAGTCCTACCTCACCTAAAGGGTAAGGCTAAGGAAGGAGGCCCAATGATCACTTTCTCTGAAGCCGACTTGCCACCATTCGGGGCCTCCCACAATCTGGCCCTTTACATCACGGTGATTTGTCGAGGGAAATACCTCCCGATGACCCTAGTCGATGACGGGTCAGCTGTGAACGTCCTTCCCTTAAGGACCGCCAAAGCCCTCGGAATCACCGAGGCAGATTATGTCCCGACGGCTCAAACCATCCAAGCCTTTGATGGGAGCCCGAAGACGGTATCTGGGGCCGTGAAGCTGACCATCATAACGGGCCCGATAGAAAAGGAGCTTGAATTCCAGGTGATCGATGTCACCTCATCCTTCAACTTGCTCCTAGGAAGGCCATGGATCCACGCAGTCAAAGCCGTGTCTTCCACCCTCCACCGTAAGATCAAGATGCCTTTATTCGACAATGTTATTACTTTGGAGGCAACCCCAATGACCGTGGCTAGCTGTAATGCCAGGGGCCGCATGGACCTCTGGGGGTTCGACTTTGTGGGGATGATCGAGGAAGAGTACCTCTTTAGGCCTTACTTCACCACGAGCATTGACACAATGCTCCAGAACTTAGGGTACCTTCCGGGGGCTACCTCTCGACCCGACCTTCCAGCTGGGAAGATCATCGAGGTCCTTAAGGACGAAGACTCTCACTTCGGCCTTGGCTATGCCACCACTCCGGGCAACGTTGTCCGAGCAGGAATCGAAAAGGCCTGCAACATCATGAAGGGTATCCACTTGAGCCCTTATAGCCCACGGTTGTCTGACTACTTTGTCACACCCGTATTCGGGGCTATCCAGGTTGGACTATACCAACCCAATGCTACGCACCTCGGGACCCACTTGGCCCGGGACTGCAACTACATCCCGGATGAGGTGTTCGCCCTCATCCAGTCCGATGGAGCTGATGATGTCGAGCCCGCGCTGGGGCTACTCTTCGGGGAAGACACCATAGCCCCGACTCCAAAAGAAGACCTGGTCAACCTGATCCTCCGCAGCAACAGGTTTGACCCAACCAAGCTGATCTCGGATGTTGGCTCCGAGACGGGAAACAGGGTCTGGAGGAAGACTGTCAAGTGGACTGACAATCAAGGAAAGATCTACAAGCTGGTCACCGGAGAGGGAGACAAGCCTGAGTCTGAGTCCGAGTCTGAGTCGGAGTCTGAGTCAGAGTCTGAGGTCGAGTCTAGGAAAGTCGGTGCTAGAGTCACTCCTGTAACCCCTCTCCCTTCTATCACTCCTGCTGCTGGCACTTCGGGGTCTGTCCTGAGTGCCTTACCAATTCCGCCACTGACCAATGATCAGATGGCTGCTCTCTTTGAGCTGTTTTCCATGTTTTCAATCAATAATAACAACCGTTCTGCTTACGACTTGTCTCTTTTAAATTCTGCTTTCAAAAATGTTTTGTGCTATGACATTGAGAAATCCGACGAACAGGTACCCCTATCTCCACATCTGATCGAGCAACTAGAGCAAAGGGAATCCCGGAACCCGGTAATTGAAGGGACCGAGTCCATAAACGTGGGAACAACCTTAGAGCCTCAGATACTTAAGATAGGGTTATCTTTAGATCCCGAGGAGAAACAACAGTTCATAAACCTCCTCCAAGAATTCAAAGATGTCTTCGCATGGTCCTACAAGGACATACCGGGGATAGATCGGGAAATAGCCGAGCACCACATACCTATCAAAGACGGGTGCAAACCGGTCAAGCAGAAGCTTCGCCGAATGAGGCCCGAGTGGTCTCTCAAAGTAAAAGAAGAAGTCGACAAACAGTTCAAAGCCGGCTTCATACAAGTGTCCGAGTATCCGGACTGGGTTGCAAACATCGTGCCGGTTCCTAAAAAGGACGGTAAGGTGCGGGTATGCGTAGATTTTCGGGATCTTAACAAAGCAAGCCCGAAGGATGATTTTCCGTTACCACACATCGATATACTGGTGGATAACACGGCCGATCATGCCCTTCTGTCATTCATGGACGGGTATGCCGGATATAATCAAATCAAAATGGCGGAAGAAGACATGAGTAAGACTACCTTCACTACACCTTGGGGTACTTACTGCTACACCGTCATGTCGTTCGGTCTCATTAATGCCGGGGCCACGTACCAAAGGACCGCTACCACTCTACTACATGACATGATGCATAAAGAGGTAGAGGTCTATGTAGACGACATGATCGTCAAGTCCAAAGAACGGGACGGTCACATCACCGCCCTAAGGAAATTTTTCACCCGATTGCGCAAATACAACATGAGGCTAAACCCTCAAAAATGCAGTTTCGGGGTAACATCAGGCAAATTACTGGGTCATATCGTTAGCCAACGAGGTATCGAGGTCGACCCAGCTAAAATCAAAGCCATTACCGAGATGCAAGCTCCTAAAACCGAAAAAGAAATAAGGGGATTTCTCGGGAAAGTCCAGTATATTAGTCGATTCATTTCCAAGCTAACCATGGTGTGCGAACCAATTTTCAAGAAACTGAAAATAGGGGAACGGATACTATGGGATGACAAGTGCCAAGCTGCTTTCGACAAGATTAAGGAAATTCTGTCTGCTCCGCCAGTTTTGATGCCACCTCAACCCGGTTTGCCTCTGTCGTTATACCTAACAACGACCGAGACAGCCATGGGGGCTATGCTGGCTCAGACAGTTGACTCCGAAGAGCGAGCCATTTATTACATCAGCAAGAAGTTTTTAGAGTATGAGTGCAAATATACCATGCTCGAAAAGACGTGCTTGGCTCTAGTCTGGGCCACTAAGAAGCTTCGACACTATATGCTCAGCTATGAGGTCCATGTTCTATCCAAGATGGACCCGATCAAGTACCTCTTCGAAAAGCCCATCCTCAATGACCGAATTTCTAGATGGACTCTAATGTTGGCAGAGTTCGACCTAAAATTTGTGCCATTAAAGGCCATTAAGGGACGGGTGGGAGCTGAATTCCTCGCTGACAGCCCAGTAACCGAAGAAGGACACACCGACACCTGGTCCTTCCCAGACGAAGATATTTTCCATACCGATGCCGAAACATGGGATTTATACTTCGATGGAGCATCTAATTTTCGAGGGTTCGGAGTCGGGATCCTTCTAATTTCACCAAGAGGGGAGCATACTCCCGTCTCCATCAAACTGGACTTTGATGTTACCAATAATGCAGCAGAGTACGAAGCATGCATTTATGGGCTACAAGCCGCCGCCAACCTGGGAATCACGAATCTCCGGGTACATGGCGACTCATCCTTGGTCATTAACCAAGCACTCCAAAAATGGAAGACTCGGAATGCTAATCTCGTGGCCTACCAGGCACGAGTAAGGGATCTCGAGAAACAATTCCAAAAGGTAGAGTATATATATCTGCCTCAGGAAGAAAATCAGTTTGCAGATGCACTCTCAAAATTGGCATCTTTACTGAATATTCCCGACCACGTGACCAGCATGCCAATTTGCGTCGAAAGACGGTCCGAGCCGGCATACATCCATGACATCGAAGACATCGAGATCACTGATCCCGAACCTTGGTATCAGGCTATATTAAAACACCTGACAAATGGAGAATATCCTCCCGGGACTGAGGGTCGAGCCAAAAAGGCCTTGCGAAGGCTAGCCACCCAGTTCATCCGTACCAATGATGGACAACTATACAAAAAGACGGCGCAGGGGGCTCTTCTCCTTTGTGTTGACAAATATAAGGCCGAGAAAGTAATGGCCGAAGTGCATGATGGTGAAAATGGCCCACATATGAATGCTCACATGTTGGTCCGAAAAATCATGAGGCTCGGATATTACTGGAATACCATGGAAGCCGACTGCCAACTTTATATCAAACATTGCCATAACTGTCAAATCTTTGGCAATGTGCAACATATGCCGTCGTCTTTGCTCTATACCATGACGTCACCCTGGCCGTTCTCAACATGGGGTATCGACATAATCGGGAAGGTAAATCCCTCCGGTACTGGCGGACACTGTTTCATTTTAGTAGCTATCGACTACTTCACCAAGTGGGTTGAAGCTGAATCATATCGCATCCTCAATGCCAAGCACGTCGCCAAATTTATCCAAAACAAGATAATATGTCGGTATGGAATCCCACATGAATTTATCAGTGATCACGGGACTCATTTCCAAGCTGAGACCGCAGCCTTGCTGACTAAATACAAAATTCAAAGGCACACGTCCTCGCCCTACCGTCCCCAAACCAATGGAGCAGTAGAGGCGGCTAATAAAACAATTGTCACCATACTCAAAAAGATGGCTGATAATTATCGGGACTGGCCCGACAAAATACCTTTTGCCCTATGGGGGTACCGGACATCAATTCGCACCGCAACCGGAGCGACACCATACTACCTAACCTACGGGATGGAGGCAGTTCAACCAGTTGAGCTAGAGGTACCGTCCCTCAGAATTCTATTAGAAAGTCAAGTACCCGAAGCTGACTGGGTTCGAGCACGGTACGATTCGTTGGTTCTACTAGACGAACGACGGTCCCGCGCTCTCAAGAACATCCAAATCTACCAGAAACGGATCCAACGGGCCTTCAACAAGCGGGTAAGGCCCAGAAACATTAAGGAAGGGGATTTAGTCCTTAAGTCTGTTCGAGCTTTACTACCAGTTGACCCAAGGGGAAAATTCAAACCCAACAGGGCTGGGCCATACCTGGTGAAGAAGATCTTATCAGGGGGAGCAGTGATGCTAACGGACCTGGACGGGAATGAGTTCGTCAACTCAACCAACCTGGACCAGCTGAAGCGTTACTACCCTTAGCCATTTCTCAATGTCATTAGCAAATTTTATCAAAATCATTTATTTTACAAAAAGCAAGTCAATGAGCTAGAATTACTTATTCTACTGTCACAAAACATCTTGAACCATTAGTCTTGGTGTAATTCGAGATTGCAAATTTCCTAAGTCTGAACTACGTTTGGTTTGATTCCGCTAATCGCGGATACGTAGGCAGCCCCTCAAAAGGGCACAACCAGTGCAATCGAGAAAAGACAGGAACGGTTTAATAATAAACTTTCTTTTATTAATTATCATAAAAAAGGCCCCAATAAACTTGGGAAAATTACAAAGTGCAGGAATTCAAAAAAATTACCAAAGAAAAAACACACGACAAAAATAGTAATAATATTTAAATAATAAAAAACTAAGGACTCGGTATTTATGGCATCTTGCCCTTCCCCTTGTCCTTGGCCTCCTTAACCGTCCACTGACGACGACGCGGAGGGGAGCGTTCCCGAATCACCACAGGAACCTCCTTAGCCCGGACTCGTTTCTTGGAACTCGAGTCCTCATCCACCTCGATAGGCCTGAGTCGGGCCCTCACGGGCTCAGGGAGTCGGTCACGCGAACCTAGTCGGTCCCGGGTCGCCAGCCTTGGCCCAAGTCGCCATTCTAAATCAGTCTGGGGGCTTAGCCGCCCCCGTGTGCCACTAGCACCGGCATCTTTAGCTCGAGTCTTAGTATGTGACTTAAGACCCGATTCTAAGCGGACTAAGGTAGCAGGGGTTTCTCCCTCATCGAAGAATCCCCTATTGTCCTTTGCCGTCTCCCGACGGACCAGTTCGAAGGCCTCATCGACCTTCAGAGCTTTGCGAGCTTCCTCGGACTCCTCAGAAGTCCATTTCTCGTAAGCCCGAGAAACCCAAGCGGATTGGCAAGGGTTGGGAATAGTCCATGTAGGACGAGTGAACCATCTCTGCAACCAAGTGTCGCACATAGCGTCTGTCAGTTGGAGCGAGACGCTAATAATGGCTTCAGTCTCAGGGATGCGCTGAGACGAACCGAACTGCCTTAGAATGCGGTCCGGGTAAATGTGGACTGTCCAGTCAAGGGACAGGATCACAAGGTAACGAGCTTGGTCCCTCTTGGCCAACCCCGTCAGCTTAGAAAGGAACCACTAAGCGACCGTCCACCTGATTAAGGGGCCACCATGGAACACCAATTCCTCATCCCAGTAAGCTCGATTTATATGGTGATTCGAGCTTATCCGGCGCCCTCTTGAACTGATTTGGCTACTACGGTAGTTGGGAACGCTCGGAGGAGGCTCTATGATTGATAAGCGTTCCGACAGCCAAACCTACAAGAAGTATATACAAAATTCGTAAGCAACGGAATGGTCCGCTACAGCCCACTCGATCGAGTACATCATTTGACTCGATCGAGTAAGGCTCTCTGAAGACAAACGGAATCTCGTCAGGTGTGACACTCGATCGAGTAAAGCATCCCACTCGATCGAGCAAGCCCCCCCCACAGATGGGCAGAAGCACTTTGCAGGCATCACTCGATCGAGTGACAGGTCCACTCGATCGAGTGCCTTACGGACCTAGGAAATCGCGAGAAACACAAAAAAAAAGGGGTTAAAAATTGAAAATCGTGAGACATGTACCTGCAGAATAAGGGTGCTCCCCGTCAGTTGCCGGGTTGGGTCAAGTCGCCTAGCATCCAGACCCATGATGATTTTCCCAGTGGCTAGCCAAGCAGGGCTATGACCAGTCTCCATCTGGTCAACCACTCCAATCAGCCTAATTTGACCCACGCATGAGTCAACATCCATCATCCCCTCAAAGACGTAGCGGTGCAGCATGCAGAATGCGAAAGCCCTGCGCCTGTGAGAAGGCGTAGCCCTTACATCTTGACTGTTCATAAACTTGTCAGCCAAGTCGAAGAGGGAAACAGTATCTCCCCGCACCATTCGATCTGTCTCAGCATGAGACAGACCCAGGAAATCCCTCAGTCTTCTCCTCGGGTCCGGGTAGAACGGAGGGATGGCAGGACGAGCCACAGGGCTCCACCCCCCGATAGCTGCGATCTCCTCGGGAAGAGGGCATATTTCTCCCCGTGGGAACGCGAAGACGTGATGGGTAGTATCCCAAAACGACAATCAGGCGTCCAAAAAGTGTGAATCAGTCACGAGACGCCGAAGGGGAAACAGGCTGACAATCCCCATTTGGGTCAATTGAATTTTGTCCTCGTCCCGAAAGTGCTGGGACCAGGCAAAAAGCATTGAAGTAAGATGCTCGATACCCATGGCAGGAATGTGAATTCTCTTGAGAGACTAAGAGGTTTTTTTTGAAGAGAAAAAGGTTTTTTGATTTGGGATGCAGTGAACTGAAGCAGGAAAACCTATATTTATAATAGGGAAGCCTAACTGTAAACCTAACTACCCTGCCTCCTCAGCAAACTGGCCCCCAGCATGTGCAGGCCTGATTTCAACCCAGAATAGGAATCTAGTTGTCCCGAGCTTTCCTAAAAATTTTCTAAAAATCCTGTGATAAAAAAAAAATCTTTTTTCAAAATTTTCGGCTTTTCAAAATTCAGTACATTTTCCCCAGCACGAGTCGGTGTTTTGCCTATGTGTTACATGCAATTTATCATGTGTCAGCATACAGGTACACCCCAAGACTTCAGAAGCAAGTCCCCGCGCAACTACTTCACTCCCCAACGTGAGCCAATATTTGTCCCAGCATGCTACAATCAGAGCCATGATGTATCAGTGTGGACATGACGTAGGTCCACCCCGACGCGGCCACGCGCGGGTTTGGGTAGGCGAATGAATCTCGTGGTGAGATTGTTCTCGGGTTCGAAATTTAAGTCAAAGTTGGAGTCGCCACCGAATTTTGTGGTTATTCGGAACCATACGAGCCCACTCTATGTCGTCATGGGCTATACACAAAGTAAGCCCACTTCGATTTCAGAGTTCATTGGGCTCGTCCCTTTGCATTGCGATACCGATACCATCTACACCGGTATCGTGTAAAGAATGACTCTCGTGCGCCAAGGGTTTCGGACATCCGGAAACCAAAGGTTCTGAGTAAGGGGTGAGGGTACGTGTTGGGAAGCCCACTAAGGACACCCAACCCCGCCCGCACATGGCGGCCTCTACTAAGACACCGTTCGTGTTCGTGTACGCGCGCTAGTAAAATGATGAAATGATATGCAAACAGCGTTTTCGGGCTAAGCATGTGAATTATATGTGAATTACGTCATTTAATGCATCTAATTATGGTCGAAGTGATTTAGCATGCGAGGTTCATTTATAAAGCTATAAGCAAGTAAATAAACGAAACTCGGAAATAAGTAACGTACAAGTTACACGGGCGGAAATACAACCCGGAATTCACAATACGACGATTATTATAACGATTGAAAGAAATAATAAACCGAATAAGAAAAGCGAAAAATAAAATACATGACTCGACAAAGACCCATATATAATAAATATTCGCTAGATCGTGAATTAGCTAGACGGACGAACCTTAATTAATTACGCATTATATTGCATATTAATCAAAGGACGGAGGTTCGAGACCCAGGCGTGAATCTAACCCGATCTCGAACCTCGATGTCTTGTCCCGACTTATCATCTCGAAAAATAAAGTCTAAATTAATTATATGTCGGATACGACTAAAGAGTCGTCGACATAAAAATTAATAGTGTGAGACCGTCGATCAAAGTCGTTTCTTTTAGTGTTGTGCATGAGTGTGAATTTTAGAAAGAATGGGTTCACGTGATGGTCTTTACACGTGTTGACTAAAAAAGTCGTACAGAGAAAACGAGTTTTAAAATATGGTCGTATGTCGCGAAGGTCGCATGTCAATGTAAGGACCGAGTAGGGTAGAAAGTTGAAAGAAAAAAAAGGAAAAGTGGGTTCGGCCAAACAGGCCTGCCCGCGAGTCGCATGGCTGGTCGCGCGACTCGCGTGCGGGTCTGGTCGGGTGCCTTTTTGTTTGTTGAAAACTCATCAATTTTTATAATCACGTGCCAATACGGTTTTATCTACTCGGCTTATGTTTTTTTATAGATTGAGGATTTTGAATTAGTGACGAAATGGTATCCCTCTACGTCACGACATCGAAACTAACCCTTTCGGATTATGTGATGTCGATTTTCGTGTCAACGGGTTTCGTACTAATTGAAATGGGATCGAGTGCGTTCAACTACGACCGATTGCAATCACGTCACGCCCTTGAGAACATTGGGGCGGGGCTCCTCGAAAGGGCTCCACCTCCGTCGTTACTCGTAAAGGGATTAGACGGACTTTAGGCGATCGTCGTAGTCAAACGGATTCGAAACCGAGATACTAGTATTAATATATACGCGGTATTATAGTGTTAGTAACGAGAAAATAAAGTTAGTATGCGAGAAATGAAATGTTAGTATGCGAGAAATAAAAATGTTAGCGATGTTAGTGTTAGTATTACGATATTAGTATAATTATAATATAAATTACACAAAAACGTAAATAGAAACGAAGTATAAAGGATCAAGATGGGGTTTAGGACACCCTCAACATACATGCTTGGTATAGGCCTCGGAAATAGACTCGTAAATGGCGACGGAACACCGGAGTATCGAGGATGAATGTGAGTTATGGTGTGTATATGTGTGTGTGTGTGTGCCGGTTTGCTTGAGAGCAAAATGGCTCGATTTTTGTATGACTTTTGCTTAGGGTTATAGTGTGTGATGTTTAGGATGATTAGGGTAGAATTTTGTAGGATGAAAGAGCTTTTTAAGGCTTATGTTTCAGCTTTATTAAGGTTTTTTTAATGCTGAAAAAGTCTCTCAAATGATGGTGATTAGTGGGGTATTTATAGAGTAGGGGTGTGATTAGGGTTAGTTTAGGAAGGGTTGACTTTTGACTTGATTTTGTATTTTGAATTTCTGATTTGGGCGCAATTTTCTAGAAGCTGAACTTGGCTGGTTTGTGTGACGGGTTCGTCCTTGACCGGGTTTTGACCCGGTCGCTAAAAGACGGGATTTATTTTTGGTGTCGGTTTTGGCCCAAATTAGTCTTATTTTGCTCGGAACGACCCACTGGGCCTGGATTTGAGGTCTGTTTTGTGAGATTATTACTCCGCTAAAAGTCCATGTCGGACATTATCGATTCCGAGCCCAAATCCGATTATACCAAGTCACGTTTGCGTCCGATCATCATCGGGTGTTTGTCGGAGACTACCATAGACACCTGGCAGTCAAAATGCGGGTGTCTACAGAGCCCCCACTCTGACTGAGGCTTGGACAAGGCAAAAGTCAGAGTAGCTACCAGGCCAATCGAGGATTACGACCTGGCAGCCTTCCGGTCGGGTCGTTTATAGTCCAGTAGACTTGCGTGAAGGGCTCGCCAGCCATAAGCAGAGGATCATACCTGTCCTGATGATGGTAGCTCCGTGGGGAGTCGAAATCGCCTTTGGGGATGTAGGTGTTCCTGTATGCCGACACATCCTGCTTTGGATGTAGCATTTCGGAGGAATCACCGACTATGCTGGGGAGATAAAATAGCTCTGTGGAGACTTGCTTCTGAAGTCTGGAGTGTACCTGTATGCTGACACATAGCAATTTGTATGTAACATATAGGCAAAAAATTGACTCGCGCTGGGGAGGAAAGGTACTGAAATTTTGAAAATGCCGCGATTTTCGAAACAGAATATTATCATAATTTTGACACAGAAGATTTTGAAAAGAATTTTAGGAAAGCTCAGGACGACTTGATTCCTATTCTGGGTTTCTTGTTTGAAACCAGGCCTGCGCGCGCAAAGGGCCCAGATTAGCTGAGGAGGCACAGCAGTTAGGTTACAGGTGGGGTTTCCTATTATAAATATAGGTTTCCCTGCTTCAGCTTTTTGCATCCTAACTCAAATTCTCTCTTAAACTTCTCAAAATCCTTTAGACTTTCAAGAAAGTTAGAAACTTCTGTCATGGGTATCGATCACTTGACCGCCATGCTTCTTGACTGGTCCCAATACTTTCGGGACGAGGAAAAGATTCGGCTGACCCAGATGGGGATTGTCAGTCTGTTTCCCTTCCAACGACTGATAGTTGACCCATACTTCTTGGACGCCTGTCTGTCGTTTTGGGATACTACCCATCACGTCTTCGCATTCCCACGGGGAGAGATATGCCCTCTTCCCGAGGAAGTTGCAGCCATAGGAGATTGGGGACTAACTGTTCAGCCTGCCATTCCCTCGTTCTACCCGGACCCGAGGAGGAGGCTAAGGGAATTCTTGGGTCTGTCTCATGCCGAGACAGATCGGATGGTGCAGGGAGATACCGTTTCCCTATTCGACCTTGCCGACAAGTTTATGAACAGTCGGGATGTGAGGGCCACCCCTGCTCACAGGCGTAGGGCGTTCGCCTTTTGCATGCTGCACTGTTACGTTTTTGAAGGGCTGATGGATCTTGACTCATGCAGGGGTCAAATTAGGTTAATTGGAGTGGTTGACCAGATGGAGACTGGTCATAGCCCTGCCTGGCTAGCCACTGGGGAGATTATCATGGGTCTAGATGCTAGGCGACTCGACCCGACCCGACCACTGACGGGGAGTACCCGTATTCTGCAGGTATAAATCTCGCGCGTTTTTTTTTTTTTTCGTTTTTTTTTTTTTTTTTCGTTTTTTTTTTTTTTTTTTTTCGGGATCCTTGAAAGTTATCTGGCGAATTTTTCTGTTGCTTACAACATTCGCGCACTCTTATCAGATATGGCTGTTGGAGCGGCTATCAATCATAGAGCCCCCTCCGAGTATTCCCAACTATCGGAGCGGTCAGCTTAGCTCCAGAAGGCGGCGGATAAGCTCGAGTCATCTAATAAACCGAGCTTACTGGGATGAGGAGCTGGTGTTCCACGGGGGTCCCTTTATAAGGTGGACTGTCGCTTGGTGGTTTCTTTCTAGGCTGACGGGGCTGGCCAAGAGAGACCAAGCTCGCTACTTGGTGATTCTGTCCCTGGACTGGACAGTTCACATCTACCCGGACCGCATCCTGAGGCAGTTCGGTTCGTCTCAGCGCATCCCTGAGACTGAAGCCATCATTAGCGTCTCGCTTCAACTGACGGACGCTATGTGCGACACCTGGTTGCAAAGATGGTTCACTCGTCCTACATGGACTATACCCAGCCCTTGCCAATCCGCTTGGGTTTCAAGGGCTTACCAGAAATGGACTTCTGAGGAGTCCGAGGAAGCTCGCAAGGCCTTAAAGCTTGATGAGGCCTTTGAACTGGTTCGCCGTGAGACGGCGAAGGATAACAGGGATCTCTTCGTTGGGGGAGATATTCCTGAAGCTGCAGCCTGGGAAGAACCGGGTCTTAAGTCACAAACTAAGACTCGATCTAAGGAGGTCGGTTCTAGCAGCAAACGGGGGCGGCCAAGCCCCCAGACGGATTTGGAGAGACGCCTTGGGCCTAGGCTGGCGGCCCGGGACCGACTGGGTCCGCGTGACCGGCTTCCTGGGGCCGTGAGGGCCCGACTTGGGCCTATCGAGGTGATGGAGGATTCTGGCTCAAACGGGCGAGCCCGAGCCAGAGAGGTTCCCGTGGTGATTCGGGAACGCTCCCCTCCGCGTCGTCGCCAATGGACGGCTAAGGAGGCCAAGGACAAGGGTAAGGGCAAGATGCCCTGAATGCCGAGTCCTTCAGCTTTATTACTATTTAAGTATTATTACTATTTTTGGTTGTGTGTTTTTTTTGTATTTTTTGAATTCCTGCATTTTGTAATCTCCCGAGTTTATCGGGGGGTTTTTTTTTTTGAATTAATAAAGAAAGTTTATTATTAAACCGTTCCTGTCTTTTCTCGATTGCATTGGTTGTGCCCTTTTGAGGGGCTGCCTACGTATCCGCAATTAGCAGAATCAAACCAAACGTAGTTCAGGCTTAGTAAATTTGCAATCTCGAATTACACCAAGACTAATGGTTCAAGATGTTTTGTGACAATAGAATAAATAATTCTAGCTCATTGACTTGCTTTTTCGTAAAATAAAGATTTTGATAAATTTTGCTAATGACATTGAGAAATGGCTAAGGGTAGTAACGCTTCAGCTGGTCCAGGTTGGTCGGGTTGACGAACTCGTTCCCGTCCAGGTCCGTCAGCATCACTGCTCCCCCTGATAATATTTTCTTTACCAGATATGGCCCAGCCCAGTTGGGTTTGAATTTTCCCCTTGGGTCAACTGGTAGTAAAGCTCGAATAGACTTAAGGACTAGATCCCCTTCTTTAATGTTTCTGGGCCTTACCCTCTTATTAAAGGCCCGTTGGATCCTCTTCTGGTAGATTTGGATATTGTTGAGGGCACGATTTCGACGTTCATCTAGTAGAACCAACGAATCATACCGTGCTCGAACCCAGTCAGCCTCGGGTACTTGACTTTCTAGCAGAATTCTGAGGGACGGTACCTCCAACTCGACGGGCTGGACTGCTTCCATCCCATAGGTTAGATAATACGGTGTTGCCCCGGTTGCGGTGCGAATTGACGTCCGGTACCCCCATAGGGCAAAAGGTATTTTGTCGGGCCAATCCCGGTAATTATCAGCCATCTTTTTGAGTATGGTGACAATTGTTTTGTTGGCTGCCTCCACTGCTCCGTTCGTCTGGGGACGGTAAGGCGAGGACGTGTGCCTTTGAATTTTATATTTAGTCAGCAAGGCTGCGGTCTCAGCTTGGAAATGAGTCCCGTGATCACTGATGAATTCATGTGGGATCCCATACCGACATATTATCTTGTTCTGGATGAACTTGGCAACATGTTTAGCATTGAGGATGCGATATGATTCAGCTTCGACCCATTTGGTGAAATAATCGATAGCTACTAAAATAAAACAGTGCCCACCGGTACCAGAGGGATTTACTTTCCCGATTACGTCGATACCCCATGTTGAGAACGGCCAGGGTGACGTCATGGTATAGAGCAAAGATGACGGCATATGTTGCACATTGCCGAAGATTTGACAGTTATGACAATGTTTGACATATAACTGACAGTCGGCTTCCATAGTGTTCCAGTAATAACCGAGCCTCATGATTTTTCGGACCAGCATGTGGGCATTCATATGTGGACCGTTTTCACCATCATGTATTTCGGCCATAACCTTCTCAGCCTTATACTTATCAACACAAAGGAGAAGAGCCCCTTGTGCCGTTTTTTTGTACAGTTGTCCGTCATCAGTACGGATGAACTGGGTGGCTAGCCTTCGTAAGGCTTTCTTGGCTCGACCTTCCGTCCCGGGAGGATACTCTCCGTTTGTCAGGTACTTCAACACAGCCTGGTACCATGGTTCGGGATCAGTTATCTCGATGTCTTCAATATCGTGAACATATGCCGGCTCGGACCGTCTTTCGACGCAAATTGGCATACTGGTCACGTGGTCGGGAATATTTAATAGAGATGCCAATTTTGAAAGTGCATCTGCAAACTGATTCTCTTCCCGAGGTAGGTATATGTATTCTACCTTCTGGAATTGTTTCTCGAGATCCCTTACTCGTGCCTGGTAGGCCACGAGATTAGCATTCCGAGTCTTCCATTTTTGCAGGGCTTGGTTAATGACCAAGGATGAGTCACCATGTACCCGGAGATTTGTGATCCCCAGATTGGCGGCGGCTTGTAGCCCGTAAATGCATGCTTCGTATTCTGCTGCATTATTGGTAACATCGAAGTCCAGTTTGATGGAGACGGGAGTATGCTCCCCTCTTGGTGAGATCAGGAGTATCCCGACTCCGAACCCTCGAAAATTAGATGCTCCATCGAAATATAAATCCCACGTTTCGGCATCGGTATGGAAAATATCTTCGTCTGGGAAGGACCAGGTGTCGGTGTGTCCTTCTTCGGTTACCGGGCTGTCAGCGAGGAATTCAGCTACCACCCGTCCCTTAATGGCCTTTAATGGCACGAATTTTAGGTCGAATTCTGCCAACATTAGGGTCCATCTAGAAATTCGGCCATTGAGGATTGGTTTTTCGAAGAGATATTTGATGGGGTCCATCTTGGATAGGACATGGACCTCGTAGCTGAGCATATAGTGCCGGAGCTTCTTGGTGGCCCAGACTAAAGCCAAACACGTCTTTTCGAGCATGGTATATTTGCACTCATACTCTAAAAACTTCTTGCTGATGTAATAGATGGCTCTTTCTTCGGAGTTAACCGTCTGGGCCAGCATAGCCCCCATGGCTGTCTCGGTCGTTGTTAGATATAACGACAAAGGCAAACCGGGCTGAGGCGGCATTAAGACTGGCGGAGCAGACAAAATTTCCTTGATTTTGTCGAAAGCAGCTTGGCACTTGTCGTCCCATAGTATTCGTTCCCCTATTTTCAGTTTCTTGAAAATTGGTTCACATACCATGGTTAGTTTGGAAATGAACCGACTAATATACTGGACTTTCCCGAGAAATCCCCTTATTTCTTTTTCGGTTTTAGGAGCTTGCATCTCGGTAATGGCTTTGATTTTAGCTGGGTCGTCCTCGATACCTCGTTGGCTAACGATATGACCCAGTAATTTGCCTGATGTTACCCCGAAACTGCACTTTTGAGGGTTTAGCCTCATGTTGTATTTGCGCAATCGGGTGAAGAATTTTCTTAGGGCGGTGATGTGACCGTCCCGTTCTTTGGATTTGACGATCATGTCGTCCACATAAACTTCTACCTCTTTATGCATCATGTCGTGTAATAAAGTGGTAGCGGTCCTTTGGTATGTGGCCCCGGCATTAATGAGACCGAATGGCATGACGGTATAGCAGTAAGTACCCCAAGGTGTGGTGAAGGTGGTCTTACTCATATCTTCTTCTGCCATCTTGATTTGATTATATCCGGCATACCCGTCCATGAATGATAGAAGGGCATGATCGGCCGTGTTATCCACCAGTATATCGATGTGTGGTAACGGAAAATCATCCTTCGGGCTTGCTTTGTTAAGATCCCGAAAATCTACGCATACCCGCACCTTACCGTCCTTTTTAGGAACCGACACGATGTTTGCCACCCAGTCCGGATACTCGGACACTTGTATGAAGCCGGCTTTGAACTGTTTATCGACTTCTTCTTTCACTTTGAGAGACCATTCGGGCCTCATTCGACGAAGCTTCTGCTTGACCGGTTTGCACCCGTCTTTGATAGGTATGTGGTGCTCAGCTATTTCCCGGTCTATCCCCGGCATGTCCTTGTAGGACCATGCGAAGACATCTTTGAATTCTTGGAGGAGGTTTATGAATTGTTGTTTCTCCTCGGGATCTAAGGATAACCCTATCTTAAGTATCTGAGGCTCTAAGGTTGTTCCCACGTTTATGGACTCGGTCTCTTCGATTACCGGATTACGGGATTCCCTTTGCTCTAGTTGCTCGATCAGATGTGGAGGTAAGGGTACCTGTTCGTCGGATTTCTCAATGTCATAGCATAAAACATTTTTGAAAGTAGAATTTAAAAGAGACAAGTCGTAAGCAGAACGGTTGTTATTATTGATTGAAAATTTGGAAAACAGCTCAAAGAGAGCAGCCATCTGATCATTGGTCAGTGGCGGAATTGGTAAGGCACTCGGGACAGACCCCGAAGTGCCAGCAGCAGGAATAATAGAAGGGAGAGGGGTTACAGGAGTGACTCTAGCACCGACTTCCCTAGACTCGACCTCAGACTCTGACTCAGACTCCGACTCAGACTCGGACTCAGACTCAGGCATGTCTCCCTCTCCGGTGACCAGCTTGTAGATCTTCCCCTGACTATCAGTCCACTTGACAGTCTTCCTCCAGGCCCTTTTTCCCGTCTCGGAACCAACATCCGAGATCAGCTTGGTCGGGTCAAACCTGTTGCTGAGGAGAATCAGGTTGACCAGGTCTTCTTTTGGGGTCGGGGCTATGGTGTCTTCCCCGAAGAGCAGCCCCAGCGCGGGCTCAGCGTCGTTGGCTTCATCAGACCGGATGAGGGCGAACACATCATCCGGGATGTAGTTGCAATCCCGGGCCAAGTGGGTCCCGAGGTGCGTAGCATTGGGTTGGTATAGCCCAACCTGGACAGCCCCGAATACGGGTGTGACAAAGTAGTCAGTCAACCGTGGGCTATAAGGGCTCAAGTAGATACCCTTCATGATGTTGCAGGCTTTTTCGATTCCTGCTCGGACAACGTTGTCCGGGGTGATGGCATAGCCAAGGCCAAAGTGAGAGTCTTCGTCCTTGCGAACCTCGATGATCTTCCCAGCTGGAAGATCGGGTCGAGAGGTAGCCCCCGGAAGGTACCCTAGGTTTTGGAGCATTGTGTCAATGCTTGTGGTGAAGTAAGGCCTAAAGAGGTACTCTTCCTCGATCATCCCCACAAAGTCAAACCCCCAGAGGTCAGTGCGGCCCGTGGCATTACAGCTAGCCACGGTCATTGGGGTTGCCTCCAAAGTGACAACATTGTCGAGTAGAGGCATCTTGATCTTTCGGTGGAGGGTGGAGGACACCGCCTTGACCGCGTGGATCCACGGTCTTCCTAGGAGCAAGTTGAATGACGAGGTGACATC
Organism: Agrostemma githago; assembly: GCA_958450325.1. Classification (NCBI taxonomy): domain Eukaryota; kingdom Viridiplantae; phylum Streptophyta; class Magnoliopsida; order Caryophyllales; family Caryophyllaceae; genus Agrostemma; species Agrostemma githago. The sequence continues at coordinate 44,358,207 of OY288249.1, forward strand.
AATCACATGGAATTCGAGCTCTTTCTCTATCGGGCCCGTTATGATGGTCAATTTTATGGCCCCAGCTACCGACTTTGGGCTCCCATCAAAAGCTTGGATGGTCTGAGCAGTCGGGATATAGTCAGCCTCGGTAATGCCGAGGGCTTTGGCGGTCCTTAGGGGAAGGACATTCACGGCTGACCCGTCATCGACTAGGGTCATCGGGAGGTATTTTCCTCGGCAAATCACCGTGATGTAAAGGGCCAGGTTGTGGGAGGCCCCGAACGGTGGCAAGTCGGCCTCAGAGAAAGTGATCATTGGGCCTCCTTCTTTGGCCTTACCCTTTAGGTGGGGTAGGACCGTGGCTACCATTTCAGCAGGGGTAGCCAAAGAGTCGATCTTGACTTGATCGAGAGCCTTTGTAAGTGCTTCTCGATGTTCTTGAGAGCTAACAAGAAGTTGCCATATAGTGAGGTCAACTCGGGTTCTCTTCAGTTGCTTCATAATGGCCGTTTCAGCGGTCGGCTCTTCAGGGGCGACTTCCATCCCGAGTGGATCGGTGATGGTTGTCGGGATGGGGATGTCCCTAGTGCTTGTGGCTAAATAGGGACGACCAAGGTTGTTGCTGGCTAAGACTCGAGTCTTGACCTCGCGAACCTGTTCAGGGGTGATAGGAACGGTTTCCCCCTTAGCGAGGTAGACATCATCCTCGTCATCAAACCAGATCCCATTCACTTGCGGGATAAATGGAGAGATAAGGTGAGAGCAATCAATCACCTCCCCGGTGAAGATGGCATGGGAACTGAAAGGATTCTCCTTGTTGCTTGGCTTATCTCCGGGTAGCGGGATTTTACCGCTCTCGATCAAGTCTTGAATCAAGTGTTTCAGCTTCCAACACTTTTCGGTGTCATGCCCATTGCCCCGGTGATATTGGCAATAGGCCTGAGCATTGTAGTTCTTGGAGCGTCGCTCGACCGGAACTTCAGGAGTTGGGCCTATCGGTTGGATTAGGCCTTTGGAGGACAGCCTTTGTAAGGCATAGGTATAGGTGGTACCTATATCAGTGAAAACCCGAGGTGGGGTGTTCTTCTTGGACGGGGCATCTAGTAGATTAACCGCGTCAAAAATGCTGCGAGTTGCAGCCTGGGGCTTAGTGGTGGAGGAAGAGGCCCCTTGGTACCCTTTGCTAGCGGCCTTAGTGAGGCCTTCCAGTCTCAGATCGTCTTCGATCCTCATGCCCATTTCAGTAAGAGTGGTGAAATTGGGTATGACAGCATATCGGAGGTGAACCCGGTAGGAAGGGAGGAGGTTCTTGACAAAAGCCTCCACCAGAGTCTTCTCATTGGGCTTGTCAACCAGTTTCACACTCTCGGCCCTCCAGCGTTGAAGGTATTTAGTAAAACCTTCTTTCGGCTCTTGGGCCATAACCTCCAGAGATCGCATCGTGGTTTGGATCTCGGTGTTGTCAGCATAGTTCCGAGCGAACTCGGTGGCCACATCATCCCAGGTAGGGAACTTCTTCGGGTCTAGCCTGTAGTACCAGGCCCGTGGGTGTTTCTCGAGAGATGCAGCAAAGAGGTTCTTAAACATGGATGAATCCACTCCCTTGATGGCCATGAATTCCTTGAAGGCCCGTACATGTAGTAACGGGTCTTCGGTTCCCTCAAACATGGGCAAGCCTGTAAGGTTCAGGTTTGCGGGTAGTTTGTCACTCACCGTGGAGTACTCTCGGCTATTCTCCCGGTGGATATTGTTACTCCCAGTCAAATGGACTTGTTCTTCTAGTCGGCGCACTGCGCTGACCAGTTCAGTTATGGGCCCAGCAGTCTCGACATTAGGAGTCCCTTGCTCCACTGTAGCTAGGCGAGCAACGATGGCCACTTGGCCAGCCCTCATTTCAGTCAGTTGGGCTTCAATGTCGGTTTGCTTTGCGACCATGGCGTCCAAAGCGGTTTGCAGACTGTTCAAAGTAGCCATCTTGCGGGCGTGCCTGGTTGCCGGTGGCCTGTCTGTAAGAACACCGTGTAATCAGTACCCAAACCCAGATCTTGGAATCATAAAAAGAGGTACATCCCGAGCGACACTAGGAAAGAAAACTAGAGACTCGAGAAAGACACCTAGACGGATGACTCGTAGGTGGGATGACTTCCTTAGGACTTCGGCTTTGTGGGCCTAATCCCGTTCGAAGGAAGGTCCACGTGAGACTTTTCCCCAGACTTTTGACTCGAGTGTATGGACGGACTTTCCTTTGTAGGGGTATGCCCTACGCGGGTTGGTCGTGCCTTGACAGATAAGGCAAACTTGGGAAAGGGGGGAAACTCGTGATATAGGATCAAATGAGTTTCGACGCTATAGACCTTCGACAAACTATGCAAAGACCCGACACACGGCTAGACGGTAGGTCCTATAATAAGGAAGGTTCACTAGGAAGGTTGGATGCTTGAAATTTGAATAAAAGACGGGCGAATTTCCGAGAATTGAAAAAAGAGTTTCGAAAACCGAGATTAGAATTTTGAAAAATTCAGAAAATCAGGGTGGTTTTGGAAATTCGAGAGTTAAAACGGACGGCATGCCGACTAAAGAAAAGGATATTTTGAGTCAAATCGTTGATCCTAAATTTCGGCGGCATTCCGAGTTTTGAAAATTGGATATTTTGAAAAGACGGGTCCCGAAACGAACAGTATTTCGGGTTTTTCAAAATTTGGTATTTTTGGAAATATGCATTTTTTTGAAATGACGGTTTTTGAAAAATGACACGGAAACCAAGTAGCACGTAGTCAAACAAGCATTATAACGACGCTTATGTATGCTTTACACTAAGTCTCGGTCGGTCAAAATAGGGTCTATACCAACAACGATGGCTTTCTCGTGTGAAGGACGGACTCCCTAAACCGAGTTGGTATTAGGACATGCCGCGAAACCGAGACGAGTTCCACCATCGATGTCTTTAGCGCACCCATGTAGAAGTGCACCGTGGTATAGTGGGACGTCGGTCACAAGTAACCGGCCCGGGCAAAATTTGGGTTATGCATGAATCATTAAACTAATGCGCGTACATTAATATTCGAACGATTTCTCTTTGAGTCTCACCCTAGGAACCCCGATGACATGTGGTACATCAGGTATCCCCAGCGGAGTCGCCAAATTGTGGACATGACGTAGGTCCACCCCGACGCGGCCACGCGCGGGTTTGGGTAGGCGAATGAATCTCGTGGTGAGATTGTTCTCGGGTTCGAAATTTAAGTCAAAGTTGGAGTCGCCACCGAATTTTGTGGTTATTCGGAACCATACGAGCCCACTCTATGTCGTCATGGGATATACACAAAGTAAGCCCACTTCGATTTCAGAGTTCATTGGGCTCGTCCCTTTGCATTGCGATACCGATACCATCTACACCGGTATCGTGTAAAGAATGACTCTCGTGCGCCAAGGGTTTCGGACATCCGGAAACCAAAGGTTCTGAGTAAGGGGTGTGGGTACGTGTTGGGAAGCCCACTAAGGACACCCAACCCCGCCCGCACATGGCGGCCTCTACTAAGACACCGTTCGTGTTCGTGTACGCGCGCTAGTAAAATGATGAAATGATATGCAAACAGCGTTTTCGGGCTAAGCATGTGAATTATATGTGAATTACGTCATTTAATGCATCTAATTATGGTCGAAGTGATTTAGCATGCGAGGTTCATTTATAAAGCTATAAGCAAGTAAATAAACGAAACTCGGAAATAAGTAACGTACAAGTTACACGGGCGGAAATACAACCCGGAATTCACAATACGACGATTATTATAACGATTGAAAGAAATAATAAACCGAATAAGAAAAGCGAAAAATAAAATACATGACTCGACAAAGACCCATATATAATAAATATTCGCTAGATCGTGAATTAGCTAGACGGACGAACCTTAATTAATTACGCATTATATTGCATATTAATCAAAGGACGGAGGTTCGAGACCCAGGCGTGAATCTAACCCGATCTCGAACCTCGATGTCTTGTCCCGACTTATCATCTCGAAAAATGAAGTCTAAATTAATTATATGTCGGATACGACTAAAGAGTCGTCGACATAAAAATTAATAGTGTGAGACCGTCGATCAAAGTCGTTTCTTTTAGTGTTGTGCATGAGTGTGAATTTTAGAAAGAATGGGTTCACGTGATGGTCTTTACACGTGTTGACTAAAAAAGTCGTACAGAGAAAACGAGTTTTAAAATATGGTCGTATGTCGCGAAGGTCGCATGTCAATGTAAGGACCGAGTAGGGTAGAAAGTTGAAAGAAAAAAAAGGAAAAGTGGGTTCGGCCAAACAGGCCTGCCCGCGAGTCGCATGGCTGGTCGCGCGACTCGCGTGCGGGTCTGGTCGGGTGCCTTTTTGTTTGTTGAAAACTCATCAATTTTTATAATCACGTGCCAATACGGTTTTATCTACTCGGCTTATGTTTTTTTATAGATTGAGGATTTTGAATTAGTGACGAAATGGTATCCCTCTACGTCACGACATCGAAACTAACCCTTTCGGATTATGTGATGTCGATTTTCATGTCAACGGGTTTCGTACTAATTGAAATGGGATCGAGTGCGTTCAACTACGACCGATTGCAATCACGTCACGCCCTTGAGAACATTGGGGCGGGGCTCCTCGAAAGGGCTCCACCTCCGTCGTTACTCGTAAAGGGATTAGACGGACTTTAGGCGATCGTCGTAGTCAAACGGATTCGAAACCGAGATACTAGTATTAATATATACGCGGTATTATAGTGTTAGTAACGAGAAAATAAAGTTAGTATGCGAGAAATGAAATGTTAGTATGCGAGAAATGAAATGTTAGTATGCGAGAAATAAAAATGTTAGCGATGTTAGTGTTAGTATTACGATATTAGTATAATTATAATATAAATTACACAAAAACGTAAATAGAAACGAAGTATAAAGGATCAAGATGGGGTTTAGGACACCCTCAACATACATGCTTGGTATAGGCCTCGGAAATAGACTCGTAAATGGCGACGGAACACCGGAGTATCGAGGATGAATGTGAGTTATGGTGTGTATATGTGTGTGTGTGTGCCGGTTTGCTTGAGAGCAAAATGGCTCGATTTTTGTATGACTTTTGCTTAGGGTTGTAGTGTGTGATGTTTAAGATGATTAGGGTAGAATTTTGTAGGATGAAAGAGCTTTTTAAGGCTTATGTTTCAGCTTTTTTAAGGTTTTTTTAATGCTGAAAAAGTCTCTCAAATGATGGTGATTAGTGGGGTATTTATAGAGTAGGGGTGTGATTAGGGTTAGTTTAGGAAGGGTTGACTTTTGACTTGATTTTGTATTTTGAATTTCTGATTTGGGCGCAATTTTCTAGAAGCTGAACATGGCTGGTTTGTGTGACGGGTTCGTCCTTGACCGGGTTTTGACCGGTCGCTAAAAGACGGAATTTATTTTTGGTGTCGGTTTTGGCCCAAATTAGTCTTATTTTGCTCGGAACGACCCACTGGGCCTGGATTTGAGGTCTGTTTTGTGAGATTATTACTCCGCTAAAAGTCCATGTCGGACATTATCGATTCCGAGCCCAAATCCGATTATACCAAGTCACGTTTGCGTCCGATCATCATCGGGTGTTTGTCGGAGACTACCATAGACACCTGGCAGTCAAAATGCGGGTGTCTACAATCAGCATACGGGTACTCCTACACCTCCAAAAGCAAGTTTCACTCCCCACGGAGCTATCATCAACAAGACAAGTATGACCCTCTGCTTATGGCTGGCGAGCCCTTCACGCTAGTCTACTGGACTATAAACGACCCGACCGGAAGGCTGCCAGGTCGTAATCTGCGATTGGCCTGGTAGCTACTCTGACTTTCGCCTTGTCCAAGCCTCAGTCAGAGTGGGGGCTCTGTAGACACCCGCATTTTGCCTGCTAGTGTCTATAGTAGTTCCCGACAAACACCCGATGATGATCGGACGCAAACGTGACTTGGTATACTCGGATTTGGACCCGAAATCAATAATATCTGACATGGACTTTTAGCGGAGTAATAATCTCACAAAACAGACCTCAAATTCAGGCCCAGTGGGTCGTTCCGAGCAAAATGAGACTAATTTGGGCCAAAACCGACACCAAAAGTAAATCCCGTCTTTTAGCGACCGGGTCAAAACCCGGTCAAAGACGAAACCGTCTCATAAATCAGCCAGGTTCAGCTGGCGCACAAATCTAAATTCAAAAAATCAATCAAAACAACAAAATCAATTCTTTCCTATTTTGTCTCGATTTGCTTGACCCACTCAATCGAGTGGATTGACCCACTCGGTTGAGTGGAGCGTCAAAAACCGGATCAGGCCCATTTTCTAGGGCACTCGACCGAGTGCACTAGGGCCACTCGATCGAGTGACCCTAGGTCGTGGGGTAAACTCTATAAATACCCCACGACCCCCACTCATTTACACAGTTTTTTACCCTCATTTTTTCTACCTACATTTACCCCACATTTCAGCCATACTCTCTACACTACAACCCTAAGCAATCACACACAAGAACCGAGTCCCTTGTCCCTCGAAAAACCGACAAACACACACATATATACACATACACACCATAACTTGCATACATCCTCGATACTCCGACGTCCCGTCACTATTCGCGAGTCCATTCCCGAGGTCCTTACTAAGCATGTATGTTGAGGGTGTCCTAAACCCCATTTCAATCTTTGTTACTCTTTTATTTACGTTTTTTCTATCGTTCATATTATATCTATACTAGTATTATAATTCTAACATCTAACATAATCCTAACATTTTACATTTTTGCATGCTAACTTTTACATTTTCGTTACTAACATTATTATACCGCGTATATATAAACTAGTATCAAAATCCGGTTTTAAATGCGTTTGACTATAATTATCGCCTAAAGTCCGTCTAATTCCTTTACGAGCAACGACGGAGGTGGAGCCCTTTCGAGGAGCCCCGCCCCAATGTACTCAAGGGCGTGATGTGATCGTGACTAATAATAGTTGAACGCATTTGATCCCATTTTAATTAGCACGGAACCCGTTGACACGAAAACCAACATCACATAACCCGAAAGGGTTAGTTTCGATGTCGTGACGTAGAGGGATGCATTCCGTCGCTAGTTCAAAATTTCTAATATAAACGTTTTCACAAATCTCCGATAACGGTATTATAATCGCATGCATACGCGATTATAGCACCGGAAGCCAAGTTAAATACAAATCGTGCGATATTTGTGTTTGATTTGGCCAACCATCGATTTTGTACCCAAAAACGAGACGAGTTAACACTCATACAGGGGCTACTCGACCGAGTGCATAGGCTACTCGATCGAGTAGCGTCCATAAAACTGGGCAGACTACTTTTCAGGGACACACTCGACCGAGTCAGACCATGACTCGACCGAGTGGGTCCTGTAACCCAGAAAATCGAGAGCTTAAATGCAACATTTAAGCCTCGTCTTTTTTTACGACTCTTAGTCGACACGTGTAAAGCCAATCACGTGAATCCATTTTCCAAAACTCATGCTCATCACGACACTATACGACTTTGATCGATTTTTCGACGTGATAAGTCGGGACAAGGCATAGAGACATGGGATCGGGCTAGCATTACGCCTAGGTCCTATGTCTCCGTCCTCCGTTTAATACACAACGCAATGTGTATTTAATCGGGGTTAGTCCACCTACACGGTCCACGGTCTAGTTTGTATACAGGTCCGTTCCTAACTTTTTATTATTTATTACTCCATTTCTATATCGCTTACGTAATTTTCGTATTGGCCGGGTTGTATTTCCGCCCGTGTAACTTGTACGTTATTTTTCGAGTTTTATTTATTTACTTGCTTATCGCTTTATAAATGAACCTCGCATGCTAAATCATTTCGACCATAATTAAGATGCATTAAATGACGTAGTTCACATACTATTCATATGCTCAGCCCGAAAACGTTGTTTGCATATCATTTAATCGTTTTACTAGCGCGCGCACACGAACACGAACGATGTCTTAGTAGAGGCCACCATGTGCGGGCGGGGTTGGGTGTCCTTAGTGGGCTTCCCAACACGTACCCTCACCCCTTACTCAGAACCTTTGGTTTCCGGATGTCCGAAACCCTTGGTGCACGAGAGTCATTCTATATACGAAAGCCGGTTTAAACGGTATCGATATTGCAATGCAAAGGGACGAGCCCAATAAACTCTGAAATCGAAGTGGGCTTACTTTGTGTATAGCCCATGACGACATAGAGTGGGCTCGTATGGTTCCGAATAACCACAAAATTCGGTGGCGACTCCATTTTGACTTAAATTTCGAACCCGAGAACAATCTCACGACGAGATTCATTCGCCTACCCAAACCCGCGCGTGGCCGCGTCGGGGTGGACCTACGTCATGTCCACAGACGACAGCATGTATGCTTTACACTAAGACTCGGTCGGTCAAAATAGGGTCTATACCAACACCGATGGCTCTCTCGTAAACCAGGACGGACTTCCTAACCCCAATTGGACTTAGAACATGTCGCGAAACCCATAGGAGTTCGGCCATAGATGTATTTAGCGCACCCTTGTAGGAATGCACCGCGGTATAGTGGAACGTCGGTCACAAGTAACCGGCCCAGGAAAAATTGGGGTTATGCATGAACCATCGAACTAAAACGCGCACTTTAGTAACCGATCAATTTCTCTTCGAGTCTCACCCCGAGAATCCCGCTGACAAGTGGTACATCAGGTATCCCCAGCGGAGTCGCCAATTTTTGGACATGGCAAAGTCCACCCTGACGCGGCCACGCGCGGGTTTGGGTAGGCGAATGAATCTCGTGGTGAGATTGCTCTCGAATTGAAATTTAAATCAAAGTTGGAGTCGCCACCGAACTTTGTGGGAGTTCGGACCCGTTCAAATCCACTCTATATATACTTAGGGATATCGCGCAAAAACCATGGCCCACTTTATTACTAGAGCTTATGGAAGTTCGTCCCTTTGCATGACGATATCGATGTCGAATTACCGAATAACGTATATCGAACAACTCTCATTTGCCAACGATTTCGGGCATCCGGAAATCAAACGTTCTGCGTAAGGGGTGAAGTTACGTGTTGGAAAGTCCACGAAGGACACTCAACCCCACCCACACTTAGCGGCCTCTACTAAGATATCGATCAGTTTTCGTGTACGTGCGTCAGTAAGACGATAAAATGATATGCAAACATTGTTTTGAGCTACGCATGTGAAATAAGTGTTTAACTACGCCGTTTAATGCATCTTAAATATGTCGAAGTTGTTTTAACATGTGGGTTCATTAAGAAGACGATAAATGTCACGCAACGCAAATAAACAATTTCAAAGTAAATTACAAATTACACGGGTGGAATACAACCCGGAATTCACAATACTTGAACAAAACATAATGATAATAAACGGATTAGAAACGGTAAACGTAAACTATAAACGGTCCCGTAAATAGAAAACATAAATTGAAACCGTAAACCAAATGATCGAACGAACTCTGATCACTTACACATTCTGTGGTGTATTGATCGGAGGACGAAGGTCTTAGTACGCGTTAGCACGTAGGACCGGAGCGTAATGCTAGCTCGATCCTCGGGTCTCGGGGTCTTGTCCCGACTTATCCTAGTGAAATAGGATCGCCTCGACTTCTCGAATATCGGATACGACTAAAGAGTCGTCGATATGGGATTAGTCGTATAGACGTCACTCAAAGTCGTAAGATAAATGAGATAATAATGAATTAAAAACGATGTAATATGTGCGGGTTTTGAGAAGACGATTACGTGATTGATTTAGCATGTATCGACTTTGAGTCGTAAATGTGACTCGACGAGGCTTTGTATCGTCTTTAAGCTCTCGTTGGAAGCTTATAGGGGTCACTCGAATGAGTCATTGAGGGGACTCAATCGAGTGCCCTGGATGAAAACTCTTTGCCCGTTTTTGAGGGGGTCACTCGATCGAGTGACTCAGGCACTCGATCGAGTGCCCTCTGTAACGGGTGGAGGGTTTTGCTCCAAACAATCCATTTCGGGAATTTATCGTTTAAATCGAGAAATGACCGAACTAATGCAAATATCGGGCTCTTCCGTGTCACGACGTCATTGTCGGGTCTCGTGGACCATACGACGATCGGTTCGACGTCACTAGGTTTTGCATTAAACCGATTCTTGATGGCTCGTTATATCCAACACCCGATTATGGAATCGGTATCAAATGTTTTAGAGCGATATTTTGAAAATGACATTGAATGCGCTCGATAACTAATTACGGCGATCGCGTTATATTCCGATGGTTATGCGTACGTCATAAGGCGCCCTAACATTTAGTGTCTAGGGCGGCGCGCCTGGAAGAGCGCCACCTCCCGTACGACTTGTTCGGGGGATTATACAGACTTTAAGCGGTATTCATTATCGAATGCACTCGATTTAGGAAATTCGATTTGTCGTCATAAATATTATGTCCTTCGCATTTCGACGTCGTAGTTTGGCTTTTTTAAAGCTTACGAGGATCGAGTTAGCGTAATCGGACATTTGTTCGAATCGATATGAAAATATTTTTTTGTTATAATATACACGGTATTAATATGTACAAAATGTGAAAAACAATAAAATAATGTTAGCGTTGTTAGGAACAATAATTAAAATGTTAGATGTTAGTAGTTAGTAGCGATAATGTAAATGTTAGGAGTTAGTAGTTAGTAACGAGAATGTAAATGTTAGGAGTTAGTATACAAAAATGAAAAGAGAATTAGAGATTAGAAACAGGATTTGGTACACCCTCAACCTACACGTCAATAGTCTCGGAAAATGGGCTCGTGGAGTATCGTCGTAGACACGGGGAGCGGTTCGAGTATGTAGAATGAGTTAAGGTGTGTTTTTGTGTTGGGACTACCGAATCCTTGTCGAATGAAGGGAGTAGGTTTCGAGATTGACGAGGTTTGACTCGGTTTTTGTAGAGGTAGGGAGAGAAAGAGCTCTCGAATTTCTGAAATGGAGTTTCAAAAACGACTTTTTTCGACCCTTGATACGTTGGACGTGAGGGTGTATTTATAAGGTTTTGCGAAATGCTCTGACCCAGGATTCGGGCGCCCGGAGGCTTGCGACTCAGTACTGGGGCGCCCCCCTTGAGGCGGCTCAGTTCTGGGGCGCCCGGATGCGAGCAGTTGAAGTCGCGCATATCGAAAGTTACTCAAAATACGAATTGATATCCGTGTTATTTGAGATAAATGCGGATGCGGTTTTGACTTAGTTACATTTTGTACTTGGACGTTATTGTGGCCAGTGGCAAATCCAGGATTTTCGGGATGGGGGTGATAAAAAATTTAAAACATAAAAAATATATCAGCAACTCAATCGTTTAATTCAAAATATAATTTACACTAAGAGCGATGAGGTAATAAAACACGACGCATTTTCTTGCGTTGAAAACTATCTAATATATCATCATTTTTCACTAGACGGAAAACATTTTTCTCGTTAAATGTGACCAAACAATTATTCAATAGTTCACCCATACTATTTCTTAACTTGTTCTTCATACATTGTTTGTCTGATTGTCTTAGTTTAGTTTACTTCAGTTCAGTTAAGTTTTATTCAATTCAAATCAATTTAGTTCAATTCATTTCAGTTCCGATAAGTCCAATACTTCACTTCAATTAAGTTCAAATCAGTTCAATATTTCACATCAGTTCAGTTTCGATTAGTTCAATACTTCGGTTCAAATCAGTTCAATTCAGATCAGGTCCGATCAGTTCAGTTCTAATCAATTCAGAAAATAATTATTAAAAAAAACCTCCACGTGACAATACATTGTACGAACTACTTGACTCAATTAATTAAAAAGTACTCTTAACTTCTTTTTTCAAATTGAACTATGTCATTGATGTGTTGTCTCCCACTCCCACTCTCGTTCCCCAATTATTCAATTAGTGATTGAATGTCACATACTCACAGACGACTCACTGTCTCACTACTCAATACTCATACTCTCAATTACCAAAAAAATGAAGAACTGAACACTTCTATCTCAGTATCTCTACTGTTCTATTGACCAAGAACTCAACCCTCATCTCCATTAATTCTCAAATCTCTATCCATCTTCATATATTCAATCCCAATTTCTCACACATAACACATGGATTCATCCAAAAAAAATACAAATAAACAACCAAAAGTTCCAAACTCCATAAATTCAACTAGAAATTCAATAATTAATATGTTATCCTAGTTCCTAATTCTAATAATTAGAATTAGGGATCTTGAAATTAAGAGATAAACTGATAAAGAACATACCTTCGTTGATTCAATTGAATTAGGGATCTTCAAATAATCAATTAATCAGATATTGAGATGAGGAGAAGAAGGGTCGAATCGGTCGTGAAGGTCAATTGATTATTTGATTATAGGCTAAAGACTTGAGTCAAAGATGGGAAGAATCAAGTGTTTGAAGTTCAGAATATTTGAAAATATGCCAGTAATATCACGGTTTATAATTAAATTTGAAGATATAAACACATTTTTTATGTTTAGTCTCCGAGTTTAGTGTGTATATGATTGTTGGTATACGGTTTTAATTTAATTTCATTTTTTGGAAAAAAAATCTTACTTTTTTTTTTGAGAAATGGGGGTGAGCCCTCACCCCCATCACCCCCTTTAAATCTGTCACTGATTGTGGCCCTTTTGAGTTTCGGGTTTCGACTTTGACTGGTTTTGGTTCGATCGACAAAAGACGGTTTTGCTCCCAGTGGAGGTTTTGGCTCAAAGTAGCTTTATTTTATTGGAAACGACGCACTGAGTCTAAATTTGGCTATGTGCCCACGTCGGATATTATTGATTCCGAGTCCCGTATTCGAGCGTATCTATGCATGTTAACGTCTGATCATCATCGGGTGTTTTATTGAAGACTGCTACAGAGTATAGTCACAAGCAGTCAAAATGATGTGAATGTCTACAGGTGTACAAAGATTAATAATCAAAGCGGCAACCAAACCGATACAAGCTAAGTAATAAATTGAACAAAATAGGACGTATCGGATTAGGGTCGGGTCGAGGTCGCATATCGGCCGGTATTATATTATGCGGCTTGTCTGTCCGTTTCACCGTGTTATTAGGAAACCAAAAGAGGTGTATGTGTCCTTTTCCAAAGCTTTATTATGAGATGGCAGAGAAGAATGGAGTGTAGATAGATTGGAAGCAATGGACCATATTCAATATATAGTTATTGATTTCTGCCGACTGCCGTATGTATGTCTGTATGTCAAATATTATGTCTATCTCGTAAGCATTAGCTTGGATCGCTCATTTTCTTGTGGTTATTATTATGTTTCTTACCCGTAGAAGTTGTTGGAAATATAGGGTCACTATAGGGGCGATATATAACTAGAGAATTTACGTTGTTGTGTCGTGGTATGAAGGCCACTGAATGAGAAACGAAATCGCCCCGACTACGGTACAAATCGGAATGAACGTCGTCCCCCAAGGTCACACAACACTCCTAAAAGATTGTGTACTCAACCATTAGGAGTTGGAACTCGATGGTATACTCAGAATTTATCAATAGATTTGGATGATGACATATTTGATATATGTGTCTCATACTCATTCTCTTATATCACGTTATATAAGACTACATGAGACTAAATCAAAGGATATCCAAGGCAAATTTATGATTGGTAATGAATTGTCATTACTATAAAGATAATGATATTCATAACCATCATGAATATTGGTGTCAATGTGCTACTTAATGGGAGATACCCTTACAATGCAACAAAGATCAACCTATTGTCTTTGCATTATTTCTAACAGAAGTTAGTACAACTATTGTACAAGTCACAAGAGTTGGCTTTATATTGTTGGCATCAAAATGTTTAGTCATCGTATTAATATCATACATGAAGAGAGTCAAGAGACTAATGATGTATATATCAACTTTGTGAGCTAATATACGCGAGTAGTTGTTACACCCTTGTGGCCTTATGCTCGGTAGCTTTTATTACTTGTACTTAAATTAAATGTATGTTAATAATCACCTTTCAATACTGTGATGACATAATTATGTATTCCTTATTATCTAGTACTCCGTATCTTATTCATTACTTCCTCCGTCTGAGTCATTTGTTATCGTTTATATTATTTGTAAGAAGTATTTTAATCAAAGAACAATAAATGCTCAAGACGGAAAGTATATAAAGTTAGAAAATAACGATGTAAAATTGTCTAATATCAAGACTCAAGAGTCGACAAAAATAACACAAATTATAGTGTAATAAGACGATCCCATTTCAGTGAAAAGATAAATTCATCTATTATTGAAAATGAATCCAATTTTTACACGGAGTACAAAGGAAATGTTGTAAGGTGTGAGGTCGTTTATTTTAAAACCGTAAGTAACTATATATTGAATCAATAAAAGTGATGCAGCTTGCAACAAAAGGAAAACTACGTAAGAAAAAATCTGCGAACATAACACGTTTCCAGTAACTTTGAAAGATAGATAACATAGCTTCCTTAATTTGATGGGTTTTTCATAGTTTACTCAACTCAAGCACTTATTATTGTGTTTCTTTATGAAGTTTCAATAACTCAATATAGTTGTCACGTATAGTATGTAATCTTCCCAGGCCATCTTTGATTAATTAATTAATTAATTATGGTCTAAGTAGACCTGTCAAAAACTGACCCGACCCGAAAACCCGACCCGAAACCGCCCGAAAAAAAAACCCGAAAAAACCCGCCCGAAAATGACCGAAACCCGAAAGTGACCCGCCCGATAAAAACCCGAATATATTGGGTCAAAACCCGCCCGAACCCGTTACCCGCCCGAAAATAGATAAATTAAAAAAATATTGCGATTATACACTAAAGTTTCTCAAAAAAACTAAGAAATATTTTTTTATTTTCAAAATTTTAAGAAATAATATTTATATATATCTTTAAAATCATATTTTTATCACATGATTATTATAATGAAAAAAAAATATCAATAAATCAAGTCAAAGTTCGTCATATATATTCGTACTTCCTATAGAAATAAAATATCAATGTATACTAAAAAATATATTAAATAAAACATGTTTATTCTCAGTAATATATTATATTAAATGAGTTCATTAAGAAAATTAAGAATAAAATTGTATTTATGATAAAAAAATGTAAAGAAAATTAATGTTTTTAAAGTGCGTTAATAACCCGTATTTGACCCGAACCCGACCCAAAACCAGGGGCGTGCCCACGTTGTAGCAACATGATGCAGTTGCTACACCATAATTCAGAAAATTTTTGAGGGAATTGAATTTTTGCTACACCATTTACCAATTATTTAATACATTCTCATTCTTCCTAATCCCATTGCACAACATTCAAAGCATTTAAGTGTTACTCCACTCTGAAATTCAATTCCCCAATACTTTTTGTTAATCTGTGCTTTAATAGTTTTATTGTCATAATGATTGTATTTAATTATTAATGTCCATAATTAATTAACCCTTTAATTTTATTCAATGGCAAAATTAAGTCCATTGTATTTATTTGTTCTATAATAGGAATATTCCTTACATTAACGCAATTTTATCGTCACACTTTTTATTTTGGTAAGAATAATACTCTGTAAATAGTACAGTAATTATTAATAAATTTCTTACGAACTTTAAATAAAATACGAAGTATAATGATAGAACACGATAAAAATATTTCGTAATATAAGAAGTACGGTAATAAATATGTACTCGGATTTAAAAAATTCGCTACACCATAAAAAAATTCTTGGGTCCGCCCCTGCCCAAAACCCGTATAAACCCGACCCGTATAAAACCCGTATTTTTCAAACCCGAAATACATCCGACCCGTATTTTACCCGAACCCGGAATGACCGAACCCGAAACCCGACCGCCCGACCCGTTTGACAGGTCTAGGTCTAAGCTATTCATCAATTTTAATACTAATACTACGTACAAAAGGTTAGTAGTTCCTTATATATAAAGTTCTGGAATGCTAATAATATGCTATGATCACTGTTATATATAATAATGTAGGTATTTTTCTAATTATTCAAATAATAATAGCAAAAAGTATGGCAGAGAAGGTCAAGAGAAATTCATCAATTGCACTTTATCTACCATTGTTGCTAATTTTTAGAGGTTAGTATCTTCATCTTCCACAATCTTATGACTTTCTACCTTATGCATATTCATTGTTCAACGTATGAAAATTTAAGGGGACTACTTCTTGTCGTCCATAAATTTACTTAGCATCGTCCATAATTTATGAGTAAATTACTGATTTGCCCCTTTCAAATTTAGTAACCAAATTTGACCTAACTATAATAACGTAATTTACCTTATTTAATTATTAAGCTAATTGAAATTAAAACTCTGACCACAAAAACATTAATTCTCGAATTAATAAAACGGTTATCTTTTGAAATTTAATTGATCTACAATTGTTCGGAACATGTCGAACGCGGAAAATAATATTTCTTTTGATTTGAATTTGCCCTATACCGAGAACAATTTGGACGATGATGATATTGTCGAGGTTAGTTTTCGTTGTTGTCAATGTAGTTATTATTCGACTTGTTTTATTGGATATGCGAAAAAATTACGTTAACTCAACTACTCAATTATGCTGATAACTACGCTATCAATGGAATTGTTTTATTGTTTTATTATTTTATTTGGACGGTGATTAACTACGCTGTATCCACACCTCTTCCCAAGAACAGGCGTGGGAGAACCACACCTCTTCGGTAGAGGTGTAGATCTCCCACGCCTCTACCCAGGAAGAGAAGTGGGAGTTCTATGCCCCTTCCTGGTAGAGGTGTAGATCTCCCACGTCTCTACCTAGGAAGAGAAGTGAGAGTTTTATGCCTCTTCCTGGGTAGAGGCATAGATCTCCACGCCTCTGTCTAGGAAAAGAAGTAAAAATTTAACGCTTCGTCGTGAGTTATAACTCATATTTTCCACGCTTTATCAAAGTGATTAGTGTGGAGTTGGCCATGAAACCTAGCCCATTTTATTTGACTTATTCGTATTTAGTAAATTAATTTTATATTTCTCCAATGAACGAAAAATTAATTTTATTCGTATTTCGATTCTCTGAAGAAAAATCGATTTCTAGCTACAAAGCAAGTATATATATGCAACTAAAAAAATACAACAAACAGAAATCGATTTGCCCTAAAGTATAGAAATTAAGAAATTATTTACCTTGGACTCGGAATTGAGATGACACGACGGAATTAATTGGAGTGAGATTGCTTGAAACCGTTTTTCAAATTTTAATTTTTTTACTGAAGTAGAGAAGGAAGGTAAAATGAAGGTGGATGAGATAAGGAAGAAGGTGAATAAAGAGGAAGATGAAGAGTTAATAAAGTGAGGGGTAAAAGTGATAATACGGTTAAAATACGGACGATGCTAAGTAAATTTATGGACGACAAGAAGTAAATGTGAAATTTAATTTATACTCGTATACGAATAAATTACACTTTCAACAACTTGAAAAAAAATCATTTAATGGAAATTCGAAGTCGAAGGCTTACCGCTTTGATTTCAAATTTTTATCTTTTTAGTCATGACAACATTATAGAGATTATAGCGATGACCGAATCAAAGGACAAAGGCACAAGCTTAATTAACTGAATTTTATTGTTTTGTAGGATGTTTTGTGAATGCAATATCATATGATTACACCGCTATAACCAATGTAAGTACTTTGTACGTACATCTTTGTGAGGAAAAGTAATTTACTTCCCGAGTAAATCGTGCTCCATCAAACTTTATATATGGAGTAATAATTAAGTTGTACAACGTTAATTTTATACTCCTCCTAATTTTAATAATATTTTAATAAAATGGGAAAGTCTTATAAAGTAGGAGGAAGTAATTACAGTACTAAGTCAAAAAATTTCTAAGAGCATCACAATGATAGTTCTTCCTATATTTTTACACTATTTTAAGTATAAGAATTTTTCTTCGTAATGAAAGAACTTGACATTTTGTCCTTAGAAGGACCCACTATCATGTTTCTTCCCAACATCAATTATTAAAAAAAGAAAAATGAGATGGCGCCACCTGGTGCGCTCAATTTGTGCGCCACCCAGGGTATTAGAGTAATTTACTTAATTATTTTTAATATTTTTTTTAAATTTAGATTTAATATTGATTAATTTTAAAAGGGTAATTTAGGAATTCCAATTTTGTCCTAATTAGTTAGGATTATAGCATTGATGATGATCAAAAAAATTGATTCTCCTAACAAAATGCTTATTTGTAGGATTGTTGTTGTATATAGTAAATTAGTAGCATGCTTATGAAATGGTGTGAAGAAAATATTGAAGTTTATGTATTCTATATATTAATTGGAGAGGTTTATATGATGATATTGTTGTCATATATTAATTGGAGAGGTTTATATGATGATATTGATGTCATGCGCATATGTGTTTATCAATCAAAAAATTGAAATATATTTACATTAATTTGTATAAGAACAAATGTTTTGATGGTTGAGATTTGAGAAGGTTTGCATGATGACGATTTTGGATTCTAGAAAAATTAGATGGTTTGCATGGGAAGGTTTAAAACTTTAAGTTGAATTTTAATTAATTTAGTTAAAAAATTATCTTAATCACATAAATATTAAAATTACAAAACTACCCTCAAAATCTTTGATGCTAAATTAAAAACCCGATTTTTATATTTTCTTTTTCTAATTTTTTAATTATGGTGGCGCTCAGGCGCCCTTTCACCATCCTTAAAAAAATTGAAGAACAAATTTCCATTGTGATTGCTCTAAAGATGTTTTTTAGTATGCATCATAGGTCTTGATCCGAATCAAGGAGCTACCAATACAAGTAAAGAAGTTCTAAAAAACTCATCTAAAGTCTACTAGCTCCTACTTAAGCTTAGGCCAGCTACATTAGCAATAATAAGTAGTCATCTTCAATAAATGGAGCTAGCTTGGATTTGAGCTGAATAAAGGAGCAACTAATCAAGGTAAAGTGAAGACATTAACTAAGGATCACAATCATTCAAGCATGAGTAATGGACTGAAGTTAAGAAGGTCTTAGAGCTGGTTGTATTCTCATGGTGTACACGGCCCAAAGGCTCTCTTGTTAGCCTTGTTTTTGGCTCCATGTTCACACCTTTGCCGCGCCTCATTACTCCCACTCAAGCCTTGTTTTCATCTCCTTGTTCACATAAGAAGACCACGGCTGATTACTCTTCACTTAGCATAGTTGTTAGCTCCAAGTTCACACCACTTTGTTATTAGCTCCAACTTTGTAATTAGCTCCATGTTCACATAGTTTTAGTCTTTGTTTTTGTCACCCTAAACCAACCGGTTTAAGGGCTCTTGTAGGCTATAAATAGCCGGCCATTTTGAAGGAAAAACATCATCCAATTTGCAAATTAAAACCCAAGTAAAAGTTAAGCTTTGAAGCTTCCTTTTGTTTCGTCTTTGTAGTTTACAAGACAAGGTCTAGAGTGAGTCGCGTTACAAGCTCTAAACTCGCTATTTCAATCGAGTGTTTGATCTAGCAAAGCGCTTTGTTGAAGTATAGGTCTACTTCACCTAGCATACTATCCTTTGGTTACGGTTTATTCATCCTCAAACTATCTTTACCTTCTATTTTGGTTACTTGTTTCACGTCCATTTCAGTATACTAATCATATCTCTCATTCTTGTTTCAAAGTTCATATCAACTCACATCAGGTCTTGAATATTTTTTTGGTCAGAAGAAGAGCGCACTATGTCGCATGTGAGAATCGAACCTCCAACCTCACAATCAGAAGAAGGGAGCTCTAACTACTTGAGCTTACCCCTTCTTCAGATGTGAGTAGGTAAACTAAAGTAGTTTACCCTATTTTTATAGTACTTCGTTGTACTCCCTCCATCCCAAAGAGATGTTCCCATTTGATATGGGCACATCTCTTAAGGAATAATATAAGATATTAATAGTGGGTCCAATGTTTAGAGAAAATATTATAATTAAATGCAAGTGGGGTCATTCCAACTAATATGAGTGGTATATTGTGTAAATATATAGTGTTGATAAGGATATTATGGTAAAGTAGACTAACCAATTAAGAAAATAAAGTAAATGGGAACATCTTAGCGGGATTTCCTTTTTGGGAAAGTGGGAAGAAGATAGTGGGATGGAGGGAGTACTCAGTAACAAATAATAACCAAAGTAAAATAACCACGTTAGCGAGCTATATTTAGATAATAAACTCCCTCCCTGTATCACATCAGTTTGTTTGTCATGCTTGACCTCATTTTCCAAATTATTTTGTTTTCTCAACAAAAATTCCTTTTTAATAAGCTAATCCAAATATATCCTCCTGAGTTTCAAAACAAAGACTTAGATGATTGAAACAGATTTTTTTTGGAATCAAAGTATTATACTAGTACTTCGTAATTCAATGATTAATAAAGTTCCTTCAATCACAAATGTGTTAGCCTAATATTTAAGTTGATGTATTCTAGGTAATAGGTCTCAAATTTGAACCTCGATCACTCCCTCAATGTTGTAATGCGACTAGATGTGTTTTTTGTTGGAAAAAAAATTAATAACATTTATTCGAAAACTAAATGAGAAGTTAAAAGCAAGTGACTTGTGCAGTGCGTAGCAGATCCTCTTAGACCACAATACAATGGAGGAATCATCGTAAATCCAGAAATGAACGAGGGTTTAAAAGGGTGGACAACTTTTGGAGATGTGAAAATCGAGCCTAAATCATCAAATAATGGGAATAAGTTCATGGTCTCCCACAATAGAAAACATCCATATGATAGTGTGTCCCAAAACATCATTCTCCTTAAAGATAAACTTTACACATTTTCAGGTACGTGTACTTGTTTACTTCCTCCTATTTTGAGTATTTTTTTCATTTTTCTTTGAGCTGATTTTCTTCTTACTTTTATTTTTTAGATATATTTTTAATCATTCTTTATTATTCCTTCAATTCTTTATTTTTTTCCTTTACACCTAAACCCAACATCTTTTCACTTTATATCTCACCTTTTACACTTCATACCTCACTTACTATTCATCTCTCTTACTCTATCTCCACCTTTTATTATTAATTTATTTCCTCCTTGGTTTCCCAAAAAAATATTTGAGGAGGAATACTCTAACTAGGAGAGAGTACTTTCGACTCCCCCGATTTTTCTTTAACAAGATATATCTCACAAAGAAAAAAAGACTCCATATGTTACAATAAATTCCATACATTTGTTTTATCACGTATACCAATGCACATTTTCTTTTGTATATATCTTTAGTTACGTATTTCTAAAAATTATAAAAATTTGATATACATGATGCACTCGCCGATTAGACAATTTAAACAGGATGTCACATGACTATATTTTACCATATATATTAAAAGTTATTCCCTCCGTTCCAATGAATTGTTTGTCTTTCCTTTTGACACAAAGGTTAAGGGAACCAATGAGGGAGTGACATGTAGAACAAAACTCATGAGAATGATTAAATTGCATATAAAAAACATTCCTAAAATAGAAAGACAAACAATTCATTGAGACGCCCCAATATGTAATAGACAAACAATTCATTGGGACGGAGGGAGTATATCGATTATTCTTCTCAAATAGTGCATATTGCACAATATTCAAATGCATGGAATTGATTGGAACGGAGGGCTAGGTATTTTCTATATGGTATCCATATGTATTTCAACTTTCTATATGATACTCTTACACTTTTGAAAATATATAGGTTACCCCTCACTTTTGTGATTATCTGTCTCTATGCCCTTAATGAACTTAGCCGACAATTTCGATCCTTTTATTCCGTTAAGTTGTGAGTTTGCTTCCTTTAATTCACCTATTTATACTACGTGCTCAAACTCAATAACTAGTTAAAATTAACCCACCATTCAGGGGCCGCGCTAGGGGTGCATGGGTGCAAGCACACCCCCCAAACTTCTAAAATAAATAGATATTGTGCAGCATTTTATATCAGTATTAGTATTGTAGGATAGTGGTAAAGGTTGTTAGTTTTAAGTGAGAGGCTGTGGGTTGTATAACCCAAAATATTGTTTTTTGAAATCATATACTCCCTCCTATCCAATCCATTGTACCCATGTACTATTTTTAGTCAAACTTGTTAAATTTTGATATTGACAATAAAAATTCAAATAAAAATAATTTAAATATAACATAAACATATTTATATTTATTATAAAGTGAAGTTTCACAAAAAATTATTGTCAACAAAAAATATATTATACAAATGAAGAAAAATACGGTCAAAGTGTCGCCTCGTAGATCGCAAAAAGTCAAAAGGGTACAATGGATTGGATAGGAGGGAGTGGTATTATGGAAAACTTAATAGTATATGGAGTACTTAATAATAATAATAATACACTAAAAATTAAGAGATACCATACATTCGCTCATCAAGTTATCATTAAATACTTTTTGTGTACCTCTTTATGTTAAATAAAGATAATCTATTTATTTCCCAATAAATTTAGAAATATCTCTATTTAAAGTTATTTATGCATTAATATTCTTTTATACAATTCTACGTTACGTTCAAGTCAATCAAAATATCATAATATCGGGTTTCTTCAACATGAATACATGAATAAATCTTTTATTTTTTTCATAACAGTTCGCCACGCTTTTTTATAAGTTTCAATTTTGTTGGTATTAAAACTCCATTTTGATTCCAAAATCCTAAATTAATGTCGTAACTAACGTTTCAGTACTTAATTACTTTTCCGCACCCCCTATACTCAATTTTTGGAATCGCCACTACCACCATTCACCATAACCTTTTTCCTTCACCGATTTATACATTATCACCACCACTACAAATCCACAAACCAATCACTTTCATCATTAGTTACTTTAACGCTTCAAACAATAACCCCCTCATCCTTGCAGTAGCTAATTTTATTGTCTGAACACCAATAATCTTTATTCGGTGTTTTTTACACGAGTTCAACTTTAATGTAATTAATAGAATATAAACGGGCATCAGTCATTGTCTTAAGGTTTTGGGCGTAATAGAATATAAAAGGGCATCGACCATTGCTTTAAGGTTTTTGTTGAGATGGTTCGTTAACAGTAATGTCAATGAAAAATCATTAAAATTGTTAAAATATTAATCCATAATATTTACTCGTATATATTGTATTTGGAATAATATTTTATTTTATTTTAAATTAGTATAATCAAATATTCAATTTTATATAACTATTACATCATTTAATAAAAAATACTATAATCAAATATTCAATTATCCTTAATTTAGTTACTAATTACATCTTTAAATTCCTTTAAAAAATTATCGTTTTAACACCAAAAACATTGATTTCACTAAAATGAAAAAAAAAAGGACTTGGGAGATCCATGTCCAGTCCTTGGTCTGGACTTGAGAGATCCACGCCTGGACCAGGGTTTGGGCGTGGATTTTTCACGCCTGAACCTATGTCTGGGCATGGATCTCCCAAGTCAAGACCATGGTTTGGGCATGAATATTCCAAGTCCAAAACCAAGTCTTGCAATGAAGAATCTCCTAAGTCTAGCTCATTTTTGTTTAAAAACATCAAATTTTTTACGAGATTAATGGAAAGCATAATCGAATTTACGTATGTGTCTATATCTTTATATTTTCCACATTTGATTTGTTGTGCATGTGATACAATTTTTTGTCGAAATTGGTTTATTAAGAACAATATTACTGTACTTTTTTCAATTATAATTTAGTAGCACTACAATATAATTAAACTTAAAATATAATTAAAACACCACAATATAATTAAACTTGAAATATAACTAGTATATACCCCGTGCAATGCACGATATTTATATTATTTTTATCTTATAGAATATTTCATTTAAGATTTAAAATAAAAAATTTATTATTTTATTTTTACTATTTATCGACTGTATAATTTTGAAATAGGAAAATATTTTTTAAATCGCAAAACTAATCAAAATATTTGAGCAATGTCTTGAAATGCACGGAGTATTAAATAACGTGTAATTAATGAAAATATTGTTTATACTCCCTTCGTTTCATTGAAAACTTCCACTTTTCCTTTTTTCGTAAATTTCTTCACTTTTTTTTTTTTGGTATAACTCTTCATTCTTACCTAGGTGACCCACCTACTTTACACCCTCTCTACTTTTGAATATTTTATTATTATCCTTAAAAAATGTGCCATTTTTTAGGTGGAAACTTTCATTGAAACAGTAGAAGTATTTTTTATATACTCGGTTTATATCATCTCACATCTCGAGATACACACTTCTCTCTTTAACATACCATAAAATACATAAATATTTATCAAAAATTGTATAATAATGTACTTTTTTTAATGGTTAGCACGCCGTGATACGTTCTCTTTGTGTAAAAAAAACTATTCAGTTTTTCATTAGAAATTTAAAAAATAAATTAAAAATGAACCGTCTCAGGTGTAAGACTTATATTACGTAATTTGTGAAACTTTTTTTATATGGATTTTAATAGTATATTCCATATTTTGTAGTCTCCCCTACCAAAATAATCCTTCTATATGATAATTATAATCCTCACATTTGAATAAATGAGAAGATCTAAGTGGTATCGAGTCAGTATATACTCTTTCCGTCCCGATGAGTTGTTTGCCTTTGCCTTTGGCACAAAGGTCCAATGATGAAGTGACATGTGAAGCCAAATTCATGAGGAGGTCAAATCACACACACACACACATATATATATATAACATTCCTAAAATAAAAAGGCAAAAAATTCATTGAGACGCCCCAATATGAAATAGACAAAAAATTCATTGGGACGGGGAGAATATATCTTTGTAAAAGTTAAAGTAAATAGCTCATTTCAAAAATAAATTTTTTAGATAACTGATTTTTTTCTCAAGGTTGATGACATCATATCTTAAAATTTATCTAATTATTTTCATAAAAAGAAGTTTTTTTGTCAATTTCTTTAACATTAGTGAAAATGAATAGTTTGTAAATTTATTAGTGAATGTTCTTTTATTTCTCAATTTAAATTAGTGTATTTTTGAGGAAAATGTTAGTAACTGTTATTGTCTTAGAGTAGTATATAGAGAATTTTCGATGAATTTTTACTATGTATCAGGATTTGTAAGAGCAATCGGAATATATATTCCTTTTTTATATAGTTACTAAATTTTATATCGATGTTAAGAATATGATTTTCGAATATGATCAGAAAGATATACAATAATAATAATAACTATTTTATATTCTATGTAAAATATTGTACGGAATAATGCAATCTCCTATTAACAAAAATAATGCAACTATTTGGTTAAAATGGAATACAATATGTTTATACTTTTTAAAAAAAAATTGATCATACATTCCATATTAAATATTGTATGTGATATCTTCCATTTAAAACATGTGATTTTCGTAATCGATGTAATCAATCAAATTTCTTTAATTACATACTTTCTGTGGTGTATAGCTTTATATGTGATGTAGTGATATTTAAATCAGTAAGATGTTAGAGTGTAGTGGGAGAGGAGAAGGGTGACACACATGAGGTCAAGGTTTCAAATTGCACCTAGCTCATTTGTTCTATTTTTTTATTTTTGTTGTGGATAGCTTTAGGCGGGAAAATATATGAGTTGTGTTATTTGGTTAGTGGAAAGAGGAATTAAACACAATGAAATAAGATTAAAAATTTATAGTCTTGAGTTTTTGTAAGACACAAAAGATTTTTTTATATCTAAGAATGAATTATTACTTTTATATACTCCCTCCGTTCAAGTCCAAACTTCCCTTTTCTCTTTTCGACACTATTCACAATCAAAGAGAACTTTCGATATTCACGACAATCTATTAAAGAAAATATATTCATGTGTGATCTTGTTTGATTCGTTTTTAAAACTACATTATTAATATCCAATTTCCATAATTTTTACTAATATGTTACGAAAGATAATAGCGATGCAAAATGCGCATTGGCAAACATGAAAAGGTAAAAGGGAAGCTTGGACTTTAACGGAGGGAGTATAAGGTTAATTAACAACAATAATACCAATTATAAGGCGCCTTCTGTCCTTGATGCTGTGACATATAATTGCATGTGACTAAACACTAGCTTTGGTAATTAGACTCCAACATGTGCAAGTGATTGACCTTGTCCCTGACTTTTATTTATTGTTATAGCATAGCATAACTTAAAATCTTAAATGTCTGTGTGTTGCAAAGCTTAACTTACTTAGTTACGGAGTATATTGGATAATCGTTACATCTTATGTCTAATCATTTGTATAAATTAGAATAAAGTATCTCATACAAATGTTATACTCTCTCTGGTTCTCTAGAATTATCACAACATTTGCTTTATGATTGCAACATTTGCTTTATGCACATGGAATAAGGTTTGAGTGTGGATGGTGGAACTCACTAATAAAGTAAAACATCTTCACTAACAAAAATATACCCATTATAGAAATGCGACAATTCAAGTGAATCGGAGGGAGTAAAAGATAAACATAAGTAAGATGAATGCGGTAGAAAACACTTTGTTCACAATATTTACACTTTCTTTTTACAAGTGTACTAGTTGCGTGGCCGCGCGCGATGCGCGCGGTGTCCGGAGTGGCAGTGGTGAGGTGGGTGGCCGTGGGGGACGTCCGGGCAACTTTATGGGTATAGCTGGGGGAATCCTGTGGTGCAACGAAAAGTCTCCGTGGAGCCGGAGCTGTAGATGTGCGTGTGAGGTATAAGGATTGGCATATTGATCGAGCGAGACTGCAACCGGACGACGCAGCGTTCATGTGGTAAGAGGTGAGCCGCCACACCCGTTGAGGCACATTTTTCATGAACGTCACCCGTGCAGAGAGTACGGGAAACAGCCACAGAAGCATGCTCTACACGGGAAGCAGATAACCAGGAACAAGCACTTCTTCAGAAAACCAGAAACGTAGCTGTTACATGCAGTCACTGATCAGAATTTTTCTGATGAATCATAATTCCAGACCAAAATTCTAAAGAGGCCGACATAAACCAAAACGAGAGACTTGAGGTGCATCAAAATTTTCACAAACTCGACACAGATCACACAAGGAGAGTTGAAATGCTATAAATCCTTAAAATAGAATTCGCAGGTCGCAACATCACACTAACTTAAGATAAAAGAGAGTAAATTCCACAGGAATTTATATCAAATAAGTTTCTGCTGAAACACGCAAGATCAAAACAAAATGTTCAATAGTTCAGATGAAGAGTAAGTAGTGCTTGTCTTTTTCTTCACAGCTGATCAGAGTGCGCTGTTAGTACACCTACTGCTGTTCGTGTTGTTCTTACTCTTCTCGAAGGTCCCACATATATAGTTCTGGGTATAAGTTCAGGAGTTCAGTGTGCACAGCCTCGAAGTCCATTATTGCAGCGTGACGTGGTATAGCTTCTGCGCTCGCCTTCAGTGCAGTTGGTACACAGCCTTTTATCGTAATCAGCATTCCACCGAGGCGCATTTGAACGCAACAAACAAAATTGATCCCACTTCTTGCAAACTAACGGCACATTAGCCTTCTCAGTGTTAGAGGGGAGTTTGTGAAATATCTTTTCCATGCAACGCAAAAACATAGTAATGCATCAGAAAGCAAAAACATAAAACACACTCTTCACAAAACAAACATCAATACAACAAATAGAGACAACAAACAAGCTAAGGACCTTCAAAATGCTTTCATTTTTTGTGATGCATAATAGCTTCCTAGTCCTTGTAGAATTCCGGGTATAATTGCACCCACTTCTTTGACAACGTTGTAGTGGCGGATCTACAAACGGTAGAAGAGCTTACGTTTTTTCCTTTGTTACCAAGGAGAGCGATACAATTCTCAATGCTAAATTAAAAATGTGAAACGTTATGACTCTCCCATTAGTTTGAGCTATATTACCGGACTTTAGTGTCTTTTTCATTAGATGCAATCCACCCACCTTTTCCATATCCCATTTTCCTTCCTCTCTTTCTCATTTTTTCCCCACCTATGCCCCTCCTCATCATAAATTCATCCTTAAATATGACTTTCTTTTTATCGTCTAGTTCACAGAGCGTCTTGTCCTTTTAACTCCTTTTACATCGCCTCCTCATTCACTTCCCTTTTCCTTCTTACCCCCTTAATGTCCATTCTCTTCATATTTCTCCTTCCACGTCTACTAAGATCAGTTTTCCTCCTTCACTTTCTCTCATGCTTCTCCTTCCCCCTCCCATTTGTCTTCTTCTCCTCGTTATCATATAAAATTCATTCTTAAATATGATTCGTTACTGTCATCCAGTTTAGTATGAGCGTCACTCTTCACCTTCTTCTACCCCTTTTCTCTCACTCCTCTTTCTCCTCCACCCCCTCTACCTTAATGCTCTCTCTTCAGATCCTACTTGTCAAGCTACGAAGATTAGTCTTTCACATTCACATATAACTTGCTTTTGTTATTCAGTTTAGCGAATGTGTTGTCCCTTTAACGCATTCACCCTCTCCTCTTATTCTTTCTCTATCTCCCTCAATATTCCTCTTTATCTTTTCTTCGTCCCCTTCTTTCACCCGTTTTTGTCCTTAAATATGACTTACTTCAGACCATACTTGTCAATCTACTATGATTAGTCTTCCATAATCTCATGCTTCATATCGGTGTCATTTCCTTAGCTCATTTTACTCCTCCCATTTTGAATCCCCTTCTTCTATGACGTTATTTCTTTTCATGTTTCTCTTTCCCCGTCTACTAAAATTTGTTTTTCCCGGCCTGCACCATCTCCACCACATTCCCTTCCCCTCCCTTTTTCTCCTGCACTACCTCCACCACGTTCCCTTCTCCTTCCCCTTACTCTAATTCTCCTCTTCCTCGTTACTTAAGATAAATACTTAAATATGACTTCTTTGCATATAATTTAATGAGAATGTCTTCTCTCGTCTCGTTTCTATCCCTACCATTTTCACCATCTTCTTCGATCTCGCACTCTCCCATCTTCTCTCCTCCTCTAGCGTTGCTTTTATTCATGTTCTTAATTCTCTATTTATCTACTAAATCTATTTAATCTTCCCCTCCTTCCACTCTTTCTCATTTTTTCCCCACCTCTCCCCCTCCTCATCATAAATTCATCCTTAAATATGACTTTATTTTTATCGTCTAGTTCACAGAGCGTTCCCTCCTTCCCCTCTTTCTCATCGTTTCCCCACCTCTCTTCACTTTTGTCGGACTACAATCACAATTCTTTTCCCTGCTCGCACCCTCACACATTTCTCCTCCATCTCCCTGTACCTTAATGCTCTTCTTCTTCCTAATTCTAATCGTCAATCTCCTAAGATTAATTTTCCATATCCACATGTTTCACATCACCATGTCCTTCCCCTTTCCCTCATTCTTCTCAGCATCCACATCGTCATTATCTAGATTCAATCGCTACATACCACTTGATTTTGTTACTTCCTCCAACTTTCTATCTTCTTCCCACTTACAATTTCATCCAACTTCCTATCCTCTTCCCATTTCATTTATTTCATTATTTGTCCATATTTTTTCATTATTATCCATTTATACACTAACTTCAACCTTATTTATAGGATTTATTTTATCAAATTGGGGTCAAACTATGTTAGTTGGTTGCGAACGTCTATTTTGGTTGTCTTGGTCCTTTGGGAGTTTCTCTCTTTATGTTGATCTTCAAGAATATTACGTTAGTGATTTTGATTTTGGTTTGTTGTCTGAAATTCAGTTTGCTCATCATTGTTTCAGATGTCAAGTTTGTCTTCTCTTCCACCTTTTCAACAGGGTGGCGTCAACATGTTACCTATCATGTACTCGGCTCTTTCTCTTCCTATCATGATTATCAATCTACTAAGATTAGTCTTCCACACCCACATGCTTCACATATGCAATGTCCTTCCTTTCCCCTCCTCGTCATTTTCTAGAACCAATCATTACATATAACTTATTTTTGTTATCTAGTTTAGTGAGTTTGTTGTTCCCTCAACTTATTCACCCTCTCTTATTCTTCTCCTTGTCTTTCCCCGGTATTCCTCTTTATCTTTTCTCCTTCCCCTTGCTTTTTTTTCGTCCTTAAATACGATTTACTTTTGTAATCTAGTTCAATAAGGATGTCGTCACCCTAACTCCTACTTCTCACATTTTTTTAATCGTCTTTTTCTTTTAATATGAGTTCTATGACCAACGAAGGCCCTCGATTGCCTCCTGCTCACTAAAGTTCATTTTTTTTACGAATCCTAGAGATCTAAAACCAAAGTTGTGCTTTCATAAGCTAGGCCACTGTGAAGTAGATTCTAGATCATTGACGGTTATAATGGCGGGATTCTAATTGCTGCAAAATGGCAACAAGTCCACACATCAAACACGAGAAAAGTTGAGATCCATCAAAACCTACCACCATATATAACCCACATTATACATATCTATGCACCGACATAAAATACAAACATAAAGCTCGACTCGAGAAGTGTAAATCATCATCTCACTGAAACGGAATTTGACGATCAATGCTCAATTGCACAGAGCTCAGAAGTAGCTAAGCAACGGCGATTTTAGTATACATTAAAGTAATAATTTTTCAAAATTCTAGGTCGAATTGGGTACAATAAAACCGCCACCGTGATCTGTGAACACTGGAAATCCGTAATCACAATTAATAAACGGGAAAAAGGTGGTAGAATCAAACAATAATAGCAGCAGAGCGGAGAGAGATTTGGAGACTAAGTTCATCCAAAAATATAATTTTAAAAAAAAATTGCAAGAATCACAGACAAAAATACGAAGAATAAGAAGAAGTTACATGATTGAAAATGGTGCAGGAAATGGATTAAGGACGTAGTTGATAAATCATCAAATGCTGAATGATAAAGCAGATTTGATTGATCAAAATTTCTGGGGAAAGGCTTACAAGCTCCATGAGCAAAATTGCGTGTGTAATATAGAATCACAGCCTATGATCTTTTTAGCTTTTATCGAACATTATGTTTTTTTCTTTGACGTGTCCATCAACATTGATTTTTTACATGCTTTCACGGCCTTACAGAAATTTTAGCTTGTGCACATCCTATAGTAATGAATGAAATATAAAGTACGGAGTACTGTATTATGCAGTTATTTATGATTATTCTAAGGTCTAAAAGAAGTTTTTTACCCTAAAGCAATAATATTAATAAGATCTGATTAAAAATTCTTACTCCCCTTGTCTTACGAAAAGAGTCACTAATTTTGTAAGGATTAAGCATAAAAAATCTAATTACATGAAATTCTGTACACACTAAAAATAACTACGGAGCAAATAACTAACCGAAATGAATTCAACATGCTGCAACATCCTATCCACCATTTTCACTCCCTCCACTAACCTATCCTCAATCATTCTACAGGTATCCTACGACAAAAAAACATACGGAGTAATATATATAATTAGAGTTTGTGAGGAGGGGGTGGAATTCATGCCAACTTAATTACTCCTAGTGGTGTACTGAAACAATTAAGTGACTAAGTTAGAACGCTTTCTTAGATCTTCTTTAACATCTCGACAATCCCTTAGCTCTGCGAATATCCTGGTTAGAGTTTTCTGCCCTTTCTCCATTATTTCTAAAATATCTCGACAATTGATGCCTCAAAATGAGAGGTTAAGTGGCTCATCTATCTTGAAGTTGGTGCCACAAAATGAGAGGTCGAGTGGTTCGTCAATTCTGAAGTTGGTGCCTCAAAATGGTGACTTTTGGTATCATCTACACTTGAATTGTTGGTATGTGCCTTTCCATTGGGAGTGTTCCTGTTTCTTGAAACAGGGAGGGATGTTTCCAAACCCGTTTTGTTCAATGCTCTTCGGGGTGCATAACCAATCAAATGGTAGTTATTACGCGTAAGAGAAACACCGTAAATCCGGAACATTCATTCAGAAAATTATTCACCGTAATCAGAACTGTGCTCCCTAGACTCAACTTAAACTCTCAAATAATCCAAGTGTCTTACAAAAATGACTCAAGTTGTGAGCCAAAAGAAAGTAGTGTGGACGGCCGCAGACCCATATTAAATAATTGATAGCCTCACGTACACCGAGTTGATTTTAAAAAATATGGAGGGGAAAACAACTGAACTTGCAGAGATCAAGAATATTGCGTGAACAGAACAAGATATCTGAGCTTGGATCACAGATCCAAGTAGGATCTTGTAAAATTGCAAGATCTTGCCAAACTGAGGGTATTGACAATTATCAATACTGAGGGTATTGCAGAATGTGATATATAAACTCTCAAAACAATGAAGCGGAGTAAACTGTATATACAGTCCAATAGTACGAAAAAGATATGATTCTTTTTATGACATTGTAAAGATGATACAGCGAGTTCAGGTCCAGTAATCAGTAAGGAGGCTTTAGAGCCAACAAACTTGCTTGAATTGTGATGACACCTTCTTTGTCGACCTTTTCCATGGCCTTTGCAATCAACTCACCAATTTCTCTGTCACCATTGGCTGAGATAGTACCAACCTACAAAACCAATAAACCATAAAACGACATTCATTTCATTTCATATGAACTTTTAAAGACTATCAAAATTCTAACTGAAACACATCCATCAGGAAGTTCTTCAATCGAAAAAATTCGGAGATACTTTCAAAATCTACTGGTACGACGCCGTTTCGATCGTGACTTCCTCAATTACAGCACAAACTCAGAATCTACTTCAAAAAAAAGCTCAAAATTAACAATGCGAACTCTCCAATACCTCGACTTCTTCCAAGGTGGGGTAACACCCATCAGCAAGCTTCATCCTTACAGTCGAAAAATACAGTCGAAAAACCCAGAAATCTTCAAATTCTTTATTTGTTTTTAATCAACCTAGAATTGATGAAACTCCAACTTAGTCAACATAAATCCCATCAAATTTTAACTTAATCAACCCGAAAATCATCAGACTCTAACGTAACTTCCATCAAATTCCAACATAATCAAACCTAAATTTATCAAACTCTAACTTAGTTAATTCAATCAATCTCCGTCACACTTGCGGATCAAAATTATGGGTTAACTACACAGAATCCCCTAAAAAAAATCAACAACAAACGGTCGACCTCTAGCAAGTGGTATAGACACATCAATGACTATATATTGGTATCGAATGGTATTTTTGGGGGAAAACAAAGAGTGGGATTGAAGAGAAAATACAAGAAGAAGACCGGTGTTGATGACGGAGACACCAGTTTGATCAAAGGCCTCAAAATAATTTGGAAAGTATTTCGAAGGGACTTTGTTATGAATGCAGTAGACTTACCTCTCCAGCAGACTCTACCTGAGAAAGGAACAGCATGTGGTACTGGTATCGTCACCTTCTGGTCAGTCCAAAAACATTCAGTTGTGCTCTAAGAGATGCAATTATACTGTAATAATGGAATCAAAAAGTCTGAATTACCTTACTAAATTACCATCAACCTCTTCTAAGGAGCTTGTGTCTTCTACATTGCAGTTAGTCTCAGGTTCTTTGGCAGAGACAATGCCATCAGTTTGATTAGTGGAACTGTCGTGACTGTTTTCGATGCTAGATAGACAGCTGACTGTGTCAGTTTGAAAGTCGGCTTCTTTCCCACTGTTGCGCACTTGATTTAGGTCATCAGCAATCTCCATGGTACCATTGCTTTCTCGGCCAAGGTTCTCACGTTTTGCTAAAGCGAAAATGACATAGCTTAGAGAGGATAAGCTCTTATTCATGGCATGCACATGTAATCGAGTTTTGACAGACCACGCTAAAATGTGATAAACCGGAATTTTTGATAATATCACAAACATGTAAACACAATTTTTTTGGGTATAAATGAAGCCACGAGGGCAATTTTGATGCTGACGGAGATTCTGCACAAACATGTATGTACATAATAAGATACCTGAGTTTCCTTCGATCAATCTCCAGTAGAGCCACTCTTAGAAAAACGCTCACTTCCAGCAAGATCAATAAGGTTAAGTACACCTTGCACCCTGCACCACTCGACTCATATCATTTCACTTAATCAAACAAAGTCAGCACACCAACATCCCGTCACTAAAATTGATGTGCATTACTCAATGTGAACCGAACTCATATTTCCCTTAATCAAACTAACTTAACACAACAATATAAACAAACTTGCAATGATTTACGAGCCTCTCGTAGAAAATTAAGAACAATCCATGGAAACAAACAAACAAACCCTCAAAGAACGAAAGCCGCGGCCATTTTTACCCTATTTAGATTGAATTGCCAATCTAAGTAGAAAAATGTTGGTCGAAGTAGAGGTGAACCAGAAACTGCCAGCAGAAATCCAATTTCTTGATGAGAAAGGGAAAAAGCAGGTTATTCAGGTCAAATATGACTGGCTACCGATTCAATGCTCCCGTTGCCAAGGAATGGGGCACGATGAGATTCAATGCCGCACCAAAGCAGAGAAGAAGGTCAAAAAAGTGTGGCAGCCTATTGCTAAACCAGTCCAACCAACTGTAACCATGACACCTGAAACGGGCATACAACCCATCAGTAGTGCAGTTGCAGGTGCTGTTGTCAGGCCACCAAAATCAGGCATACAGTATACCCCGGATGGATTGTCTTTTCTGGAGATACTCACATCATCACTTAAAAAAACTGTCAACAAGGAGTCTACACAAGCAGGCAGAAGAGAGGAGGAAATACCCCAAGATATTCCTCATGGATAAGATCTGTGCTTGGAACATCCGCGGTATGAATAAACCAAAGAAGCAGAATGAAATAAAATGGTTTTTAAATCATAATAATGTTCAGATTGCTGGGCTGCTAGAAACAAAAGTAGGTACTCAGCATTGGAATAATGTCAACATCAACTTTCAGAATTGGTCAATAATTACGAACAATCACACCCATAAGGGTGGAAGAATTTGGTGTCTCTGGAATCCCAATTACATACAAATGGATGTCATAGACATCCAAGCACAGATAATACATCTTAAGGTGAGAACAATGGACAACAAAATTCAGTTTTGGTGCTCATTTGTTTATGGTTTTAACAAGTTAAATGAACGAGAGTCTTTATGGAAGCAGATGAGACACTACAAGAATTCAATTAATGGGCCTTGGATAATCCTAGGGGATTTTAATAATGTCCTTCATATGGATGAGAGAATTGGAGCTCCGGTAACCCTGGCAGAAATTCTTCCTTTCCAGAAATGTATACATGACTGTGAACTGCAGGAAATGAAAACAGTAGGCTCTCACTTCACTTGGAATAATAAGCAGCCTCCAGCCAACCGTTCGTATAGCAGAATTGATAGAGTCCTCAACAACGAGGAGTGGGGAATCAGGTCCCCTAAAGCTTATGCTAATTATTTACCTGAAGGACTCTTCGACCACTGTCCTTGTCTAGTGTGCCTAGAGCCGGTAAATCAGAAGAGGAAGAAAGTGTTTAAGTATTTCAACATGTGGTCTGTAGATGAGAGTTTTTTGTCAACTGTTGAGGAGTGTTGGAAACAGCCTGTGAGAGGCTCTCCTATGTTCAAAGTGGTAAGCAAACTTAAGCAGTTGAAGAAAGGGTTAAGAGGAATAAATAACAAGACATTCCTGAATGTAGAAGGTCTGGCTGATGTTATGCAGATAGCATTGCACCAGATTCAGCAGCAGGTGGCTCAAGATCCCTCAAATATTACTCTTAAATATTATGAACAGGCCATTGCAAAGCAATTCCATATGCTGGATGAAGCTAGGTATAAATTCTTGTCCCAAAAGGCCAAAATTAGATGGATTAATGAGGGTGACTCAAACTCATCCTATTTTCATTCAACCCTTAAACATCGGAGAACTACAAATAGAATTCATCAGATACATGATATGGCTGGTGTATTATATGATAGTCCCAAGGAAATTCAGAATGCGTTGGATTATTTTCAGAGTATTTTGGGAGAGTGTCATGATACACAGAGTGTTTACCACAATGTTGTTCGGTATGGGCCTGTTTTAGCTGAACAGCATGGCAGGGATCTTCTTCTTCCCATTACAGACCAGGAAATTAAGAAGGCTATGTTTGACATTCCAGGCACAAAGGCTCCTGGCCCAGACAGATATACAAGGCAGTTTTTTAAAGACTCTTGGAACATAGTCGGTTCTTCTATCTGCATAGCAATAAGAAATGCTATTGAGGATGGTGAGGTGTTGAAGCAAGTAAGTAATACCATCATAACCTTGATCCCAAAGGTTAATAACCCCCATAATGTGGGACAATTTCGCCCCATAGCTTGCTGCAATGTCCTTTATAAGTGCCTATCTAAGGTGTTATGTGCGAGATTGAACAAAGTCCTGCCAGTTATTGTGAGTCCCACCCAAAGTGCGTTCATAAAAGGAAGAGATATTATTGAAAATATACATATTTGCCAGGAATTTATAAGATTGTATAACAGGAAAAGATGCTCTCCTCGAGTCATAATGAAGATTGATATGCAAAAGGCGTATGATACAATTGAGTGGAAATTTGTAGATGATATGCTTAGAGCACTTAACTTCCCTCATCGATTTGTGAAGGTGATTATGGAGTGCCTCCAATCGCCTAGCTACACTCTGACCTTAAATGGGGATCATTTTGGGTTCTTCAAGGCTAAAAGGGGGTTGAGGCAAGGGGATCCCTTATCTCCTCTTCTCTTTACCTTATGTATGGAATACTTAAGCAGAATATTGATGGTGGTTCAAGATAAGACGGACTTCAAGTTTCACCCATTATGTAAAACCATTAAATTAAGTCATCTTTGTTTCGCCGATGATTTAATGCTCTTTTGCAAGGGAGATCAGGCATCAATTAAATGGATTTTGCAAGCCTTTGGGGTCTTCTCCAGTGCATCGGGTCTAAACATAAACAAGTCAAAATCCAATATCTATTATAATGGACTAGACGAGGAGGAAGAAGACCGGATTGCTCAGCAAACTGAGATGTCAAGAGGAGAGCTACCTTTCAAATATCTGGGTATTTCTATGTCCCCAAAGAAGCTGTCTGTTCTTGAGTGTCATATCCTTACTGAAAGAATAGTAAGCAGGATTAGAGGTATGGGTTCTAAGAAACTTTCATACTCAGGTAGGCTTACCTTGGTACAGGCCGTACTTACTACAATTCACCAATATTGGTCGAGGATTTTCATTCTACCGACGGCCACGATCAATCATATCACTAGTATATGCAGAAATTTCCTATGGCGAGGAAGTGAACATTACCAATCCCCCCCGTTGGTGGCATGGGATGTTGTATGTCGGCCAAAAGTGGAGGGCGGGTTAGGGCTCAAGGACTTGAAGCTTTGGAATATGGCTTGTGTGGCAAAATACGCTTGGTGGATCACCGTCAAGGTGGATCATTTATGGGTGAAATGGGTGCATGGTGTATATATAAAAGATCAGGAGTGGAAAGATTATAAACCCAATATTAACTCCAGTTGGACTTGGAGGAAATTGTGCTGGATAAAATCAATTTTCTTCATGAACAACTGTTTCCCTCATCTTTTAGACCACGACGAAGAATATACGGTGCAAGTAGGATATAATTGGTTGACAGGAGTGCATCAGAAGGTTACTTGGTCCAAGATGGTTTGGAATAGACTTAGCCTTGCGAAACATGGCTATATTGCGTGGCTTATTAGCCACAGACGTCTACTGACAAATGACAGACTGGCAAAAATGCAGGTGGTTGCGGATAGGAAATGCTACTTGTGTGCTTATAGGGAGGAATCGCATACTCATCTGTTCGAGGAATGCCCATTCACCAAGAGATGCTTTCTATTACTTAGTTCTTGGCTTGGAATAGCAATTCCAACTGCGAATACTGGAGATTGGTGGAGGTCATTTAGACATAAATCTTTGTTATTTAAACAGGTAGTGGCAGCGGCTATAATTGGACTGTGGTATGGCGTTTGGCAGGCTCGTAATCACAGTAGACTGAATCAGTCGGTTTATTACCCAGGAGTTGTGTACAAGGAATTGAAATATGTAATTAGTGTGAAACCTAGAGGTTTAAGGAATCAAGCACACTGTAAGCAGGGAAAATATTTAGATGCTATACTTAGCTAAACATGTGGAGTACTAGTGGTACTAGAGTTGTAATTTGGAACTCATTTTCTAATATACTTACATTTACACCCAAAAAAAAAAAAGAAAAAAAAAAGATTGAATTGCCAATGATTCTCCAAAACTAACTCCAGATCCCGACTCCGACACCGCTTCTCGCATAAAACAAATGAATAAACCACGAAAACCAAAAAACACTCAAAAAGCGATAGCTACAAACCTACAATCGAATTTCTTTCTAGTTAACTTCAAATTCACCAGAAAGTTCCCAAACTAACATCAAATTTCAATTCCTTTTAGCAAAAAAGAAACCGGCACTTAAAAATCAAAGCTACAATCGAAATTCTTCCTAATAAACTTTAGATTCACCAGGGATTCCCCAAACTACTTCCAAATTTTGATTCGTTTTGGCAGAAAACAAACAAACCCTCGAAATTCGAAAGCTACAATCGAAATTCAATCCGATGAACTCCAAATTCACCAGGAAGTCTTCGAACTAACTCCGAATTCCGATACCATATAGCAGAAAACAAACAAAAAATTCCATGGAAACAAAGAAATCCTCAAAAATCGAGACAATCGAAATTCTTCCTAATTAACTTCAAACTCACCAGAAATTTCCTAAACTAACTTCAAATTTCGATTCCAAACCCTCAAAAATCGAAAGCTACAATCGAAATTCGACCTATTAACTTCACAAGTCTCCAAACGTACTCCAAATTTCGGTTCCTTTTAGCAGAAAATAAACAAATAATCCACGGAAACAAACAAAACCTCAAAAACAAAACAATCAAATTTCTTCCTAATTAACTTCAAACCCACCAGAAATTCCCCAAACCAATTCGATTCCAAACCCTCAAAAATCGAAAGCTACAATCAAAATTCAATCTAATTAAACTTCAAATTCACCAACAATTCTTCAAACTAACTTCAAATTCCGACCCCTATTAGGAGAAAACAATCAGAATCTATGAAAACAAACCTTCAAAAATCGAAACAGTCGACGTTCTTCCTGATTAACTTCAAATTCACCAGCAATTCCCCAAACTAACTTCAAATTGCAATTCCTTATAGCAGAAAACAAACCAACCTCAACCTACAAGTCTACAATCAAAATACTACCTAATTAACTTCAAATTCACCAGAAATACCCCATTTCCGTTCCTAGACGAATTAAAATCTCCCCACCTAGGAATGATTTGGAGGTATGGGAAAAGTTCATTCACGGACCTTTCATACACTATCTGGTGGCACCTAAGCAAGCTCATATTTAATATTTAAGATGTAATGAACTCTACCTGGTGTGTATCACTCCTCGTATAATTGAATCCTCCATCATCAAATTCAGAATTGCTAAGTTGATCTTGTAAGCTGACTTCTAAGTTCTTTACGGGCGAAGTTTCATTTCCTTGACTCTCTCTATGCAGCTCCCTGGGAATGATTTAAGTTACACGGAGTAGTAATTAGTAACACATATCTTCCTTAACGAACACACAGATCACCGTGACTCCGTGTCAATTAAATTTGGCCTGTTTCTAAATTACCTTTGATCATCTGCTCCTTGTGTATTCTGAATCCTAACCTGTCCTAAACATAGTTTTCAATCAGAATTGAATATTCAAAGTAGCATCACTGAAACTACAGGCAGGAAAAGAAGAGGAATAGATAGATACTGGATTCAAAGTGGCCTAAAATTGATCAAGAACTTACATGCAAAATTGCTCTGGTAAATGAGAACTTGATTGGAATAGAGAGGGTAAATGGAGTTGCTGATTCAACATAGTCTGCTAGGTTAACAAACACTTCCCCAAAGAAATTAGATTTGGATGATCCCTGAAATCAAAAGTAAATCATACTCCCTCTGTGTCAGAGTCAGCGTGAGTTATGTGTTGATCAAATGGAAAGAAAAATGAAGTCTGGTGTTTTTAGTTCATCTTACAGTTGAAAGTTGAAATTATAAGCTGATAAAATTTGTCGTGTAGTATTCCAACAAACAAATAACCCATGAAACAAACAAACCCGAAAAATCGAAAGCTAAAAGCCCACAATCGAAATTCTTCCTCATTAACTTCAAATTCACCCGAAATACCCCAAAGTAAAATCAAATTCTGATTCCGATTAGGAGAAAACAAACAACCCCTTTAAAATCGTAAGCTACAACGATTCACCTGATTTTCCAGCCACCTCCGTCAACCACTCCACCCACCTGCCCAGTAGAGCTACTCGTCAAAGCCCCACCTCGCCACGGCTATGCCACAAGGGATCATAGAAGACTTGAATCGAAGAGTGAATGAGATCAAAAAGTAATTACTGGAAAACAAAACACGAAGAATTACTTACTTGGAAGATTTCATTGACGGAACGCTGCAACTTAAGATGTCCACATGAAGAGGATATGGTATACAAAATAAAAATAGCAAGTAAACCTGGTTGATCTTCAAGACCAGCTCTGCTGATTCCACCCAGAATTTTATATGCTTCGGAGCGAACCGAATCCACCATCGGTGCATAAATCTTAACCCCAGCCTCCAGTGTGCAACTTCCCTGCGCATAAACCATGGAGTATAGCAGCAGAAATTATTAAAACGAAAAGAAGAAAATAAATACTCCGCATATTTTTTATGTCTGCATAGCACGCGCAGTTACTACTTCGATCACTAACAGGATTATAGAACGCAGATTGCTAAGGATTCCTAAGTTCAACTACACTTCTATTAGGCACATAATAAGTGAAATAATCCACGTAAACCCGCTAGACAAAACACAACAGAATGTTCACCTTCCTTTTGCAAACATAAAGAATGCTAATATCAGC
The DNA here is from genome assembly GCA_958450325.1 of Agrostemma githago. Lineage (NCBI taxonomy): Eukaryota > Viridiplantae > Streptophyta > Magnoliopsida > Caryophyllales > Caryophyllaceae > Agrostemma > Agrostemma githago. Next base: position 44,399,054 of record OY288249.1, read on the forward strand.
AAAGATTTCCTCTTTACAATTTTTTAAATCATATAGATCTAAAGACTACTCCAGTATGTAACTCATATTGTAAGTTGTAACATTCGCTTGTCTAATCAAACCTAGAAAATCTGAATATAGACTACAAGTAACAGTGAAGCTCTTAGATGCAAAGAAATCGATACTAAGATGATAGCAGTAAACAGAAGCAAGTAAATCAATCTGCTATCGAGAAGATCTCATTTTGGAGGATCACATAGCGCGAAGCTTAGAAATTCATACAAGCAAAAAAAAGTTCAAACAAAGGTTCAGATTTACCACTGTGTTAGTAGATCCACCATGCAATCATGGTGTGCAACATAGTACGGAGTAATTAATTACAGTTACACAAAAAATACAAAGTTGGCGGCTTTGGATCATTAATTACTGCAAAGACGACATCTTCTGACATTTTCTCAAATTATGTGCAACATTGTAAAAGGACAAATAAAATGTAATAAAGGGAGTAATTAAATGATTTTACTCGACGTTTGTAACACGTGTTTTAGCCCGTCTTCGTCCGCACCCGAATCCTCCACTGTAGAACACAACAATTGTTAAACCCGATTTCATAAAAATGGAGTAGAGTCGAGAAATTATTGTATGAAACCGTCTTATTGAAAGAATATTTTATTGATGAATGGATACCTTGGGGAAGGGGAATCGTCAGGAGAGAGAAAAATAGCGCCATGATTATTCGAAACTGTGGACATGACATAGGTCCACCCCGACGCGGCGAAGCGCGGATTTTGGGGAGGCGATAGAATTTCCATATGAGATGGATCGAATAGAATTTTAAATCGAAGTAGGAGTCGAAGTAGGAGTCGCCACCGAATTTTATGGTTATTCGGAACCATTCGAACCCACTCTATGTCGTAGTGGGCCATACTTAAAGCCTGGCCCATTTCCGATATCAGAGTTTATTGGGTTCGTCCCTTAGCATTACGATACCGATGCCGACTTGAGCGGTTAATCGTATATTGAATGACTCTCGTTGCCAATGGTTTCGGACATCCGGAAACCACGGTTCTGAGTAAGGGGTGAGGGTACGTGTTGGGAAGTTCAGTGAGAACACCCAACCCCGCCCGCACTTAGCGGCCTTTACTAAGATATCGTTCGGTTTTGTGTACACGCGTTAGTTCGACGATTGAATGATATGCATAGATTATTTTCCTAAGACATGTGAGGAAAAATAAATGGGTTGCTAAGTCGTTTAATGCATGTTAAACTAATAAGGTCAAAGTTATTTTAGCATGTGAGTTCGTTTTAGTCTAATAAAACGATAAAAAGAAAATATGCGAATAATTTGCTACAAACACGAGAAAACGAGTTAGTAACGATTGAATAAGAAATAAATATATGAAATCGAGAAAATAAGAATTAATTGAAATCTGAAAAATATTGTTAAAACGCGGTTTTGTATAAAAAACGAAGTTCGAAAAAAAATAAAAAAGAACGAAAAGGGGCGCGCTTGGACAGTCTGCTGCGCGACTCGCCCACGGCTCAGGCGGGTCGCGTGGCGACCTGATTTCGACGACGGTTTTCGGAAATTTTTTAATTAAATCGCGTACGAATATCGCATAATTCGTACTCGACTTAATATTCTTGATATTCGTTATATTCGATAGTTGACTATGAGATCAATATCAAATATTTGGAATAGTTTTGGAAAAGATATAAATTTAGAAATCGTTTCGTAAAATAATAAAAATAAACGAACGAAAAACTATAAAAAAGAACCGGATCACAGACTCGTGCGCGAGTCGCCTGGACCGGGCGCGACTCGCGTACGGGTCTGTCCACTTTTTATTTTTTTTTTGTTCGAAAATCGTTAATTTTATAAATCGCGTACAAATATGGATTAATTTATACTCGGTTTATATTTTCGATATTCGTCATATTCGATATTCGATTATGAAATCGATATCGAATAGTCGGAATGACTTTAGAAAAGGTTTCGAAAAAAGTTTGTTTTAAACGAAAAGTTTGAAAAAAGGATTTTGAACGAAAAGTTTGAAAAAAAAAGATTTTGAACGAAAAGATGTAACGAAATCGTCGAAATCTTAATATAATTCTTTTTGATACGATATTCGATTATATAGAATCGATATCATATTTTAAGAATATTCGATACATGAAGATAGTTTTTAGTAGTATCGATATTAGAAAATAAAAAAAGAAGACCGACGAGACCCGTAAAAAAAAACGAGAAGAAGAGAGGAGAAAAGAGAAGAGTCGGGTTTGATTTACACCCTCAACCTACATGCTTTGTTTTCTCGGGATAAGGCTCGTCGGGAAGTGGCTTAGACTTGGGAGCGTCGAGATGATGAGGATGAGTTAAGGTGTATTGGTTTGGGTGATTTGGGACGTCGGGTTTGGCCGGTTTCGTCGAGGTTGCAAGGCTTCGAAAGTGTCGGGATTTGCTAGCTATCGGGTTTGTGTATGAACCGTGTGTGGAGGGAGTTTCGGACGTGTTTTTTTCTCGGTGTAATGTGATGTTGTGTTGTGATTTTTTTGTCTGATTTTCGGTCCTTGAAAGTGTTGGATGGGAGGTCCTATTTATAAGAAGTTTCCGACCTTGGTTTAGGAGAGTTTGAATACCGCTTAGGATAGGAAACGAGGGAATTTGAGGGAAATAGGAATTCCACTTTCTTGTGAAAGAAGAAAGGGAAAACCGGCAGTTTTGGGCTGTTTTGGCCGAGTGTTTTACACTCGGTCGGGTGCTCGAATCGGTTTTTGAATAGGATTCCCGTTTGAGCTAGAATTACCGCTTGAGTAAGAAGCTGAGGAGAACGAGAATTCCGTTTTCTTGTGAGGGAAGAAAAGAGGAAACCGGCTGGTTGTGTATTACTCGGCCGAGTATTTGCACTCGGTTGAGTGTCTGAGTCGGTTCTCGGATAGGATTCCTACTCGAGATCGAATTCTACCTTAAACGGAATTGTTTATTATTTTGTATGGCTGATTTTTGTGGAGTTGGGGTCCGAATTGGACACGTGAGTTATCACGGTCGGTCCACAAGTCTCGGGAAATATCTTTGACCGGATTTTGACTCGGTCGCTAAAAGACGGTTTTACCCCTGGTGTCGGATTCGACCCAAATTAGTGTTATTTGACTCGAAACGACCCACTGGGCCTGAATTTGAGGTTGGTTTTGTGAGATTTGTACTCCTTAATAAGTCTAAACCAAATGTCCATGATTACAAGCCCATATCCGAGTCCGTCAAAGCACGTTTACGTCCAATCATCATCGGGTGTTTGGCGGGAACTATTATAGACACCTGGCGGTCAAAATGTGGGTGTCTACAGAAACCAAATCTTGAAACCCGAACCCGTGAGAAAGTATCTGTTCAATTCGGGTTTTATCACCGCCAAACCAACCAAACTTCATATTAGGGGGACCACCAAGCTTGTTCTCCAAGGCTTTGGCATGAATCTGAAAGGCTTGGATTCTCGCCATTGTTGACGGATTCTCCGACCAATTTCTCCGGTGATCGCCATGACAACCGCCGTATCTCCGACACCGGCGAGGAATCTTCGATGAATCAATTCGTACTATCTATCGCCTTCACCGAGCTCAATTGCAACTCCGTCACCGAAGATTTTTCGTTGCCGAGATGAGGCGGAGGAAGAGGGGTTTGTTGAGGAGCCTGTGATTCCGCTTTCGCAATCCAAAACCGAAGATGAATCCGCGTCGTATTATTGAATCCGCATAGCCGGGGCAACAAATTGAAAGTTCTGGAACATTTTCTTGAAAATCCGATGAAGAATTTTACAATTGAAATCGCAACAAAAAAATGGGTATTACTCCACTTCAATTCACAAATTCAGCGAAATTTTCATGATTATCGAGTGACTAACTAATTACAGTTTCTAATCCAACAAAACAAAATCAATTGGAATTTTTTGGGGAAAAATTGGAATTACCCAGATCAAAAATCGGACAATTGAAGTAGGAAAACAAAGTGGGTTCTTCACAAATTCAAGAAATAAGCTTCCAACAACATTTCAAGATCCTCGACATCATCGTCTCAGTGGCTACCAGTCATCATACTCCCACTCCGGTAAGAGCTCATTCGATGGAGATGAGATGTAGAGAGGACGGAATTTGAAGCAGCAGAATTCATCAATGCTTCAGATTGTTGGTACTGAATCAATTTCCTTTAAGATACAATTGAGCCATGTCTTCGTTGTCATCCAACAGACGCTCAATTTCATCCCTAACCTAAGAATAAATCAATTTCTGAGCTCAAAGATCAAACTTTCAAGAAGCACACAGAATCCACCATATGAGTATTTCAAGCTAGCAATTGACGGAAAATGTATCTTAGCTTTTGTGCCTCAAAATCTCATCTTAATACGAGCAACGGAAAGGCTAAAGCTAAAGGCGCAAGCTCAATGCATACCTTTTGAACTTGGGCGAGCATGCGGGTGAGATTACTTTTCAAGCTTCTCACACGTTCAAGATTTTTTGTAGTTCATCTAGCACGGGATAAGCATTTTTCTCAAGCTCAGAAACATTGGAATCCAAATAAGAACACACCACCTCCAATGCAATTTCCAAAACCTGAAATTCGAAAGGAAGCTCCTGCTGCCCACCTTCGATAGCTTCAGTAGCATGTGTCCATTGTCCCACAGTAGAACGTGCTTCATTATCTTGCACGTCGCCAGGACTTGATTTTTTCCTCACGTCAGAGATTTTAAGGGGAAGCTGTTGTCGTAGCTGATCTACAAATGGGAGAACCTCTTGACGCAGAGGATCAAGCAAAAGCACCTCTTCAACGGTAACTATCGCCTTTATGAACTCTAAATTGACAACCATGGCTCTCTCTCGTGCTGTAAAACAATACAAAAAAAAAGGTTGAGTCAGTCTCATTCAGCTCACCTATTCCTAAAAATGTCGGTGAAAACTGATTGCCCTGCACTGTGTACGAATGTAACAATGGATATATACAATAAAACAACGTGTTTGAATAGAATACATGAAGCATAAGCATTAGCCTCGAAACAAATCCCTCTATCCAAACACACCCGAAATCTCTTCACTTCAATTTTCCCAATTCACCAAGTTACTTGCTAACATATTCTGATCAAGCACAGGTAAAAATTACGACAATCTTCTTCTAACATAAATCATAAACCCTAATTCCACATACAATTTCAATTCCAACAAGCGAGGGAAAGCTATTAGGTGCTATCATCCCCCTAATAATGGAAAACTGAGATTATTTACTTCAAATTTGCGGGTTTTCCCCTAAATTAGAAATTGCATTGGTACATAATTCGACCAATCACAACTGAAAATCAATAATTTTAAACGCGAATCATCAACACAATTTCCAGAAACAATCGAATTCGAAAAAAAAAATCAAATAAACTCCAAGAAATTACTCATTGCTAGTTCATCCCCAACTAAACTCAACAAATTGCCTAGATACATAATTCGACCAATCACAACTGAAAATCAATAATTTTTAACGCGAATCATCAACACAATTTCCAGAAACAATCGAATTCGGGAAAAAAATCAAAGAAATGTACCTAAAATACTGGAAGTTTGGGAGAAAATCGGGCCCAAAATACGTAAATCACGAGGAGGAATACCAACACGTTTAATAATACTACTCTTACCAATCTTAATAGAAGTGATACAAAGACCACAAGCCTTAAGAACGACACTTTCCTCTCTCTCTCTCTCTCTTCTGTTTTGCCTCTTCCTCCTCTGCCTTCATTTCACTCGCTGGCCTAATTCATAAAAACATACAAAAAAACATCAAAAGCAAAAAAAATAAGTATAAACAAAGATCAGGAAGATTACACATTCACCAAATCAAACATGTAAACCTCAAGTGTGCCAATGAATCTGACAAACAGATCAAAATTGTAAAAAGAAAAATAATCGAAACATTTTTGATAGAGATGAACACGGAGTACCTCTGAAGAGTTCCCGAAGAAAAACAAAAGGCCATGTGCGACCTAATCACAAAAAACTAATCAAAAGATCATAACTTTATAGGAAATCATTAACAACACTGAACAAATTAGATCAACAAATCAGTAGGGCTCACACCAAAGCCGAAAAACCACAAAAACAGAGCTCACACCAAAGCTGAAAAATTGTTCGACGAGCGATCAACAAGAATAACTAACCAAGATCACGAATCTCACCAGGATGCAGAAAACACACGATCATCAAAACCCCATCATCAGATCCACTAAATTCCTCACCTATTCAGTAAAGTTGGAGAAGAAGCCAACAATCAGAAACCCAAGAAAAAAAATAATAATACCTGGATCATCCCAAACCCTAGAAGAACCAAACGTTGCGATCGATCAATTCACCTGAAACATAATACCTGGATCATCCCAAACCCTAGAAGAACCAAACCTTGCGATCGATCAATCCACCTGAAACGAAAGGGAAAGGGTAGAGGATTTCAGCAATCGAACAACCTATAAATTCGATAAAAAACCGATTTCTGGATTTTCTGAGCAACCTAATAGTACTAATTCTAAGAGAATTTCGATAATCGAACAACCTAAAACCCCAAAATTCTTCGATTCAACAACATCAAAAAGCAATTAAATCAAATAAAAACTCAAATCAAACAACAAATTATACCTCTGAATGTCCTTTTTCTGCGAAAGCAAGCATTGAAGAATACATTCTTTGCAAAAGATATGACCTTTCAAACAACTCAAAGGATCGATTACAGGCTTCAAGCAAAGAGAACAAGCATCAAATGGTTTGATTGAATATTTCCCCAATCTCTCTTTCTGGGTTCCGTAACCTAATTTCCGCTTTTCGTCATACGTGAAAAACGCGAGATCGTTGTTGTTTTTCGAGTGTCTTTGAGGCATTTTTCTAGGGTTTGATTTGGGGATTAATGAATTTGATTATTGTAATCGATGATTTAACGATCGATTGATTGATTGATTGGAGAGACGAAGGGGGAAGAGAGAGGGGTGAATTGAATTGGGGGTGAATTGTGAAATTGTGATGAACCCTAAACCCTAATTTTACTCTCTTTATACAAATTTTAAGCACTCCTATTACTAGTAGATCTGACAACGAAGGAAAAGGAAAACGACGAAAACCCACATCATAAAATCACACAAAATCATCTACAAAAGCGGAAAACAGCATTCATAACGAAAATCAATCATGGTTACCTGCTTGAATCAATCATGGTTACCTGATTTCCTTGTGGTAACCATGATCTGCCAACGAAAGGCCAGTATCCTTTTCCGTCTACCCTTGAATCAATCATGGTTACCTGAAACGAAAGGGAAAAACAGCATCATCAAAACGGGAGAAAGGAAAAAAAACGAAGATGAAGAATAGAGAGTAGAGAGAGAAGCAGACGAGAGGACCATAATGAAGGAGAGGCCGAAAATATGGAGGAAGAGAGAAGAGGAAAATGTGGGATGGAAGGCAGGAGAAGTGTGGGAAGAAGAAGCGTGTGAAGGCTGGGAAGGAGAAGCGTGTGAAGGCACGTGAGAAGGTTACTATTGCAGCACTGTAACTAAGCTACAGTGCTCCAATCTCTCCCTTTTTAAAGGGTAGAGGATTAGTTAATAGTTTACATTTCTGTTTTTGACAGATTTATACTCTCTACTTTATCCTTTAATAAATCTCCCTCGTTCACCACATTGATCTTTGTGTTTAAGGTATAAGTAAACTATAGCAAGTGAGACGGAGGGGTACAATTATTGATAGAATTACTTCTATTGTTACAATTAAATTGTAGAACGATGATAAATTAGTTAAAATAATCATCTTAAGTTTTAATTCAATCATTTCATGGGTTGCCAAACAAATCCTTAATCTAAAGCATGAGTTAAGTCTACAATCACACTCTCAGTACCGGCCAAGTTTAACCATGTGTGAGTGTGTAACTACTCAAACAATCTGAGGTATGAACAACAAATGTGATTGAGCGAAACAATTTTAAACACCGTGCAACGCTCGAGCATCCACCTAGCTAGTATTCATATAAATGTCTTATTGTAATTTAACGAAGTCATTATAAGTTACGATTAATTGACGATAATTTTTATATAATCATCGAATTTGTAAGAACGAAGAAAAGAGAAGAAGACGAACTGTATTTTTAGTATCAAGGCCGAAAGTGTCAACTCACTAAAAAAACGAACAACGCGAAGTAAAATGACCGACGACGAGTAGTAGTCCATTAAATAATGCACAACATATATTAATATTTTATGATATACGAGTAATATTTACATATTTGTATTGATTACTCATCGAAAATATTAGTTATATATAAGTGGGAAAACAATAGTTAAATTATTCCTTGGAAACTGTATACTTCCTCTATCTCATTCATTTATTTCCCGTTTATATTTATTGTGAGAAATATTTTAATGAAAGACAAAAAAATGAACCACACGAAGAGAGTATAAATTAAATTGGAGAAACAAAAGAAGATAGACATTATATTATACGGAATATTTATTTTTGTAGGCTTACAAGTTACAACGCATCATCGTATATTTTTTTTTTTTTTTTTTTGAGCGAAAAGATCATTTCATTAATAAAAAGTCATACGACATCTACAAAATATATCGAAATTGAACGGATACAATACTATAAAATTTGAGTAAAATAAATTCTCGTTAAAACAAAGATCTCTCACTATGATTTTGAACTCCGCTTCTGCACATCCTCTTTCAATATATCGCTGTTTAATGATACAGCTTTTCACAAGAGGGTCTTCGGATCTTCCAATGTTTTGTATATTATGTACCTTTTGTAAGCTATAAGTACCGACTGTTACTTTGTGTTTTCATACATCTAGCGTGGATACAAGTTACCACAAAAAGAAATGTTACTATTACGGCGATTTTTAAGACGGACCAAGGGTTGTTCAAATACGCGGGTGGAGTTATTGCGAATGCTGGATGTTGGTCAATGCTCAAAGGTGGAATTTCAGTAGATTCTTCGGGCCTTGCTCAACTTTATTTCCAGGTATTCACTCTTTTGATTTATCTCAACTTTCTAAGTTTTCATGATTTTAGTAATTTGTTATCTATCTTAAGTCAGTAGTTTTTCCTCTGAGACGGTTTCACAGTAATTGTAATGTGATACGTTTCATAGAGGAGTGATTACTAATTTAGGGGGCGTTTGGTTGGTGGAAGGGTAAGAGAATGAAATCAACAAAGGGAATAGAAAGGAAAGGAAAAGGTTACCTTTTGATGTGGTTGATTGTTTGTTTACAAAATGTAAGGGAATGAGAAATAAATCAATTTTCGACGCCTCACTTTTTACCAATTAAAAAACTAACTTTTTCTTATTCATATTATTCATGTTGAGTATTCATAATATTATTATATTAATCAAATACTTGTTGAAAATAAAAATGTTAAAAAATATATATACAAGCTTACGAAGTACTCCGTATAATATTATGAAGTATTTATGAACATTTTATTACTAAATGATATAAAAATAATAATTCATATAACTTTTTTTTGAATTACTTTTTCAAATATGTTAAATAATAATTTTTTAATTATTATTTCAAATATAATATATTAATGGTTAATGTCTCAATCCTAAATTAATGGATTACTTCAGGTTCGGGTCACACGGGTCGCATGTCAAATATTTTAAGTCTCTAAAATAACTAGGTCGAGTTTACGATCGGGTCAAAATTTATTAGGTCTAGCTAGTATCTAACGGTGAGAAATTGAGGATGGTGATGGTGATGGTGAGGTAATGAGGAATGGAAATCTAAACCCTAGGGAGTGGGGTAATGAGGATGGAGGAGTGTGGGGTTTTGGAGAGGAATGAAGGGGGAAAGAGAATGGAAAAATGGTAAAACAAACGATAACAAAGGGAATGAAACAAGTTGATTCCCTTTCCCTTTCCTGTAGACCCCAAACCAAACGGCCCCTTAATTTGTAACCATCCTACGTGAGAGATATGACAATACTATTATTGTGACAGCGTCGGGATCAGGATTTGTGATCTTAAGTCACTACTTTTCTTTGTTTCAAGTAACACTATACTCGTGATCATAAAGAAAAAGTCAGAATCACGGACTTGATAAAAAGGTTGTTCTTTTTACGTAATGGAAGTCTATGTGTTTACACTTTCTATCTACTCTCTCATATCCATTCAATTCTTTGCATAGTCCATCATTTCTTCTCACAAAAACGACTCCACATAAAAAATTGAATGGATAAGAGGGATATTTATTTACTCGTTTTTTAATCGATAAATAAATGTACAAATATTTCTTTTTATTGCACTACTACATTTCTATTTTCAACATTGTAAATTGTTCCACTTTAGTTGGATCGGTTAAATACCACTATCACTTTTGACCCGAACCTAGTTAAAGCATTGAAATGTTTTATTTGCCCTTATTTGACCAAAAACTCTTGTCTGCCTCTTGTTCTTCTTCTTCATCCTCTCACCCAACACACCATCACCTTTTTCGTAAATCTTTTTGTTTTTACCCTATGGAAAGGGGCACTGGTTATAGTATTCAGTCACTGCTAAACGATGAACAACTAATTGTTTAAGTTAATTAACTTATTAACGTGTGTCCACTGGGCGGACGTTAGAAAAACCGTAAATCAATTTAACAATTTGCTTCCTTATTTTCATTGCTTATGTATTGCTATAATGTTAAAACCGTAAATCAATTATTTACCATACTTAAACAATATCCATGATAATATTGCTATAATTAGCTTATTAACGTGTGCCCACTGGACACACGTTAGAAAAACCGATTTATTTAACACGGTGGAGAGGTCTCCATATTCATAAATCGTACTAAGATACTATTGGTGTTTAAATATGTTTTGTTTGTTGAAAATTCTGCCTACAAAATGTAACTTGTGGCAGAAAATCTAACCTTACTTTGTTGATTTTCCACATATCTGTTTATTCATACTGCAAGAGTGATGACACTTCGGTTGATATATGGGTGGACAGTGTTTCCCTACAACCCTTCACCAAAGCGGAGTGGAGAGCTCATCAAGATCAAAGCATAGAGAATGTAACAAATCAAATCCCCACCTAATTACTAACTCAGTTTGTTCTTTATTATTATTATTATTATTGATTTGTAATCTTGTATTGCTAATTAACAACAAACTATTTTGGATCGTGTGTATGTCGCGTAATGAATGAAGGCTCGCAAGTCGAAGGTGAGGCTCCAAATTCTAGATACCAAAGGCATGCCAGTAGCATACAGAAACATAACCTTACAAAAGGGGAGAATAAGCTTCCCATTTGGCGTAGCGATTAACCGCAACATACTTACTAACAATGCGTATCGTAATTGGTTCACACAAAGGTTTACAGTGACCACGTTTGAGAACGAGATGAAATGGTACAGCACAGAGAGGAGTCGAGGCAGGGAAGACTACTCTGCCTCGGACGCTATGCTTCGCTTCTGTAAGCTTCATGGCATAAGTGTCCGAGGCCACAACATCTTCTGGGACGACCCCTCTTATCAGCCCAATTGGATATACAGTCTTTCTCGGAGCGAGCTCAGAGCAGCCACCGAGAGAAGAATGAGATCGCTAGTACCAAGATACGCAGGGAAAGTAATTAGTTGGGACGTTAACAATGAGAACTTACACTTCAATTATTTTGAAAGCAAACTGGTGTCGAAAGTTACAAACCATTTCTTCCGAAGAACCAGGCAGTTTGATAGGAAGACGAGACTGTTTGTGAATGATTATAACACCATCGAGGATAGAAGAGACCCAAAATCACTGCCATCCAGATATGTGCAGAAGATTCGACAGATTCAAGCTTCCCTTGGGGATTCGTTGATCGGAATCGGAGTAGAGGGTCATTTTGACGCTCCTAATATTGCTTACATGAGATCCGCTCTTGATGTTCTTGCATCTGCCCGATTACCTATTTGGATCACTGAGCTTGATGTTCGAGGAGCTAACCAGGTACATACATATGGACTATATTTCATTTTCGTACATAAGAGTATATGCATGTCTACATCTTTAGGTTTTGTTTTTTTGTGTGTAGGCGAAATACCTGGAGCTAATACTGAGAGAAGCACACGCACATCCAGCTATAAAAGGGATAGTAATATGGTCGGCATGGTCGGCACAAGGATGTTACAGGATGTGTTTGACGGACAACAACTTCAACAACTTGGATACAGGAAATGTTGTAGACAAGATGCTTGCAAGTTGGGGTCACCAAACCTCCATCTTAGGCACCACCGATGCTAATGGTTTCTTAAATGCTTCTCTCTTCCATGGAGATTATGATCTCCATATTCTACAACAATCAATCAATTTATTACGAGATGATTCTTCTTCATTATTCCAGCAGCAGCCTTCTCACACTAGTTTTAGAGTGCTTCATAATTTGGCACACCAAGATGTCAAACTTATTGTTCAACCTGATTCTGCGTAAAACTTTACATGAATAATTCAAATGGATTCAACTCCTTCAATGGTTCAACTTTATTTATCTAACTCTATCGAGTTCTGTTGAGTGATGGCTAATTTTCAACATTTTTTGTTGGCATCAGTTGTGGGTTTGACAATGTCAATCCACATGACCGTTTTTTGCTAGTCATGGGGAATTGGGGAGTAACTTTCACAGTTTCACCTACTACCTCCGTCCTATTAAGATTGTCACGTTTCATTAAAATACTCCTCACATATAATAGGGAAATGGGACAATCTTTTAGGGACGGAGGGAGTATTTACTTGGAGTTGTTGCTGTGTTTGATTGGCATGTTTTGGTGCTTCTTTGCTACTCCCTCCGTTCAAGTGCCAACGCGCATTTTGCATCGTTAATATCTCTTTTAACATATTATTCACTCCGTTTCATTGATTTCTTCCACCTTAAAAGTGACACATTTCTTAAGAAAAACAATAAAATAAGTAAAGATAGAGAGAAAATAAAGTAAGTGGGTCACCTTGGTAAGGGAGAAGTGTGATAGAAAAAAAGGAAAGTGGAAGAAATCAAAGAAATGGTTGAGAAAGGAAATGTGGATCAATGAAACAGAGGGAGTAGTAAAAATTATGTAAATTGGATATTAATAATGTACTTTTAAAGACGAATCAAACAAGATCCCACATGAATAAGTTTTCTCTAATAGATTGTCGTGAATATCGAAAGTTTTCCTTGATTGTGAATAGTGTCGAAAAGAGAAAATAGAAACTTGGACTTGAACGGAGGGAGTACTATAAATAAAAAGCAATGGCACCCCTCAAATATGCATCAAACAACACTTTCGCCTCTCTTTTCCCACTATTCTCTTCTTTCTTTTTTTCCTTAAAAGTTTCTAATCTTTCCTGACTTCCAAAACTCTTTGATGCGAGTTGGAATGAACTTAGATTATCTTGTTTCGTGAGTAGTATGCGCTGAACTGAACAAGGATAAACAACGAAACATAAATGCGTAAGTTATACTCCCTCCGTTCCAATGAATTGTTTGCCTATTCCATATTGGGACGTCTCGATGAATTGTTTGCCTTTCTATTTTAGGAATGTTTTTTACATGTAATTTGATTCTTGGTTCCACATGTCACATCCTAATTGGATCTCTTTCCCTTGGTGCCAAAATCAAAGTCAAACAATTCATTGGAACGGAGGGAGTAGTATTTTGCATCATAAGTTCATTCCAAAACTCTATGACGCGAGTTCAATTTGCAGCAGTGTTTTGTTTGGTCCATATCTCGAGTTCTACTTGGAATTTTGTAGTCATTCAACATGGATGAGATAATTTTCGAGCTTATCTTTCCAATGACTACTCGTGAAGGTTCATTGGACGAGTATTGACAAAGTTATGGTCCGAACAAGTCAGTTGTGTATGGGAATTTCGCAGCAATTATTTATTTGACGGGACTGTTTCTTTTATATCGACTTTCAATAAAAGATCTAGTAGATACATTGCTCTAATCTGATTTACAAGTTCAAATAATCAAGACCATGGAGATACATTAACTTCGGTTCACACTCACCAAACCTCTCGAGCAAATAAGGGCTTTGCATCTGATTTAGTAGGACGAAGGTGTTCCCATTGATGCATTGTATCTAGTTGTCCAAGTTCATTTCCCTTTCTTTGTTTGTATCACCCACTTTATGAAGCTTGACCATGCTGGTTGCCTCTTTTGGGTCGAGTATGTAGGCTATAAATAGCCAAAACACTTGATGAATAAATCATTCAATCTTCATCAAACAAATCTGAGTAAAGCTTTGCTTTCTTTTTTGTCCTTGTTGTTTACAAGACAAAGTCTTAGAGTGAGTCGCGTTACCGGCTTTAATACTCGCTTATTCAATCGAGTTGTTTGAATTAGCACCCGCATTGTTGAGATATAGGTCTATCTCACCTTGCATACTATCCTTTGGTTACATTTTTTACAACAAAATACTATAACTTACGCATTTTTGTTTCCTTGTTTATCCTTGTTCAATTCAGCGCATACTACTCACTAAACAGATTAATCTAAGTTCATATTCCAACTCGCGTGAAGGTGGAGCAGGATGGTGCGTGAAGGTGAAGATGGTGGTGAACGGATGATGAAGAACTAAGGTTGATGGTGACTGATAGAGGGTGAACGAAGAAAGGTATGAAGAATGGGGGTGAGCGGCAGATACATCAAAACAAAAGGGGTTTTCAAATTAGGTCAGAGGCAATTGGGTTTGTCTATTCGGTTAAGAATTGACGGGCTAGGTGAACGAGGTTGATAAATAAAGCATTACGATATGAGTAGACATCAAGTAGAATTCAGCCCAAGTCAGAAATCAGATTAAAATCGACTAAGAAGGATAAGTAATTGGGCCAATTAAAATAACGTATTAATAAACTATTCCTCGAGTCTAAAATAAACAACTAAGTTCGAAAATAAAAAAATAGTTAGAGAAAATATAGAAAATGTATCTCGAGATTTAATAAAATAAGTATTTGCGAAGGAATAATGTTTCTCGGAGAAATTGTAACACCCCGACCCAATTCTAGGACCGGAAATGTTAACCGCGGTAGCTCGCCAGGCTTTGTACTGGTCCCACAGACCAACACGAGTCCTTTCCAGCGCAGTTCTTTTGCATGAATGACCAGAAAAGAAAGTGCACTTTGTTGATATGAGTAGTACTTTCAAGCTCATAAGTAGGACATCTTCAATCAATGTGGGGTGTTTCAATCACTCCCACTTGAAGAACGCAACGTCCTCGTTGCGCCTGGCAGCATAACCGCTGACCCAGAATCCACCCCCGCTAGGTGCCAAATGCACGGTCGCAGGGTTGCTCTGATACCATTTGTAACACCCCGACCCAATTCTAGGACCGGAAATGTTAACCGCGGTAGCTCGCCAGGCTTTGTACTGGTCCCACAGACCAACACGAGTCCTTTCCAGCGCATTTTGTCCTCACTCATGTGCATCCTGGAAACCTTCCCAGGAGGTCACTGATGGGAGGGATTTGCCGTGGATCCCCACCGATCAAATAATAACCAACTAATCCTAACTGGGTAGAAAGGGTAAGTCGGGTCGAGTCCACGAGGACGGTAAAGAGGGTTTGTACCAAGTTCCACCTAAAGACTTGACTAGGTCTCGCGGCTAAACTAAACTAGGACGATGAGAAGGAAATGAACTATGACTAAAAATAAGCTAAAAAAGAGAAATCAAATAAGGAAAGAGTAGGGTTAGGTCGGGTTCATAAGTGTAGTAGGATGGTTGGGTAATCGAGGGTGTAGGTTTCACCTAATCACTAAGGTCGGTCCGCGCTCTCGCGTCAAAGTCAATGTCCGCACTCTCGTGTCTAAGACAAAACCCGAATACTCATGCAAGATATTACCCAATACACAAGAATTCAACCACAAATCAATCACCCAATGAGAAGAATAAAACAAGCAAGAGGAGCATTTGCAACTACTACTCTAACAAGCATTTCATCAAACACATGGGGTGCTCAACATATGACTAGTGACAAAGATTCAACCTTTACCCACAATCAACCCTAATCACCCATAATCCGCACTTAATCCACCTACTAACCCCACAAGGAATCTAATCACTCATAATCAAATTAAGATTAACATAAACAAGAGGAAACATCACAAACATCAAAACATCCATAAAGAACAAACAAGAACAATAAACAATAATCAAAGATTGAAAGTTGAAAGATTAAACAAGGATTAAGAGTAAAGAGAATAAGAAGATTATACCTACTAACAAGAGGATGAAAAGATAAGAACTTGCATTAATGAGAAAAACCCACAACAATCTCCCAAGGCTGTCAATCTTGGATGAATCTTGAAGAATTCCCTTAATACAAGACTAATTACTAAGATTAACGATAAACTAAAGACTATTCTACACTAATCTATGCTAATCTATGCTAAAGTAGTCTAGGGTTTAGTGGGTAATGAAGAACATAACATAGGAATACAAGAGGAAGGGTATATATAGGGTTACAATGAATAAGGAGAAGAAAAGAAGTGAGGCGGAGCTGTAACTGGGCCATCCCGTCCGGGACGAGATGGTCACGCCCGAGACGGAGTGGTCCCGACCGGGACGGATTGGTCCCGCCCGGGACGGACCCAAAATAGAGCCATCGCTTTTAGTGCACCTCATCCCGGACGGGATGAGTTCCTTCCCGTCGGGGATGGGTCTTGTAGGCCTCCAATATGATCTTTAAGGTCCCTCCTTGCTTCTCATGGGTTTCTCACTGACTCTCGGGTCTCGGGATCGAGTCTAAGGGGCTCGGGATCGGGTCCCAAGGTCTCGGGGTCGAATCCAAGGCATCGAGTGATCGTTCCTCCGCTTCGTTGGCTCCGAAAAGTGTATGTATTGAGTCGGAATCTCTCCAACTCTTCACTAATGGTCTCGGGAACCTAAAACGAACTAAAGGAGGCATAAGTAACCCATAAACCGCTCCCAAGGAGCGATTCCACAAGGAAAATGGGACCAAAACACAACAAATTAGGCACTACAAACTACACTTATCAACTCCCCCACACTTAACCCTTACTCGCCCTCGAGTAAGCACAAACTAACTACTAAACTAGCCGAGCGGGTATTAGCGCACCCTACGCCCTTTCAACTCACGCGAGAACACCTAGAGGATAAGTGCTCTCCGCAAGGCAAGTGAGGTCTTGCGACAAAACCGTGGATGCAACCGGACACAAAAACATATAAACCAACAAACATATAAACAAACAAACAAAAGGTTGCACCCAAAAAGAAACAAATACCGCTTCCCTCTAAAAAGCGGTGAAAGAAGCATTGGTTTAGGACTCAAGGCTAGTGACAACGTTCCCAAGCTAGCAATACAAACCAAAATGGACCAAACCCTAATAGTATGACGACAAAGCAATAAAAACGTTGGTAACTTACTTAGGTTCCTCCTAACCTTCTAAGAACGTTCTACGGGACGATCGGCGGGATGGAAAAAGGAATGAACCACGGTGTTAGTCGACACTGTAGGTAAGTGAGACCCCGCCCCCTTTAGCAATGAGCCAGGAGGGTCGTCCCATGCCAAAAACCGCCCAACTAGTCCAAGTAAAAAGGTGGATATGATTGTAAATTGAGGGAAGATCGACCACTACCGCTATCATCCTTCTTAGGGACTCGGTTCTTTGGTAGGCTCTTCACGGTAATGATCGGAAAAAGGCTTATTTTTGAGATGTGGGGATTATTTTTGTGAGACGGTTTTCTTTTGGCATTTTTTTCTTTCTTTTGCATTTTTGCTTTGTGTTGCTATGCCATTTCTTTTTCATCTTTTGTATTTTCTTTTTGGCTTTTTGTGCCTTTTCTTTTTCTTCAATATTTTCTTTCATTCATTTTCTTTCTTTTTCTTCTCTTTGCCCTTTTGGTTGTAGGCATTTCTTTTTGCAACTAAGAAAGAGTTTTCAACAATTTGCAACTTATTTTGTGGATATGGGTAAGTCGGGGGTCGCAATTTCCCTTCAAACCCACAAAAATGGGAGAAACTTGGACTAATCAAACAATTCCGAACACGGTCACCTAGGGGATGGGACTCGGCAACCAAGGCCTTTTTACACCATGGGTGGTCATATTGGTCAAAATGCAAATCCCGTAGTAAATCCCTAGTAAGCTAGGTGAACTCAAGGTAAGAAACCAACGAAATCTTGATTTAGGGTCATTCTACTAGACTAAAGTCCAAGACTCGATTTATACTACTAGAGAGGGAAAGTAGACACTTGCACACTAGCCTCTAAACCGGGTTCTCGAAAACCGTTTACACACTAGACACAAGTACACATCACAAAACAAAGACACGACAAAAACGAAAGAAAAAGAAGAAAAAGCAACAAAACAAAAACAAAACAAAACGAACACATAAACAACACAAACACCACCCCGAATTTCCAAATGAGCAACCAATCAACCACTAATATGCACAAAGCTCCATCCGAGCACACATCATCACAAATCTCCTCCAAACTCCACAAGAGACAAAGAGGGAAAAGGGATGACAGATGTTACCGGATGTCTTGAAAGCTCTCCAAAGCTATCGGTGATTAAGCAACCTATAAGGAAAAAGGGAGGCAAAGCACGCACAACACAACAAATATACGACATAACGACACAAAAGAAAAACACACAAAAAGAAAATCTTTTTGATTTTTGTGGAAAATTTTCAAATTTTTAGGGTTTTAAAGGATTTTTCGAAGAAACTACTAAAATAAAACTAACTACGATAGAATATCGCTCCCCCACACTTAAACCGAGCAATGTCCTCATGCTCGATCGTAGTGTATGGAGCCACTAAAAAAAAGAAAAGAAACTACGAAAATAAAGCTAAAAATCAAAAATAAAGCGGAGAAAATGGTAGAATGTGTCCGGCCGGGGTGTAGTCAAGTCACCATGGGCCGAGACAAGAAAAGATATGGATGGGGGACGAAATAAAAAGGGAATGGGAGGGGAGGACTAGGTGTAATCAAGTCACCTAGCCCGGATTCCGCCCAAATCCGACTAACTCCTACAAAAAGGTGAAAATCTTGTAAAATTTGGATTTTTCAAATGACTCTCGATGTAGTCACGTCATCGAGAGTCGGGAGCAACAATTACCAAGGCCCCGAGGGCCACCATGACACAAAAGTGTATAAGGGGAAGGGAATAAACAAAGGAAGACAAGCTATAAAAGACGGAAAAGAAAGGATAGTTGCCGTACCATGTGGGTAGCAACTCACTCGCTCCATCGTCTCATAGGTCGATATCGGCACGTAGCTAGTCGTCGTCATTGCTATTCTCCTCCAATAACAATATGGTTCCATGGTTGGAGCATAAAGGTATAAAGGAGGTGGGTTTTGATGTGAAAGTCGGTGTAAAGTGAAGAGAAAATGAGGTGAATATGTGTATATGAAGTGTAGGGGTCATATGATAAGAGCAAGGATAGGTAGGGAGGTTGGGAGGGGGCATAAAATGGTTGAGTGGGATCAAATGTCGAAGAAGAGGCAAAAAGGAGGAGCAGGGACCCATCCCGGTCGGGATGGATGATCCCGGTCGGGATGACATACCCGTCCCGGTCGGGAAGCTCCCTTCCCGGTCGGGATCACACTCCAGTAAACTCGATTTTTGGTACACTCATCCCGATCGGGATGGCTCCTTCCCGGTCGGGATGGTTCATCCTTCCCGGTCGGGATGCCTTCTTCTCGGTCGGGAAGAGTCTTCTAGCTCTTCATAATCTTGATAGCTTCACCCACAAGGCCACCAACACAAACCCGAATTCCTAGCTCAAAATCCATGCTCTATCAATAACCATTCCTTTCTAAGATTCATCTTCACTTTGCACCTAACAAATAAGCTCAAAAAACAATCATCAAAGTCCCTCGCTCTCATCGCTCATCAAAATACCAAATCACAAGAATCTCACAAAACGAAGAGTCCTAGAAACAAAATCATAAGTAACACAATTACAACCACAAAAACTAAAGAGAAGAGAGAAAGGGGAATATACAACATGACGGTTCTTATGGAACTCCGTCAAACCGAGGATGGTGGACTCTTCATTCCTAGCCATAGCCATCAAGGGCTCGGAGGAGCAAGTCAAATGCTCGAGCCACATCATAATGAGGGCTCAAGCAAATGAGCCAAGCTATCCTCCAAGGCCTCCAAGTCGGAAGCACGAAGTAGCCACACATAGACCCAATATCTTCTTCCTTGTTATCTCTGGGGTCTAACCATCCTACGAGCCTCACCGACCTCTTCCTCCCTAAGCATCATCTCCAATCACTAGCAAGCTTCAAGTCTTCATCATGAGGCACAAAAAACAGCTTTGGCCTCATTTCCTCGTTGCACACCCCCATACCTTCCTCAAGTTGTGGTTCCTCATCTTCAAGTCCCGGAACAACACTTGTCCCCACATCATCTTGGAGGAGAGAATTGAAACTTCTACCGGCGGTTTCAATCTCTTCCAAGTCATTGCTTCGCTTACTCACAAGGGGCTCTTGATGTTTTTCCATATTATCGCACAAGGGCAACTTGAGGTTGTCATTTTCACCCAAAAACTTCACAAATTCCACCAACTCCTCCAACTCACTAACCTCCTCAAATTCTTCACCAACATTGCCTTAAACAAGGGTTGTTTCCTCATTCGCCTCCTCTTGGGTGGACAATTGAGGTTCTTCAAAGCAAGCCTCGCTTCTCAAAGGGGATTCATTAGCGGCTTCGTCATTGGGTTGTTCCCCTTCCCCAAATGAACATCCCTCATCAACTTGTGAAGATTGAGTTAAAAACATGAGGGTTTTAGCCGTTAAAGCATTCAATCTAGCATTACGTTCCTCACTTCCCCTTCGGAGTTCGGCCAAGATTTCATTGTCTTTTTGCAATTGTAAGGTCATTTCTCGTTGCATTTGAAGAATCGATTGATTTAACTCCAAGTTAGGCATTTGGTGGTCATTGGGGTTTTGGAGTGTTACTTGTGAACCTTGATGATGCCCAAGGGGTGGGGCATCATAAGGTCGGTGGTGAGGTTGATATGGTTGGTAGTATTATGGGTTTTGGGGTTCATACTGTGGTTGAGGTGAAGGGTAATGTGGTGGGTTTTATGGAAATTGGCTTCCATAAGGTGAATCATGATGAAACATGGTGGGTTCACATTAATAGCTTGAGTAATAGTCACCATGATTATAGGAGTGATAAGCATTCACTTGTTGGTAGCCGATTTCATTTCCTTGAAATTCATACCCACGAGTGTCCTTATTATCCCAAGGAGCTTGATAGTGGTAGGGAGATGTCATGTCATACCCTTAATTCATAGAGGGAGAGGAGTAGCTCATGGAGGCTTCCAAGTGTGGGGAATTTAGATCAAACCTCGCGCTTTGCTCGAAAACTAGGCTCCTACCCGGTTGGAAACCTCTCAAACTAACAACCGTCCGTTTATGCGGCTCTGAGTCGTAAGGAAGAGGGTGGTCATCACCTCTAGGCAAAAACTGTAGACTAGGAGCAAACGTGAGAAGTCTAGTGCTTTTTGTGCACTAGACAAGAAAGAAATAAGCTTCACACACACAAGAAGCAAAAGAAAACAAAAAAAACTACAAAAACGAAGACAAAATCAAGTAAATAGGAAAACAAAGTCTAAACTAGCACCGTCCCCGGCAACGACGCCAAATTGATGGGAGCGATTTTCCGTGGATCCCCACCGATCAAATAATAACCAACTAATCCTAACTGGGTAGAAAGGGTAAGTCGGGTCGAGTCCACGAGGACGGTAAAGAGGGTTTGGACCAAGTTCCACCTAAAGACTTGACTAGGTCTCGTGGCTAAACTAAACTAGGACGATGAGAAGGAAAGGAACTATGACTAAAAATAAGCTAAGAAAGAGAAATCAAATAAGGAAAGAGTAGGGTTAGGTCGGGTTCATAAGTGTAGTAGGATGGTTGGGTAATCGTGGGTGTAGGTTTCACCTAATCACTAAGGTCGGTCTGCGCTCTCGCGTCAAAGCCAATGTCCGCACTCTCGTGTCTAAGACAAAACCCGAATACTCATGCAAGATATTACCCAATACACAAGAATTCAACCACAAATCAATCACCCAATGAGAAGAATAAAACAAGCAAGAGGAGCATTTGCAACTACTACTCTAACAAGCATTTCATCAAACACATGGGGTGCTCAACATATGACTAGTGACAAAGATTCAACCTTTACCCACAATCAACCCTAATCACCCATAATCCGCACTTAATCTACCTACTAACCCCACAAGGAATCTAATCACTCATAATCAAACTAAGATTAACATAAACAAGAGGAAACATCACAAACATCAAAACATCCATAAAGAACAGACAAGAACAATAAACAATAATCAAAGATTGAAACTTGAAAGATTAAACAAGGATTAAGAGTAAAGAGAATAAGAAGATTATACCTACTAACAAGAGGATGAAAAGATAAGAACTTGCATTAATGAGAAAAACCCACAACAATCTCCCAAGGTTGTCAATCTTGGATGAATCTTGAAGAATTCCCTTAATACAAGACTAATTACTAAGATTAACGATAAACTAAAGACTAATATACACTAATCTATGCTAAAGTAGTCTAGGGTTTAGTGGGTAATGAAGAACATAACATAGGAATACAAGAGGAAGGGTATATATAGGGTTACAATGAATAAGGAGAAGAAAAGAAGTGAGGCGGAGCTGTAACTGGGCCATCCCGTCCGGGACGAGATGGTCCCGCCCGGGACGGAGTGGTCCCGACCGGGACAGATTGGTCCCACCCGGGACGGACCCAAAACAGAGCCATCGCTTTTAGTGCACCTCATCCCGGACGGGATGAGTTCCTTCCCGTCGGGGATGGGTCTTGTAGGCCTCCAATATGATCTTTAAGGTCCCTCCTTGCTTCTCATGGGTTTATCATCGACTCTCGGGTCTCGGGATCGAGTCTAAGGGGCTCGGGATCGGGTCCCAAGGTCTCGGGGTCGAATCCAAGGCATCGAGTGATCGTTCATCCGCTTCGTTGGCTCCGAAAAGTGTATGTATTGAGTCGGAATCGCTCCAACTCTTCACGAATGGTCTCGAGAACCTAAAACAAACTAAAGGAGGCATAAGTAACCCATAAACCGCTCCCAAGGAGCGATTCCGCAAGGAAAATGGGACCAAAACACAACAAATTAGGCACTACAAACTACACTTATCAGTCACCCATCCTAAGATTGCTCCCAGCCAAGCACGCTTAAGTGCGGAGTTCTTTTGCATGGATGACCAGAAAAGAAAGTGCACTTTGTTGATATGAGTAGTACTTTCAATCCCTTTAAGCAAAGGTCATAAGTAGGACATCTTCAATCAATGCGGGGTGTTTCAATCACTCCCACTTGAAGAACGCAACGTCCTCGTTGCGCCTGGCAGCATAACCGCTGACCCAGAATCCACCCCCGCTAGGTGCCAAATGCACGGTCGCAGGGTTGCTCTGATACCATTTGTAACACCCCAACCCAATTCTAGGACCGTAAATGTTAACCGCGGTAGCTCGCCAGGCTTTGTACTGGTCCCACAGACCAACACGAGTCCTTTCCAGTGCATTTTGTCCTCACTCATGTGCATCCTGGAAACCTTCTCAGGAGGTCACCTATCCTAAGATTGCTCCCAGCCAAGCACGCTTAATTGCGGAGTTCTTTTGCATGGATGACCAGAAAAGAAAGTGCACTTTGTTGATATGAGTAGTACTTTCAATCCCTTTAAGCAAAGCTCATAAGTAGGACATTTTCAATCAATGTGGGGTGTTTCAGAAATAATTATAACAACTTTTGACGAGAATAATTTAAATTGGTTTCTCGATGAAAAATAATAAATGTTTGACGAGGCTTAATTAAAAATGAACTTGAATTGAAAATAGAAATTCGAGTTTAAAAGTAAATGTAGAGATTAAGAATTGAACAAAATCAAATTACGAACACGAAATTAATTTAGAAAAGTTAGAGTGTTACAGAAAGGGGATAAAAATGGTAAGAAATTGAGTTCAAGGAAAGATATTAAACCAACTACTCCCTTCGTGTAACACCCCGTGTTTTTGACCATTTTAGTTATTTCTAATAACGATTTATATTAAAATGACGAGTCCATCTATAGCAATCAACACCCTTATTAGCACTATCATCATAATTATCACAAATAAGCCTAAAATCGTCATGTTAATGACTAAATGATTATACAATAACTATTTCGGCCTAGATGTTGAACAAGATCTAAATTAAAACCAACAAAATAGGAAAGAAATAAAGCGGAGATACCTGGCGAATCAGGGACAATCAGGGAGTATGATTGTTGAATACCTGGTAAATCATGTACGTATAGGTAATTGAGAAAATAGGAAATTAGAGTAAAAAGATTGAAAATTGAAAATAGAAATGGCAAATCGTGGATGAGGAAATCACAAATAGAAAATCGAGGATGAGATTTTGAGAGGATTTATTGAAGGATTGAGCGAAAAATAGAATAATTGACGGATTTGAGAGGAGTGATAGAGGGAAGAATTGTTGGACTGCGTAAGTCTACAATGTAGCGCGTTTGGTGAAGAATGGCAAATTGGGGAAGAATGAACTAGGAACAGTAGTGCTAGGACGGTGCAGAAACAAGGTCGGACCGGAAAAGTAGACCGGACCGGACCGGAATAGTGAAGATCGGACCCTGAATGATAAAATCAGGGTCGGTCTCCGGTCCATTAAATTTTGCAATTCCGGGTTTCCGGTCGGACCGGGTCAGACCCAGATTTTAGCGGCCTGGACCGGTTGGCCCTATTTTGTTAGCTTTGGGCTCTTATCCTCTTAGAGTCTTAGTAACAATAGGCGCACTATAGCAATACTCCATCACCATCCCTTCATCAGACATTCATACCTCTGAAAGTCTGTGTAGACACCCGCATTTTGCCTGCTAGTGTCTATAGCAGTTCCCGACAAAACACCCGATGATGATCGGACGCAAACGTGACTTAGTATACTCGAATATGGGCTCGAAATCAATAATATCCAACGTGGGCTTTTAGCGGAGTACAAATATCTCAAAACCAACCTCAAATTCAGGCCCAGTGGGTCGTCCCGAGTAAAATGAGACTAATTTGGGCCAAAACCGACACCAAAAATAAAAACCATCTTTTAGCGACCGGGTCGAAACCCGGTCAAGGATGAATCCGTCACATAAGGACAACCAGGTTCGCTTCTAGAAACGTGCGTCCGAACACAATCCTCAAAAAATCAAAAGAGTCAACCATTTCCTAAAATGGCTCGCCAACCCTATCCACTCGATCGAGTGGATTGGCCTCACTCGATCGAGTGGAGCCAAAAAAAACGCAACAGACCCCTATCCTCAGGGCACTCGATCGAGTGCACTAGGGCCACTCGATCGAGTGACCCTAGGTCGAGGGGTAAACTCTATAAATACCCCTCCTTGTGCTCTTCATTTTCAAGTTTGGCCAATACAAAAAACCTACATTTTCAACCTAAGTCTAGCATCCTCTCCACACTACAACCCTAAGCCATCCTACACAAAAAACCGAGTCATTTGTCCCTCGAAAAAACCGACAAAACCACCCATACACACATACACACCATAACTTTACATACATCCTCGATACTCCCGCGTTCCCGTCGCTATTACGAGTCCATTGCCGAGGTCTTTCTAAGCATGTATGTTGAGGGTGTCATCAACCCCGTCTCAATCTTTACTATCTCTATTTATATATATATATACACACATTTTTATGCTTTATATTATAATCATATTAGTATACTAACACTAACGTTTGATTATCGTATACTAATTTTTTAATTTTTGTTATTAACTTTTTATTCCTTCGCATTCTAACATTTAACATTTATATACCGCGTATACGTACATAGTATTAAAACTCGGATCCGAACACGTTTGACTACGATGACCATCTCAAGTCCGTTTAATCCCTTTACGAGCCACGACGGAGGTGGCACCCTTTCGAGGAGCGCCGCCCCAATGTACTCAAGGGCGTAACGAGATCGTGGTCATTCGTAGTTGAACGCGTTTGATTCCATTTCTAAGATTAGCGCGGAATCCGTTGATGCGAAAATCAACATCACATAATCCGTTAGGATTAGTTTCGATGTTGTGACGGGGAGGGGCACCATTTCGTCGCTAATCAAATTTTCAATCCCATAATGACACTTTTCATAAAATTCCGATGACGGCATTATAATCGTATATTACACGATTATAACACCGATAGCCGAGTTAAATTTAAATCATGCCATATTTCTATTTAACTCGGCAAACCATCGATTTTAAAATAAATAAATCGGAATAGCCACCTTTTCCGAAACGAGTTATAACTCGTACAGGGGGCACTCGACCGAGTGCCATGGGCCACTCGATCGAGTAGCACCCCAAAAACCTGGCAGTAGCTACCTCGAAGGCACACTCGATCGAGTCCAGGCCATGACTCGATCGAGTGGGTCCTTTAGCCCACAAATCCGAGCGCTTCAAGCATCATCCGAGCCTCGTCTTTTTTTACGACTTAGTTGTAGCGTGCAAAGTCAATTACGTGATTACATTTTCAAAACTCATGCATATCATTTCACTTAAACGACTTTGATCGATTGTCTTTCACTAATTAGTCTTGTGTCGACGACTCTCTAGTCGTATCCGACACATAGCTAATTTAGACGCTAATTTTTCGATGTGATAAGTCGGGACAAGGCATCGAGATTTGGGATCGGGCTAGCACCACGTCTAGGTTCCATGTCTCTGTCCTCCGTTTAATACACAATATAATGTGTATTTAATAGAAGTTCGTCCAATTGCACAACTTACGGTCTAGTTTATATTTATTATATACGGGTCCGTTCCTAGTTAGCATTTGCCGCTTATAATTCGATCATTCTATTTTATTGCTCGTTGTATTGTAAATTCCGGGTTGTATTCCGCCCGTGTAATTTGTAATTTTTTACGAGTTTTCTATTTTTGATGTTTGCCATTTATTTATTTAAATGAACATCACATGCTAAACTACTCCGACAATAATTTAGATGCATTAAATGACGTAGCTCACATTTAATTGGCATGCTTAGTCGAAAACGCTGTTTGCATATCATTTAATCATTTTACTAGCACGCGTACACAAACACGAACGATGTCTTAGTAGAGGCCGCTAAGTGCGGGCGAGGATGGGTGTCCTTAGTGGGCTTCCCAACACGTACCATCACCCCTTACTCAGAACCTCGGTTTCCGGATGCCCGAAACCGTTGGCGCACGAGAGTCATTCTATACACGATAACCGGTAGCGACGGTATCGGTATCGCAATGCAAAGGGACGAGCCCCATAAACTATGAAATCGAAATGGGCCGTACTTTGTGAACGGCCCACAACGACATAGAGTGGGCTCGAATGGGTCCGAATTCCCACAAAATTCGGTGGCGACTCCAACTTTGACCTAAATTTCAACCCGAGATCAATCTGAGATCAATCTTACCACGAGATTCATTTGTCTACCCAAACCCGCCCGTGGCCGTGTCGGGGAGGACCTACCTCATGTTCACAATTTGGCGACTCCGCTGGGGATACCTGATGTACCACATGTCATCGGGGTTCCTAGGGTGAGACTCGAAGAGAAATCGTTCGTATATTAGTGTGCGCGCATTAGTTTAATGATTCATGCATAACCCAAATTTTTGACCGGGCCAGTTACTTGTGATCGACGTCCCACTATACCGCGGTGCATTCCTAAATGGGTGCGCTTAAGACTTTTATGGCCGAACTCGTATGGGTTTTGCGGCATGTCCTAAGACCAACTCGGCTTAGGGAGTCCGTCCTGTTTTACGAGAGAGCCATCGTTGTTGGTATAGACCCTATTTCGACCGACCGAGACTTAGTGTAAAGTATACATAAGCGTCGTTATAATGCTTGCGTGACTACGTGCTACTTGATTTCCATGTCATTTTTTAAAAACCGTCATTTCAAAAATGCATCTTTCCAAAAACACCAAAATTTGAAAAACTCCGAAATACTGTCCGTTTCGGGACCCATCTTTTCAAATATCCAATTTTCAAAATTCGGAATGCCGCCGAAACTTAGGATTAAATATTTGACTCAAAATATCCTTTTCTTCAGCTGACATACTGTCCGTTTTGACTATCGAATTTCCAGCACTATCTCGATTTGCTGATTATCCAAAATTCAAATCTCGTTTTTCGAAATTCCGTTTTCGGTTTTCAAACTTTCGGAAATGCGCTCATTCTATATTCAAATTTCGAAATTTCAAACATCCGACTTCCCAAACAAATATTCCTTATTATAGGACCTACCGTTTATCCGTGTGTCGGGTCTTTGCATAGTATGTCGAAGGTTTATAGCGTCGAAACTCTGTCGATCTTACATCACGAGTTTCCCCCCTTTCCCGAGTCCGCCTTATTTGTCAAGGCACGACCAACCCGCGTAGGGCATACCCCTAGAAAGGAAAGTCCGTCTGTACACTCGAGTCAAAAGTCTGGGGAAAAGTCTCACGTGGACCTTCCTTCGAGCGGAATTAGGCCCACAAAGCCAAAGTCCTAAGGAAGTCATACCACCCACGAGTCACCCGTCTGGGCGTTCTTCTCGATTCTTCAATCCTTTTCCTTCTGTCGCTCGGGATGTACTTTTTTTTTATGATTCCAAGATCGGGGTTCGGTTTCTGATTATGCGGTGTTCTTACAGACAGGCCACCGTCCACCAGACACAGCCGCAAAATGGAAGCAGCTCTGAACAATCTGAAGGCCTCCGTGGATGCCATGGCCGCAAAACAAACCGACATTGATGCCCAACTGACAGAAATGAGGGCCGGTCAAGTGGCTATCGTTGCTCGTATGGCTGCAGTTGAGCAAAGGACTCCTAATGCCGAGGCTGGGCCTCTAGCTGAACTAGTTAGCGCGGTGCGCCGACTAGAGGAACAAGTTCATTTGGCTGGGAGTAACAATATCCATCGGGAGAATAGCCGTGAGTACTCCCCGGTGAGTGACAAGCTGCCCGCGAACCTGAATCTCACGGGCTTACCCATGTTCGAGGGGACCGAAGACCTGTTACTACATGTACGGGCCTTCAAAGAATTCATGGCTATCAAAGGGGTAGATTCTTCGATGTTCAAGAATCTTTTTGCTGCATCCCTTAAAAAGCACCCACGGGCCTGGTACTATAGGCTAGACCCGAAGAAATACCCTACTTGGGATGATGTGGCTACGGAGTTTGCTCGGAACTGTGCTGACAACACCGAGATCCAAACCACAATGCGGTCTTTGGAGGTTATGGCCCAAGAGCCAAAAGAAGATTTTACTAAGTACCTTCAACGCTGGAGGGCCGAGAGCGTGAAACTGGTCGATAAGCCCAGTGAAAAGACTTTGGTGGAGGCTTTTGTCAAGAATCTCCTCCCCTCCTACCGGGTTCATCTCCGGTACGCTGTCATACCCAATTTCACCACCCTTACTGAAATGGGTATGAGAATTGAAGACGACCTGAGACTGGAGGGCCTTACTAAGGCCTCTAGCAACGGATACCAAGGGGCCTCCTCTTCCACTGCTAAGCCCCAGGCTGCAACCCGCAGCATTTTCGACGCGGTTAATCTACTAGATGCCCCGTCCAAGAAGAACACCCCACCTCGGGTTTTCACTGATATAGGTACCACCTATACCTATGCCTTACAAAGGTTATCCTCCAAGGGCCTAATCCAACCGATAGGCCCAACTCCTGAAGTTCCGGTCGAGCGACGCTCCAAGAACTACAATGCCCAAGCTTATTGCCAATACCACCGAGGCAATGGGCATGATACCGAAAAGTGCTGGAAGCTAAAGCATTTGATCCAGGACTTGATTGAGAGCGGTAAAATCCCACTGCTTGGAGATAAGCCGAGTAACAAGGAGAACCCTTTCAGCTCCCATGCCATCTTTGCCGGGGGGGGGGGGGGGGGGGGGGGGGTGATTGATTGCTCTCATCTTATTTCTCCATTTATCCTGCAAGTGAACGGGATCTGGTTTGACGACGAGGACGATGTTTACCTCGTCAAAGGGGAAGCTGTCCCCATTACCCCCGAGGAGATTCGCAAGACCAAATCCAGCACCTCGGTCGTCCCTATCAAGCCACTAGCTCTAGGGACACCCCTATCACTACAACAAAATAACCTTTTCGCGTCGATTATTTTCATTTTTCCGGGCGATTCTATTCGACGCGCGCGAAAGGTTTCCCCATCGATTGTGTATTCGTTGAGGTAGGCAGCGTTGCCGTAGCCTTTCGTGGCGAATAATCTGTTCGTTGGGTTAGGTTCTTATAAACGACGCGAAAGAAGAGAATTTTTAGTGGCGATTTTAGTGTCGATTATTATTGATGCAGTAAATAATTTGATTTTTCCACTAATAAGAATCGTGGCGATTATATTCGACAAGATAAGTACAATCAAATGTGACAATTGTTATAATTGTATTCGACACAATAAGTACTATTAAATGTCATCTATTTACAATTGTCTCAATTGTGTATTCGACACGGTAATTATTACATAATGCTATATATATATATATATATATATATATATCATCTAATGACAATTGTAACAATTGTATAACCAAGCTTCTCTATCATCTCATTAAGACCAGTCTAGGAGTTTTTGCTACAAATTCAACTTGAGGATTTCCTCTTTCAGCTTTTCGACCACTGTCTCGAGTTCCAGTTCATGATTTCCCAACAAGGGGTTCATCTTTCAACTTCATCCTTCTTTTCTTACTCGGATGAACTGGAATGCCTTCTTGAAACCCACCAAGCTTTCAGAGTTTATGTGTTCGATGATGCAGCAGTGCTTGGGTATCCATTCTCACAAGTTCCTACAAACAATAGATAGTTAGTACCAATAAATATTACTAAATGAAAAGCTTGACAGTGCCCTGAGATACAAAAAAGATTTGTACCAACTACACTTTGTCAAGAACTTAATCCATGTCCTCTATGATAGCCTTTTTGAGTTGTTGGGATGTCCATGATGGATCAGCATGTGCACTACCAAGTGCTTCCTGTAAAGAAGTGAATTTATACAGATTAAATAGTGCAGAAGTTAATTTATTTCGTATGCCTTAAGGTATTAAGACAAGGGTAAATCAATCTTTAATTAATAAGAAACAAGTGAAAAGGAGAAATTGTAGGGGAGAATTTACATGAATGATGTCATCTCCAATCTGCATCTTGCACAATTCAGGTACAATTATCCTCAATTCCTTTGCTACCTGAAAGTGTTCTCATTATAACAATTTTGCTATATATATTGATCACAACTCTATCATCAATTCACCAGCTATTTGTGAAGTATGAGTAATAATACACTGAAAACTGTAGTTGGTACAAATAAGAGTACTTGGTAATTATCCTTATAATTATTCATTTTACTCAAAAACTAAAACAAAAAATAAGAGTACATAATTTGACTATGTGTAATGATAATGACAGTTTCTGCTTCAATATACAAACCTTATATCAGAGAGTTTTCGGTGTTAACAATACAATTGTTGTGACACTGTCTTATAGTACTTGGTAGGAGATTAAGCTTATTACTTAATAGTTAATACAAGTATTTTGGACAATGATGTCGTATATACTTAATAAAACCTCAATCAAAAAGAGAAAGGTATCTTTGTCAAACTGGAAGGCACAACAGTTGCTAATGGGTGAAACAACATCTTGTACATGATACCACCAAAAATAGTGAATGAAGAAAATGGGTGTGGGAAGAAGAGTCCAAGAAGCTAAATAATAAATGAGGATAATGCAGTGATCTCGTCTTGAGAAATGACTGAAAAGGGAGATTTATATCTTGCATTCTTCCTATTCCTCCTTCGTCTATTCTTTCTTATCTTATTCTCTCCCCCTATATTAATTGCTTGAATGTGACATTACTCTGAATGATAAAGGGCAAACAGTATTCATTACTAAACCAAAACAACCAAAACCCCAGCCCCATGACCTTTCTCCATCAACCCCTACTCCCCTATACATATCGAACTATATCATCTCATACTCGTACTAAATTAGTGTAAGACATAATACTCCGTACTAGTTACACTATCTCATTATTATTATTATTATCGAGATACCTTCTTTTATAAATTTTTGTGCCAAACAAATACACTAGTAAAATCCCGGCCCCATGAATTTTCTCCATCGACCCCTCATTCAAGTATGCAACCCCTCCCCATTTCATCAAACAGTAAACCCACCTTTCTATCTGCATCCTTCTAGTAATCACCACTTTCATGTCTAATAATGTGATGTATTATCATATATCCCAAAAACCAAAAAAACTTACAATTATACAAGCTGAATGACAAAAGATAAACAAGAAATAGATGGGTGTTTTTTTTACCTCAACAATTAAACCATCATAAGCTTTATATGTAATCAATTACTGCAAAAATGAGCATATGACAATATATTCACTAATTCATTCCTTCTGTCTTGTCAACAAGGTGGACCCACACCCACATTAGCATTACCACCACTTTCCTTCTCACTCCCTGACATTCTCTGTTGATGTTGATGATGATGAATTAATGATTATGTTGCTGCTGCTGCTACTGATGATGATCATGATCATGTTGATGATCATGTTGGGGAATCATAAGATGTCGACCACTGGTAGGAGCAAGTTGGTGTTGGTGTTGTTGTAATATTGTTGTTGTTCACGTTGTTCATGAAGTGAATGTAGAGGAATAGCCTGAGCAATCTCGCTTGTCTGTTGTTGTTGTGTCTCAGGTTGCTGATGCAGCAACAACTGCCCAAACGGCTCCACCTCTGCGTGTGGCGGCTGCTGCAGCTAAGCGTACGCTGCTGCGTTCGGATCAAATCCACCACTGCCCAAAGCCAATGAAGGCGACCCCATCTGGTTAAACCCGCCACCTGGACTACTAATAGAGATACATCTGGTTAAACCCCATCCATATAGTTTCTCCTTCTTGGACACGATACAATAGAGTAGAAATTTCCATTTGAACTAATAGAGATACATCCTGAATCGAGATAGGAGGAACTCCGTTGTCAGGTAGAATTGCATTCCAGTAAGGAGCTGTATGTAACTGATATCTAGATATAACCTGAATATACTTATTAATTCGAAAGATTTATAATAAACAAAATCAGTCATATGTGAATAGTTCTAAACTAGCAGGATCAGTATAATGTCAAAAAGAGGATCAACTTTTTATCAAATAATCGACGGAAAGAGGATTGGCAAACCCAAAATTACGAAATACCAATAACTCCCAAATCAAACAAACACAAAATCAAATCAAAACAAAATAATTGAGATTCATGAATTCTGAAACGCACCAGCAGTGACGGTGTCACCAAGCGATTTGAGGTACATATGAATAGGCTTAGATGGGTTTTTGGATTAGAGAAACAGAAGTTGAGCAACGAAGAAATGCGCAGTATCGCATATGATGCGTCCTTTTGTAACCTCAAGAATATGTCGTAAGCTTGTTCTCTTCTACAGCCGTGCTCTATCACCATTAGAAAGAAACACGACCTCAGAAATTAAGGTTGGACTTCCGGTCGAGTAATGGAGGTTAGGGTTTTGGTGATGAAGATAGACAATGGAGGTTGGCAAAGGAGGGAGATTTCGTGAGATTATTACTTCGTAGGAATGAACTATTTAACTTTATTAGGGTTACGAATGAAGAGATAACCCATCGATTTACCGGTTTGATTAGTGTCGATTGGTATTTGTTACAATAAGTGTCATTCACAAGGAATGTAAATTTATTAATTATGTCGATTAACTAATCGTCAAGAAATAATCGCCACGAAATATTTATTTTGTTGTAGTGTATCCCGACAACCGTCACCGAACCACTCGAGACGGAGGTCACCCCTAAAGAGCCGACTGCTGAAACGACTCTCGTGAAGAACCTAAAGAAGACCCGAGTTGATCTCACTATATGGCAACTTTTAGTTAGCTCACAAGAACATCGAGAAGCACTCACTAAGGCTCTCGATCAAGTTAAGATCGATTCTTTGGCTACCCCTGCTGAAATGGTAGCCACGGTCCTGCCCCACTTGGAGGGTAAAACCAAGGAAGGAGGCCCAATGATCACTTTCTCTGAAGCCGACCTACCGCCGTTCGGGGCCTCCCATAATCTGGCCCTCTACATTACGGTGATCTGCCGAGGGAAATACCTCCCGATGACCCTAGTTGATGATGTGTCTGCTGTGAATGTCCTTCCTTTGAGGACCGCCAAAGCCCTCGGGATCACCGAGGCCGATTATGTTCCGATGGCTCAGATCATCCAAGCCTTTGATGGGAGCCCAAAGTCGGTAGCTGGGGCCATAAAGCTGACCATTATAACGGGCCCAATAGAAAAGGAGCTGGAATTCCAGGTGATCGATGTCACCTCATCCTTCAACCTGCTCCTAAGAAGGCCGTGGATTCACGCGGTCAAGGCGGTATCCTCCACCCTCCACCGAAAAATCAAGTTGCCTTTGCTCAACAACGTTATTACCTTAGAGGCAACCCCAATGGTTGTGGCTAGCTGCAATGCCACGGGCTGCGCAGACCTCTGGGGGTTCGACTTTGTGGGGATGATCGAGGAAGAGTACCTTTTTAGGCCCTACTTCACAACTAGCATCGACACGATGCTACAGAACCTAGGGTACTTACCGGGGGCTACTTCTCGACCCGATCTTTCAGATGGGAAGATCATTGAGGTCCTTAAGGACAAAGCTCTCACTTCGGCCTTGGCTATGCCGCCACCCCGGGCAATGTTGTCCGAGCAGGAGTCGAAAAGGCCTGCAACATCATCAAGGGTATCCACTTGAGCCCTTACAGCCCACGGTTGACTGACTACTTTGTCACACCGGTGTTTGGGGCTATTCAGGTTTGACTGTACCAACCCAATTCTGTGCACCTCGTGACCCAATTGGCCCGAGACTGCAACTACATTCCGGATGATGTGTTCGCCCTCATCCAATCCGATGGAACTGACGATGCTGAGCCCGCGCAGGGGCTACTTTTCGGGGAAGACACCATAGCCCCGACTCCAAAGGAAGACCTGGTCAACCTGATTCTCCGCAGCAACAGGTTTGACCCGACAAAGCTGATCTCGGACGTTGGCTCCGAGACGGGAAACATGGCCTGGAGGAAGACTGTCAAGTGGACTGACAGTCGTGGAAAGATCTACAAGCTGGTCACTGGAGAGGGACACATGCCTGAGTCTGAGTCCGAGTCTGAGTCTGAGTCCGAGTCATAGTCTGAGGTCGATTCCAGGGATTCCGGTGCTAGAGTCACTCCTGTAACCCTTCTCCCACTTGTCATTCCTACTGCTGGAACTTCGGGGTCTATCCGGCGTGCCTTACCAATTCCGCCACTGACCAATGATCAGATGGCTGCTCTTTTCGAGCTGTTTTCAAAATTTTCAATCAATAATAACAACCATTCTGCTTACGACTTGTCTCTTTTATATTCCGCTTTCAAAAATATTTTATGCAATGACATTGAGAAACCCGACGAACAGGTATCCTTACCTCCACACCTGATCGAGCAGCTAGAGCAAAGGGAATCTCGGGATCCGGTAATTGAAGAGACCGAATCCATTAATGTGGGAACAACCTTAGAACCTCAGATACTTAAGATAGGGTTATCCTTAGATCCCGAGGAGAAACAACAATTCAAGAACCTCCTCCAAGAGTTCAAAGATGTCTTCGCATGGTCCTACAAGGACATGCCGGGGATAGACGGGGAAATAGCCGAGCACCACATACCGATCAAAGACGGTTGCAAACCGGTTAAGCAGAAGCTTTGCCGAATGAGGCCCAAGTAGTCTCTCAACGTAAAAGAAGAAGTCGATAAACAGTTCAAAGCCGGCTTCATACAGGTGTTCGAATATCCGGACTGGGTTGCAAACATCGTGCCGGTTTCTAAAAAGGACGGTAAGGTGCGGGTATGCGTGGATTTTCGGGATCTTAACAAGGCAAGCCCGAAAGATGATTTTCCGTTACCACACATCGACATACTGGTGGATAACACAGCCGATCATGCCCTTCTATCATTTATGGACGGGTACGCCGGGTATATTCAAATCAAGATGGCGGAAGAAGATATGAGTAAGACTACCTTCACTACACCTTGGGGTACTTACTGTTACACCGTCATGCCTTTCGGTCTCATTAATGCCGGGGCCACATACCAAAGAACCGCTACCACCTTACTGCATGACATGATACATAAAGAGGTAGAAGTTTATGTAGATGACATGATCGTCAAATCCAAAGAACGGGACGGTCACATCACCGCCCTGAGAAAATTCTTCACCCGATTGCGCAAGTACAACATGAGGCTAAACCCTCAAAAGTGCAGTTTCGGAGTAACATCAGGCAATTTACTGGGTCATATCGTTAGCCAACGAGGTATCAAGGTCGACCCAGCTAAAATTAAAGCCATTACCGAGATGCAACCTCCTAAAACCGAAAAAGAAATAAGGGGATTTCTCGGGAAAGTCCAGTATATCAGTCGGTTCATTTCCAAACTAACCATGGTGTGTGAACCAATTTTCAAGAAACTGAAAGTAGGGGAACAGATACTATGGGATGACAAGGGCCAAGCTGCTTTCGACAAGATCAAGGAAATCCGGTCTGCTCCGCCAGTCTTAATGCCACCTCAACCCGGTTTACCTCTGTCGTTATACCTAACGACGACCGAGACAACCATGGGGGCTATTCTGGCTCAGACAGTTAACTCCAAAGAACAAGCTATCTATTACATCAGCAAAAAGTTTTTAGAGTATGAGTGCAAATATACCATGCTCAAAAAGACGTGCTTGGCTCTAGTTTGGGCCACTAAGAAGCTCCGACACTATATGCTCAGCTACGAGGTCCATGTGCTATCCAAGATGGACCCGATCAAATACCTCTTCGAAAAGCCCGTTCTCAATGGCCGAATTTCTAGATGGACTCTAATGCTGGCAGAGTTCGACCTTAAATTTGTACCGTTGAAGGCCATTAAGGGGCGAGTAGTAGCTGAATTTCTCGCCGATAGCCCGGTAACCGAAGAAGGACACACTGACACCTGGTCTTTCCCAGATGAAGATATCTTCCATACCAATAACGAAACATGGAATTTATACTTCGATGGAGCGTCCAATTTTCGAGGGTTCGGAGTCGGGATCCTCCTAATCTCACTAAAAGGGGAGCATACTCCCGTGTCCATCAAACTGGACTTTGATGTTACCAATAATGCAGCCGAGTACGAAGCATCCATTTACGGGCTACAAGCCGCCGCCAATCTGGGGATCACAAATCTCCGGGTACATGGTGACTCATCCTTGGTCATAAACCAAGCACTTCAAAAATGGAAAACTCGGAACGCTAATCTCGTGGCCTACCAGGCACGAGTGAGGGATCTCGAGAAACAATTCCAAAAGGTGGAGTACATATACTTACCTCGGGAAGAGAATCAGTTTGCAGATGCACTCTCAAAATTGGCATCTTTGCTGAATATTCCCGACCATGTGACCAGTATGCCAATTTGTGTCGAAAGACGGTCCGAGCCGGCATACATTCTTGTCAATAAAGACATTGAGATAACTGATCCTGAACCATGGTATCAGGTTGTATTAATGTACCTGACAAACGGGGAATATCCTCCCGGGACTGAAGACCGAGCCAAGAAAGCCTTACGAAGGCTAGCTGCCCAGTTTGTCCGCACCGATGACGGCAGCTGTACAAAATGACAGCATAGGGGGCTCTTCTCCTTTGTCTTGATAAATATAAAGCTGAAAAGGTTATGGCCGAAATACATGATGGTGAATGCGGCCCACATATGAATGCCCAGATGCTGGCCCGAAAAATCATGAGGCTCGGGTATTACTAGAATACTATGGAAGCCGACTGCCAGTTATATGCCAAACATTGTCATAACTGTTAAATCTTCGCCAACGTGCAACATATGCCGTCATATTTGCTTTATACCATGACGTTGCCTTGGCCGTTCTCGACATGGGGTATCGACATAATCGGGAAAATAAATCCCTCTGGTACCGGAGGACACTGCTTCATTTTGGTAGCTATCGACTATTTCACCAAATGGGTCGAAGCTAAAACCTATCGCGTTCTCAATGCTAAACATTTCGCTAAGTTTATCCAGAGCAAGATAATATGTCGGTATGGGATCCCACATGAATTTATCAGTGATCATGGGACTCATTTTCAAGCCGAAACGGCAGCCCTTTTGACCAAGCATAAAATTCAAAGGCATACGTCCTCGCCTTATCGTCCCCAAACGAATGGAGCGGTAGAGACGGCCAATAAAACAATTGTCACCATACTAAAAAAGATGGCTGATAATTACCGGGACTGGCCCGACAAAATACCTTTTGCCCTATGGGGATACCGGACGTCGATTCACACCGCAACCGGGGCAACGCCGTACTACCTAACTTATGGGATGGAGGCAGTCCAACCAGTTGAATTGGAGGTACCGTCCCTCAGAATTCTGTTAGAAAGTCAAGTACCCGAAGCTGATTGGGTTCGAGCACGGTATGACTCATTGGTTCTACTAGACGAACGACGATCTCGTGCCCTCAACAATATCCAAATCTATCAGAAAAGGATTCAGCGGGCCTTCAACAAAAGGGTAAGGCCCAGAAATATTAAGGAGGGGGATCTGGTCCTTAAATCTGTTCGAGCTTTATTACCAGTTGACCCAAGGGGAAAATTGAAACCTAATTGGGCTGGGCCATACTAGGTAAAGAAGACCCTATCGGGAGGAGCAGTGATGCTGACGGACCTGGACGGGAATGAGTTCGTCAACCCAACCAACCTGGACCAGCTGAAGCGTTACTACCCTTAGCCTTTTCTCAATGTCATTAGCAAAATTTATCAAAATCATTTTTTTTTACAAAAAGCAAGTCAATAAGCTAGAATTATTTATTCTACTGTCGCAAGCATCTTGAACCAATAGTCTTGGTGTAATTCGAGATTACAAATCTACTGTGCCTGAACTATGTTTGGTTTGATTCCGCTAATCGTGGATACGTAGGCAGCCCCTCAAAAGGGCACAACCAGTGCAATCAAGAAAAGACAGAAACGGTTTAATAATAAACTTCTTTTATTAATTACTAAAACCCCGATAAACTCGAGAAATTACAAGTGTAGGAATTAAAAAAAAAAAAACAAGCCACAAAAAAAAGCACACAACAAAAAAATAGTAATAATATTTAAATAATAAAAAGCTAAGGGCTCGGTGTTCAAGGCATCTTGCCCTTCCCCTTGTCCTTGGCCTCCTTGGCCGTCCATTGACGACGACGCGGAGGAGAGCGCTCCCGAATCACCACGGGAACCTCTTTGGCTCGGACTCGTTTCTCTGAACTTGAGTCCTCAATCACATCAATAGGCCCAAGTCGGGCCCTCACAGGCTCAGGA
The DNA here is from genome assembly GCA_958450325.1 of Agrostemma githago. Taxonomy (NCBI): domain Eukaryota; kingdom Viridiplantae; phylum Streptophyta; class Magnoliopsida; order Caryophyllales; family Caryophyllaceae; genus Agrostemma; species Agrostemma githago. The sequence continues at coordinate 44,438,451 of OY288249.1, forward strand.
AGCCGGTCACGTGGGCCTAGTCGGTCTCTAACCGCCAGTCTTGGCCCAAGTCGTCTTTCCAAATCAGTCTGGGGGCTTGGCTGCCCCCGCGTGCTGCTAGCACCGGCATCCTTAGATCGAGTCTTAGTATGTGACTTAAGACCAGATTCTAATCGAACTAGAGTAGCAGGAGTGTCTCCTTCGTCGAAGAAACCCCTGTTGTCCTTCGCCGTCTCTCGGCGAACTAATTCGAAGGCCTCATCGACCTTCAAAGCTTTTCGAGCTTCCTCGGACTCCTCGAAAGTCCACTTCTCATATGCACGTGAAACCCAAGCGGATTGGCAAGGGTTGGGCATAGTCCACATGGGACGGGTGAACCATCGTTGTAGCCATGTGTCGCACATAGAGTCCGTCAGTTGGAGCGAGACTCTAATGATCGCCTCAGTCTCAGGAATGCGCTGAGACAAACCGAATTGCCTCAGAAGGCGGTCCGGGTAAATGTGAACCGTCCAGTCAAGAGACAGAATCACCAAATAACGGGCTTGGTCCCTCTTGGCCAGTCCCGTCAGTTTGGAAAGGAACCACCGAGCGACAGTCCACCTAATTAAGGGACCACCGTGAAACACCAGCTCTTCATCCCAATAAGCTCTGTTTATATGATGACTCGAGCTTATCCGTCGCCTCCTCGAGCTAATTTGGTTGCTACGGTAGTTGGGATACTCGGAGGGGACTCTATGATCGACAGACGTTCCGACAACCAAATCTGAAAAGTATACACAAAATTCGTAAGCAATGGGAAAGTTCGCCAGAGCCCACTCGATCGAGTACAACAGCTGACTCGATCGAGTAAGCCCTCCAAAAACAGGCAGAAGCTCGTCAAAGATGTCACTCGATCGAGTGACCTACGTATATCAGAAAATTCGCGCAAAAAAAAAAGTGAGATGTATACCTACAAGATACGGACGCTCCCCGACAGCTGTCGGTCCGGGTCAAGCCTCTTAGCGTCGAGACCCATAATGATCTCCCCGGTGGCTAGCCAAGCAGGGCTGTGACCAGTCTCCATCTGATCAACCACACCAATCAGCCTGATCTGACCCAAGCACGAGTCAGCCTCCATCATCCCTTCAAAAACATAGCGGTGCAGTATGCAAAAGGCGAAAGCCCTACGCTTATGAGTAGCAGTAACCCTCACGTCTCGGTTATTCATAAACTTGTCGGCCAGGTCGAAAAGGGAAACAGAATCTCCCCGCACCATTCGATCTGTCTCAGCATGAGACAAACCCAGGAAATCCCTCAGCCTCCTCCTTGGATCGAGATAGAATGGAGGAATAGCAGGACGAGCAATCGGGCTCCAACCACCTATAGCAGCGATCTCCTCAGGTAGAGGGCATGTTTCTCCTCGCGGGAACACAAAAACGTGATGGGTAGTATCCCAAAATGTTAAACAGGCATCCAGGAAGTGTGAGTCAATTATCAGACGTTGAAGTGGGAATAAATTGACAATTCCCATCTGGGTCAGTTGAACCTTTTCCTCGTTCTGAAAATGTTGGGACCAAGCAAAAAGTAGTGCAGTCAGATGATCGATACCCATGACAGATATTTGAGTGTTCTTTGAAAGTCTAAGAGATTTTGAGGAGAAGAAGGAGGAATTTGATTTGGGATGCAGAAAGTTGAAGCAGGGATTCCTATATTTATAATAGGAAAACCTAACTGAACCCGAACTGCCATGCCTCCTCAGAAAATATGGGCCCTATACACGCGCGAAGGCCTGATTACAGTTCAAAACCCAGTATAGGAATCAAGTCGTCCCGAGCATTCCTAAATTTTTTAAAAAAAATCCTTCAAAATTCTGCTTTTCAAAAAATTCAATATTTTTATTTTCCCCAGCATGAGTCGGTGTTTTGCCTATGTGTTACATGCAAGTTGTTATGTGTCGGCATACAGGTACACCCCAAACTTCAGAAACAAGTCTCCGCGCAGCTGCTTTACTCCCCAGCGTGAGCCAGTGTTTCTCCCAGAATGCTACATCCAAGGTGTGATGTATCGGCATACGAGTACACCTAGGATTTCAAAAGGCAAGTTTGACTCCCCACGGAGCTACCATCATCAGGACAGGTATGACCCTCTGCTTATGGCTGGCGAGCCCTTCACGCAAGTCTACTGGACTATAAACGACCCGACCGGAAGGTTGCCAGGTCGTAATTTGCGATTGGCCTGGTAGCTACTCTGACTTTCGCCTTGTCCAAGCCTCAGTCGGAGTGGGGGCTCTGTAGACACCCGCATTTTGCCTGCATGTGTCTATAGCAGTTCCCGACAAAACACCCGATGATGATCGGACGCAAACGTGACTTAGTATACTCGAACATGGGCTCAGAATCAATAATATCCGACGTGGGCTTTTAGCGGAGTACAAATCTCTCAAAACCAACCTCAAGTTCAGGCCCAGTGGGTCGTCCCGAGTAAAATGAGACTAATTTGGGCCAAAACCGACACCAAAAATAAAAACCGTCTTTTAGCGACCGGGTCGAAACCCGGTCAAGGAAGAATCCTTCACATAAGGACAACCAGGTTCGCTTCTAGAAACCTGCGTCCATACACAATCCTCAAAAAATCAAAAGAGTCAACCATTTCCTAAAATGGCTCGCCAACCTTATCCACTCGATCGAGTGGATTGGCCTCACTCGATCGAGTGGAGCAAAAAAAAAATGCAACAGACCCCTATCCTCAGGGCACTCGATCGAGTGCACTAGGGCCATTCGATCGAGTGACCCTAGGTCGAGGGGTAAACTCTATAAATACCCCTCCTTGTGCTCTTCATTTTCAAGTTTGGCCAATACAAAAAACCTACATTTTCAACCTAAGTCTAGCATCCTCTCCACACTACAACCCTAAGCCATCCTACACAAAAAACCGAGTCATTTGTCCCTCGAAAAAACCGACAAAACCATCCATACACACATACACACCATAACTTTACATACATCCTCGATATTCCCGCGTTCCCGTCGCTATTACGAGTCCATTGCCGAGGCCATTCTAAGCATGTATGTTGAGGGTGTCATCAACCCCGTCTCAATCTTTACTATCTATCTATCTATCTATCTATATATATATATATATATATATATATATATATATATACATTTTTATGCTTTATATTATAATCATATTAGTATACTAACACTAACGGTTGATTATTGTATACTAATTTTTAAATTTTTGTTATTAAATTTTTATTCCTTCGCATTCTAACATTTAACATTTATATACCGCGTATACGTACATAGTATTAAAACTCGGATCAGAACACGTTTGACTACGATGACCATCTCAAGTCCGTTTAATCCCTTTACAAGCCACGACGGAGGTGGCACCTTTTCGAGGAGCGCCGCCCCAATGTACTCAAGGGCGTAACGTGATCGTGGTCATTCGTAGTTGAACGCGTTTGATTCCATTTCTAAGATTAGCGCGGAATCCGTTGATGCGAAAATTAACATCACATAATCCGTTAGGATTAGTTTCGATGTTGTGACGCGGAGGGGCACCATTTCGTCGCTAATCAAATTTTCAATCCCATAATGACACTTTTCATAAAATTCCGATGGCGGCATTATAATCGTATATTACACGATTATAACACCGAAAGCCGAGTTAAATTTAAATTGTGCCATATTTCTATTTAACTCGGCCAACCATCGATTTTAAAATAAATAAATCGGAATAGCCACCTTTTCCGAAACGAGTTATAACTCGTACAGGGGCCACTCGACCGAGTGCCATGGGCCACTCGATCGAGTAGCACCCCAAAAACCGGGCAGTAGCTACCTCGAAGGCACACTCGATCGAGTCCAGGCCATGACTCGATCGAGTGGGTCCTTTAGCCCACAAATTCGAGCGCTTCAAGCATCATCCAGGCCTCGTCTTTTTTTACGACTTAGTCGTAGCGTGCAAAGTCAATCACGTGATTACATTTTCAAAACTCATGCATATCATTTCCCTTAAACGACTTTGATCGATTGTCTTTCACTAATTAGTTTTGTGTCGACGACTCTCTAGTCGTATCCGACACATAGCTAATTTAGACGCTAATTTTTCGATGTGATAAGTCGGGACAAGACATCGAGATTTGGGATCGGGCTAGCACCACGTCTAGGTTCCATGTCTCCGTCCTCCGTTTAATACACAATATAATGTGTATTTAATCGAAGTTCGTCCATTTGCACAACTTACGGTCTAGTTTATATTTATTATATACGGGTCCGTTCATAGTTAGCATTTGCCGCTTATAATTCGATCATTCTATTTTATTGCTCGTTGTATTGTAAATTTCGGGTTGTATTCCCCCCGTGTAATTTGTAATTTATTTACGAGTTTTCTATTTTTGATGTTTGCCATTTATTTATTTAAATGAACATCACATGCTAAACTACTCCGATAATAATTTAGATGCATTAAAGGACGTAGCTCACATTTAATTCGCATGCTTAGTCGAAAACGCTGTTTGCATATCATTTAATCATTTTACTAGCACGCGTACACGAACAAGAACGATGTCTTTGTAGAGGCCGCTAAGTGCGGGCGGGGTTGGGTGTCCTTAGTGGGCTTCCCAACACGTACCCTCACCTCTTACTCAGAACCTCGGTTTCCGGATGCCCGAAACCGTTGGCGCACGAGAGTCATTCTATACACGATAACCAGTGGTGACGGTATCGGTATCGCAATGCAAAGGGACGAGCCCCATAAACTCTGAAATCGAAATGGGCCGTACTTTGTGAATGACCCACAACGACATAGAGTGGGCTCGAATGGGTCCGAATTCCCAAAAAATTCGGTGGCGACTCCAACTTTGACTTAAATTTCAACCCGAGATCAATCTTACCACGAGATTCATTCGCCTACCTAAACCCGCGCGTGGCCGCGTCGGGGTGGACCTACGTCATGTCCACAGTCTGAAACCCTAAATCCCCAATACCCCAGAAACCCTAAATCCCATTTCCTCTCTCTGACTCTCTGAGCTCCGGCCTCTCCTTCCAGCGCCGTTCCTCTTCTTCCGGCGCCGTTCATCTTCTTCCGGTGTCGTTCATCTGATTCTCCGGTGAGTTCCTTCAATTCTGTCTTTCTGACTCATCAATTTTTCGTTTGAAATTTTTTTAATTCATTACGATTTCTGATCTTCTTCGTTTTTTATTCATAGATTTTCATTTCTAATTTTTCGTTCATTACTATTTCGTGTTGTATGATTAATTTTCGTTTATGTTTTTTATAAATTTTTGTTTCTGCTGTATGATTCATAAATTTTCGTTTCTAATTGCTATGCTTACTATTGTATGAATTAATTTTCGTTCATTAATTTTTCTTTCTGTTTTTTATGTCATATTTTTATTTAATACAATCCTGTTGTACGAACTACGAATTGCTATGTTTGCTGAATTGTTATGTATCAAATTTTTATTTTCGTTCAAATTTTTCGTTCATTGTTATGTTTGCTGAATTGCTGGGATTATACGTAGAAATCCATTAATGTGTAGTACAAACTGTGCAATACTATGAATTAACTATGAATAAATTAAATATTATGTTTGTTATATTATGTTTTTGCTGAATTGCTGGTGTTTGTTATATTATGTTTGTTAAACTAACTATGAATAAATAACCAAAGAGAGAAAGAGAACTTGGATTTGAATGGAGTTAATACTTTTTTTTTGGTGTGGGTTTATAATGATCTATTTGTTGCTGGTACTGAGTCTTTACCATGTTTTTAATCATCTATTCGTCAAGGATGTCTAGCATATGAAATTAACGTTAATTTAGATACAAATAAGTAAATAATGATCATATCTAGCCTTGAAGTTATTATTATGTTAGTATCATTTTCTAATTTAGTTTCTTAAATTAAATGTAGGAAAGAGCCACGACTTCGACAAAGAATTCTTGCAATGTAAGCTTTATTATTACAAATCCGTTGTTTTATTCATCTACATAAGTATTTTGTATTTTCAGTTACAACTATTGTATCATTCTTTTGTTGGTTTTAATACTTTTCTTTAGTTTGCTAGATGTCGAGCTCCCAATCCAAAGTTCACAATCCCAATTTGTCATCTTATGAAGAAACCGAGAATGAAATTGTGGACATTTTAGATGAAGATATGGAAGAGCAACGGACAATTAATAGTCGACGTCCGTTTACTGGTGAGTATAAACAACACCCAACCAAACTACCAAAGGATGGGCGTCGTTATATCATACGCAAGAGTAAGAGACGGGCAATTTATTGGACAGACTTCACCGAGTACTTGGATCCTTCTGATTATCTAAGGGCTGAGTGTAACTACTGTGAAGATGCGACTTTTGCAGTTGATTCCACCGTAAATGGGTCGAAAAATATTGGTCGACATTGGCAAACTTGTTTAAAGAATCCGGCCAACAAGGGCAAAGGTAAAAATCTCACTTGATCTTTGATCTTAGTAAAGAGGAACAAGAGGTTAAATTTACGCATAAAAAAGTTACTTTAGAAGATATTATATATTGTTATTTGAAACTATAACAACCGTCATTTTGTCACAAATAACTTAAATGGTCTTTCAATACCGAACTTAATTTGCAGCCTTGTGACAAATAAGCATGACCAAATAGGAGTCGAAATATCGAATGATCTCAACCTGAATCGATCTCCTTTATATAATAACATTGTTTTGCTCCAAACATAAATGACAAACAATATTTGGCTGCCCGTAGTGGATCTTAATATCCTATTGATTTCCCTTAATATCTGTCAATTAAACTATAGAATGTACAAAATATCCAAACATGTACAAACTAATGGAAATATCCTATTGCTGGAATACACTCCAAATTCAAACTCGAGTTGGGGATGGAGGAAGGTATGCCAGGTCAAGGAGGTCTTCAAGGGTGGCTACGAAGCAAATGAATGGAATCAGGGGAAGGTTTACACTACTGGCAGAGGGTACCATTGGTGTAGGGAGAAGCAAGATGAAGTGGACTGGTTCAGATTGGTGTGGGGAAAATGGACAATTCCCAAACATCGAATTATAGCCTGGTTACATCAACACGAGGCTATGAATACCAAAGTGAAGCTGCATAAACTTCGGATTACAAGCGATGACAAATGCTATTTATGCTACGATAATCCGGAAGATGTGCAACACCTGTTTTGCACTTGTGCGTATAGCAGGAAGATTAAGGAAAAGATGGAAGTCTGGTTAGGAGTCAAAATTGATGAGGTAATAAGCAACACATGGCGACACAACATAAGAGGGTCGAAACTGAAACGAGCAGTGATTAACGGGGCCGTGAATGCTATGATCTATAGCATTTGGAAACAAAGGAACAAATGCAGGATGGAAGGAAATATTATGAATCCTCGAAGCGTGAGTAGCATGATCATTAAAGAGCAGCAAATGTACATTCATAATTTACCCAAAAGCAATATGTCGAACCGAGACAGAAATTATGTCACTAAAATTACAAATATTTGTACATGATTGATTGATTCTTAATATTAATTTCTTACATTTTCCCAAAAAAAACATGTACAAACTAAGTTTAATTATACCTTACTACTAAACCCATGAAAAATATCCTGAAGTACATGGATTTAAGTAATACTATGTATTCTAAATGATTTTTTCCTTAAGGACATCAATGAGACTGCATTAGTCCCATTTCCTGAAAGGGTATAAAACTTGATATTTTCATACTCCCACTGAATCTTGAGTATCTACAATCATGTACCACATTCATACAAAACCAAATGGGATAATATCATGGTAGATTGATGCACTCTTTGACGGAAAACCTTATTTGAATTTTCATTGGATGATTATTAACCTTAATTTGCAAAAACTTTATCTTGAATCTATTGAGTCAAGATTTCCAGTATTTGCAACAATGGGTGACAAACTTGTCTTTACCATTCATCCAATGTAACTCCATATATATCTAAAACCATATATGCCAACTGTCTGTATAGCCATTATTGACATGACAAACCTTACTGTCTCATTACCGAATGAGTCTGTCTTGGTAACAAATAACCATTTGAAACCAATATGCTTTATACTTTTAGGAAACGAAACAATTCCAAAGTGTCTTTATCAATCAAATGACTTAATACTTTATTGATGACATATATAAATTCACATGTATTAGTTAGAACTTTCAATGATTCGGCAAGATGCTGAATGAATACTTTTCTACCGTTTCATCATCTAACTCTTACTCTTGAATGTATGCAATATAAATATGTTATTACCTTGTAATATGTCTGTCGTGACACGAAAACAATGTAATCTTGACAGACGAGGATTTGTCGCGAATCCCGATCGATCAAAGTAAAAATCAACTAATTCTAAACTTGGGTAGTCGAGGGTAAGTCGGGTCGAATTCCAGAGGGACGGTCTAGTTAAAATAAGGGTCTCAGTCTAGGAAGGAATTAGTCGAAAGAGAAGAAATGTTTTGGGTTGGAGAGAAGTTCTAAACTAACGAGCTAAACAAGTCAAACAAATAAATGAAATAAATACGATAAAATGGACTAGGGTCAAGGTCAACGAGGTAGTCTCAAGGGAGTTATCGGAGTTCACAAACGAGTCGATTACGATCGGTAATTGGGAAGATAAAGGGTCTCTCTCGAGTCTCTATCTACCCGGGACGGTACTAGTAACGGGCTCTCGCACTTATTACTAGGTCGACCCACCCCAAAGAAAGCTCGACGAAATACGATTCACCCATCGCGGCCAAGACAAGCAAATGATACAAAAATCGCAATTAATGGAGAATACCAACAATAATAGACAAGAACCTAAACTCACAACAAAACCCACAAAACGAGACAAACCAAGCTTTCTTCAACCCTAGAAATTAACTACTCGAACATAATTAAAAGTAAACTAATTAAGTTACCCACTACTCTAATCATAATAATAAACATGAATGACTAATAAAGATGCAAACTTTAGACTAATTAAGCAATGAAATAAACTAAAACTAAAAACATAAAAGACGACCAATAAAGAAAAGGGAGAAGAAATTGTACCAAACTTGAGGGAGAATTGTATAAATGATGGAGAAAATCTAGTGTAGATGATTAACGCAAACTAATTACTATTAATACTATCTAAATTAAACTAGATTAAGACTAATACGAATGTAAAAATGGAGAAGAGAAAAGTAATCTTCCTACACTACTCTAATTCCTCCGGTATGCGGCCTGCTGCTCTCCTCCCACTACCCTACGTCCATTTCTTTTCTTTTACTCCCTCCTCTCATGCTTCCTGGACTATTACTCCCCTCATTTTCTTTTGAACCAACAGCCCAATTCATTTTTCTTTCTCCATAATGGGCCATCTATCTCCTTTATTTGGTGTTTTGGGCCCGATTTTCACTTGATTTCATTAGTTGCTGCCTTGAAGATCAATTTAGACCTATTAATTAATGAAATTGAGTCTTGTTTCCTTCTAAAAACTTTTAGGTCTTGAAATTAGCTTTTCGACGCATCTTGAATCACTTAATTCCGATGTCGTATGAGTGAGATATTGTCATTTCAAGACAGTCCGATCAAGTAGGCCTTTGACTTTAATTTGCTTGACCCGCTTTGTTCTTTGACCCGACTTTGACTTGTTAACCCGTCTTTGACCCACCTTAGTCCGCTTAATTCACTTGAACTCACACGAAACGGTACCTACAAAATACAAACGAGATAAAGCAGTACCAAATCCTCGGATAATAACATTTATTACGATAATTATTACTAAGACGATAATTAACACTTAATATCATATAATAACCTATATTGAGCTATAATATCAATTAAGCACACAAAATCGACCCGAATAAGTAAATAAATGTGGGTCAATTAATGACTAAAATGACGTTTATCAAATCCCCTGAAACTGCATTCATTCTTTCTTAGTGAATTTCTTTAATAACGATTGTTCTTGAGGTATTTGAGTTTGTTATACTAGAATGATCTTGCGATCCTTTATAATGAGACGTAAGATCGTCACCATAAGTCTCATCATTTCCTCTCCCCCAAACTCAATAACCTCAACGAACCCATATTATCTGTCTTAAAGTAACTTGCGTGTGAGATCATTACTTTCTACATTACCCTTAATCCTTATAAAGTTATACAACAAAATAATTATTGGTTATCCATAAGTCCAACTATTACCTTAAAACAAAATACATTCTTAATTAGTTGGACATACTTCAGGTGTAAATAATTTACACTATAATCAATCAATAGTATTGTTGTATCTTTATCAAAAACTAAGCTGCAATTCTAAAATTACTTCTAGAACAGTTATTTAGGAAAGAGTGTGAATAATCATACTCATACCAAGCCCCAAGATCTTACTTTGCACATGTAGACACCACTACGACAAATTGACACTTGCGCCACGAATTATGCCACGAAAATTTGTTATTTGTGGCTAAATTTGATTCAATACTTGGGAAATAAAATATGCCACGGGAACAATTTTTCCCGTGGCAAAAATTCACTTGCGCCACGAATTTTATTAAAGTCGTGGCCAATAATCACTCTTGCCACGAAAGATGCCACACCTGTGGCAAAAATATATTTAGCCACGAATTTGTTCAGTGGCAAATATTATTTAGGCACAACATAATTAACTTCCGTGGCAAAATTATTTTTTAGCCACAGATGTAATAAACGCATGTGGCTAATGGTTCTCCAAATTTTAATCAAATTACTTTCAAGTTAAGCCGAGTGCCAATTATTGATTTTAAAAATTCGTTAAAATTCAAAGCTAAAGATAATATGAAGAAAAAAAATATTAAATTTGAAAATATTTTATTAATAAAAAATTCGTATTTTAGTTTTAAGAAAAAAAATAGATTTTTTGTAAAATGAAATACAAGAAATCTTTGGTTGTCTAATTTGTTGGTTTTTTTATTAATCATCATTTGTGAAGCAATTGATTTCTCTTAATTTTACAAGATGTTTTATTAAAATTTTATAATCTTAAGTATGACTTTTGAAAGACAACTAACATTTACATAGTGTAATATATGCTAGCTAAAATGCGGCGTACATAGCATATCAAGTAAAATTAGTATGTGATTGATCATCCACCATTAAGACATCTAATATTATTTAAGACTCTTTCATTTTTACTGCTTAATTAATTAATTAATTTTTTCACATGTAATACACTTCTTTTTAAGACAAAAAACTTAAAAAAAAGTGACTGAGCATGATTCTTGTCCAAATTATTGATTTTCTTACAATATTTTCAGTGTGAAAAAAACCGCTTTATTAAACTCGTATTTAAGAATTCTAATCGGTCTATATTTTTTTTATGGAATTAACTTTGACTGCGAAAACAATAATTATTTTTGTAATTAATTGTCTTTCAAGTTGTTTGGTTTGGAAGAAAGATTAACGTATTAGAATGTCGTGTGCCTAAGTTCAATAACAAGTTAAAATAATTTTTCAAAAAAAGAGAGGTATAAGTGACAAAATCAAATAATTAACAATTACAAGTAAGAAAATCTAATAATTAAGGACTAATAGTGTGAAAATAAAAAATTAATTTATCGTCAACAGTTTAATTCGGTAGCTGTTCTGTAATATTATTTGGAAGATATTTTAAAAAATGAATTTAAAATAAAATATACTTAATAAAAAAATAAAATTCGGGTAAAACTTGAAGTAGGCTAGAGGAAACTCAATGAGGATAAAAAAACCGATGATATAAAATAACGACCGATAACGAAAAGAAAAAAACATATCGAAAGAACTAGCAATAAAAGAACGTGAAAAATAGAAACTAAAATAAAAATATCGATAAATTAATGGAATCATGAGTCCGAAAATCAACTTCGAATTTTTTTTTCCGGAATAATAATTTTTTAATCATAATATGTAAATCATAAGGGGAAAAAAAATTAATTACTCAAAAGAAAATGCAGTTTGAAAAAAAATCACTTTAAAAGAATTCAAACCAATGATTAGGTCAATAAAGTTCAATTTCATTTCTGGTAGCTGCCCATAAGAACTCCACGGTTAAGCGTGCTTGAGTGAGAGTAGTGTTAAGATGAGTGACCACCTGGGAAGGCTCTTCGATGCGTATGATGAAATTAAATAATAGTGGAATGACTCAGCTTGACTCAGCTATAAAGCTAGTAACCGGTCCAGATGTGACTACTATAGGGGTAGAGAATTCTTACGGTTATTAATTTATTTAATTTATTATATATTTTGTCACCGGAATAAATATTTCGCCACAAAAATAATTAGCCACAGGAGACTCTGTGGCAAAAAATTAATTCTAGCCACAGGAGACTCCGTGGCAATAAAATCAATACTTGCCACACTTTTTTTTTCCCGTGAGTATTTGTTTGCCATAGCCACTTGCGCCACGGATGGTTTTTCCGTGGCAAAGTACTTTAGCCACGAAAATTTAGAACTTTTGCCACGAATTCAGTCGTGTCCCAAGTGCTCATTTGTAGTAGTGCACCCATATTTGACTGCCAGGTGTCTATAGCAGTTTCCGACAAACACCCGATGATGATCGGACGCAAACGTGCTTTAACATACTCGAATACGGGCTCAAAATCGTTAGCATTTGGCTTTGTCTTTTTACGAAGTACAAATCTCACAAAACCAACCTCAAATCCAGGCCCAGTGGGTCATTTCCAATCAAATAAGACTAATTTGGGTCAAAATCGACACCAAGAGCAAAACCGTCTTTTGGCGACCGGGTCAAACCCCGGTCAAAGACGCTCCCAAGACATAAAAACCAGTCGCGCCACTTCGAAAGTCTGACTCGAAGTCAAAGACTACACAAAAATCAGCTACAAAGAGCATCAAAGCAATTAAACAACTCCACTAGAGATAAAATTCTATCTCTAAAAGGAACTCCCACCCGACCAGACCCACTCGATCGAGTGGACCAGCCCACTCGGTCGAGTAGGCTCATAAAACCCACGAGAATTTGTGTCAGACCGGGCACTCGATCGAGTGTCATACACCACTCGGTCGAGTGACCTCTTTTTTATCCAAAACCGGAACTTCATCTTATCTCAAAACCGGGTGTTTCCCTTCACCCAAACCGAGCTTTCTCTATCCAAAGCCGGGGTATTTTCCTATAAATACCCCACCTCCCTCAACACAATACACACCCTTGGACACCATATATACAACTTTTACACCTCTTCTTAACCCCTTACACCGTTACACCTCTTTACAACGATAATTCTACAACACACCTTACAACCTTACAACCTTTCATTTCTACACACAAACCGCCATAACTCATCCGCATTATCTCGACACTCCCGTACCTAAGCCACAGCTAGACGAGCCCCGTTCCGAGAGTACAAAGCATGTAGGTTCAGGGTGCCCAATTCAACCCTGTTTTCTTCGTTTTCTCTCTCCCTTTCTCTCGTTTTTTTCGTCTCTCTCTCGTCTTCTCCTTCTTCTTCTTCTTTTCTTTTTTTCTTTTTTTCGTTTCTAATAACGCTATTATTATTACTACCTAATTAACGCACATACAATCGATTTCATCTAAACAAATTCACATCGAGTATACCTAAAGACAAATCCCGTTCTAAGATCTTCCTAATCCCTTTACGAGTCGTAACAGAGGTGACACCCTTTCGAGGAGCGCCGCCCTAAACACTCGAGGGCCCAGAGTGATCGTGAAAATTTATCGTTAGGTGTACTAGATCTTTTTAAGGTTAGAACAAAACCTGTTGATGCTAATCGAACATCACACAATCCGTAAGGATTAGTTACGATGTCGTGACGCGGTGGGAATCGATTTTCGCTCTAATCAAACAAATAAAATGTTTATTTTTAAGATGGGATATCGACTCTATAGTCGAATATCATGTCTAAAAGAAATAGTTCAATTTAAAACGTCTTATGAACGTCTTTTCTAAAATCGCTCAAAACATTGGATATTGATTCTGTAATCAAATATCGAATATGACGAGCATCAAAAACCGAGTTGAATACAAATCACATCATACTTTTATTTAGCTCGGTTGGCTATCAATTTCAAAATCAATAAAAATCGGATTCATCATCATCCGAGCTCGAGTAATCCCTCGAACAGGGGGCACTCGATCGAGTGCCTAGCGCACTCGATCGAGTGACACCCCAAAAAGTGGGCAGAAGGTTTTTTCGAGGACCACTCGATCGAGTCCCTCCATGACTCGATCGAGTGGCCCTTGTCACGTCAAAACCGTGAGCCTTCAACATCTTTCAAGCCTCTATAAATCTTTTTTAACGACTTCGGTCGTCACGTGCTAAGTGCATCACGTGTTCATCTTTTCAAAACCATGAATCATATCATATTTACATCATTTATTCAATTTACAATACGTTATTTGTCGTAACTAACCCGATTGTTTCTATTTTGGCACTTTATTTTCGTTGTTTGTTTTATTGTACTAAAACGAACCTCGCATGCTAAATACAAACTTCGAAATAATTCAAAGATGCATTAAATGACGTAGATCAAACATAGTTCACATGTTTAGTCGAAAATACTGTTTGCATAACATTTCAACCGAATTACTAACGCGCGTATTCTAAAATCGAACGATATCTTAGTAGAGGCCACTAAGTGCGGGCGGGGTTGGGTGTTCTTTGTGAACTTCCCAGCACGTACCCTCACCCCTTACTCAGAACCATGATTTTCGGATGCCCGAAACCATTGGCGCACGAAAGTCATTCAATACACGGTAACCGATAATGTCGGTATCGTTATCGCAATGCAAAGGGACGAACCCCATAAACTCTGAGATCCAAATGGGCCGTATTTTGTGCACGGCCCACCAAGATATATAACGGGTTCGAATGGGCCTAAACTCCCACAAAGTTCGGTGGCGACTCCAACTTCGATTTAAATTTCAACCCGAGATTCATCTCACATGAGATTCATTCGCCTCCCCAAACCCGCGCATGGCCGCGTCGGGGTGGACCTATGTCATGTCCACAATTTGGCGACTCCGCTGGGGATCGCTGATGTGTGACTTACCGTTGGCATCCTCAGGGTGAGACTCGAGGAGAAATCACTCGATTAGTACAATACGCGTTTTAGTTTTACGGTTCATTCATAACCTCATCTTTTCCCGGGCCGCTAATGGTGACCGACGTCCTACTATACCACGATGTATTCCAAATTGGTTATGTCAAGGTGTTCATAGCTAATTCGTATGGGTTTTGCGGCATGTTCTAAGATCAACTCGACTTAGGAAGTCCGTCCCGATTCTCGAAAAGGCTATGCACACTGGTATAAACCCTATTTAGACCGACTAAGACTTAGCATAAAGCATACATGGTGTCGTTATAATGTTTGCGTGACTATGTGCTACTTGGTTTCTATGTCGTGTTCAAAAACCGTCATTTTCAAAAATGCATCTTTTCAAAAAATATCCAATTTCAAAACCCGGAATGCTACCGAATTTAGGACTTATGATTTTACTCAAAATAGCCTAAGCCGGTATGCTACCCATTTCAAATTTCAAAATATACTTTCGAACCCTCGAAAATTGCGGCCCGATGGCATTTTGCCGATTTCAAAAAATCGAGCCATCCACCGATTTTCTCGGATTTCCAAACTTTCCCTTTTCAAAAAATTTCCTCATCTTAGGACTTTTCGTATTTAGTAGTGTTGGGTCTTGTCATAAGTCGTCGAAGGTCTTTAGCGTCGAAACTCCGTCGATCTTACATCGCAGGTTTCCCCTTTATCCCAGTCCGCCTTATCCGTCAAGGCAAGGCCAACCTACGTAGGACGTACCCCTACTAAGGAAGGACCGTTTACACATTCGAGTCCAAAGTCTGGGGAATATCTCACGTGGATCTTCCTTCGAACAGGACTCGGCCCACATAGCCGAATCCTAAGTGAGGCCCACCTTTCACAAGTCACCCGTCTATGTGTCTTTTCCGAGTCATTTCCTTTTCAATCTCTTCCTTGCTCGGAATGTACTGTTTTGATTCCAGGATCTGGGTTAGTTTCTGATTACGCGGTGTTCTTACAGACAGGCTACCGGTAACCAGACACAAGCACAAGATGCAAGAAGCTTTGGACAAGCTGACGGTCTCACTGGACGCTATGGTCACCAAGAAGACTCATATTGAGGCCTAATTGACACCTATCAAGTCCGACCAAATAGCTATTGTTACCCGTTTGAGCGCCATGGAACAAGGGACTCCTAATGGTGGGACTGACACTACTGGGCCCTTAGCTGAACTGGTCAGCGCAGTCCGCAAACTGGAAGAACAAGTCCATTTGTCAACAGACACCTCAATCCACACGGAAAACACTCGCACCTATTCGCCTCTGAATGATAAACTACCCGCCAACCTCAACCTTACGGGCCTACCAATGTTTGAGGGGACTGAAGACCCGGTGCTTCACATCCGGGCCTTCAAGGAATTCATGGCCGCCAAAGGAGTAAAATTGACTATGTTCAAGCACCTGTTCGCCGCCTCTCTCGAGAAGCATCCCAAAGCCTGGTACTACAGGTTAGATTCCAAGAAGTACAAAACTTGGGATGACGTGGCTACAGAATTCGCTCGGAATTATGCTGATAATACCGAGATTCAAACGACCATGCATTCCTTAGAAGTCATGGCCCAGGAGCCCAAGGAAGGCTTCACAAAATACTTACAGTGCTGGAGGGCCGAGCGTGTGAAATTGGTGGACAAGCCCAATGAAAAAACTCTAGTAGAAGCCTTTGTCAAGAACCTCCTCCCTTCCTACCGGGTCCATCTCCGGTATGCTGTTATACTCAACTTTGCCACTTTAACTGAAATGGGGACGAGGATCGAAGATGACTTGAGGCTATAGGGCCTTACTAAGGCCTCCAACAAGGGGTATCAAGGGGCCAGCTCATCCACCAGCAAGCCCACATCTGCAGCTGCAACCCGCAACATCTTCGACGAGGTTAATCTAATAGATGCCTCGTCCAAAAAGAATACCCCAGCTTGGGTATTCACTGATATAGGGACCACCTATACGTATGCCTTACAAAGGCTATCCTCCAAGGGTCTGATCCAACCAATAGGCCCAACTCCAGAAGTCCCGGTAGAGAAGCATTCCAAGAGATACAACATCCAGGCCTATTGCCAATATCACCGAGGCAATGGGCACGATACTGAAAAATGCTGGAAATTGAAGCATCTCATCCAAGACTTAATCGAAAGTTAAAAAATACCATTGCCCGGGGACAAACCGAGCAACAAAGAAAACCCTTCAGCGCCCATGCCATCTTCTCCAGGGAGGTGATCGATTGTTCTCACCGAGGGATTGTTCTCCACCCTGTACCGATATTGGATTTAGCGTTATTTGATGGGCCAATTAGGAACCCGTGTTTTTGAGAGTCGTGCTAGGAATCTCGAGATGGTTAATTTCTTCTATAATCCTTGAGAGCTCTTTTCGACTCTCAACTCCGTCTTCTTTTCTACTTCTCTTGAATTCTGTTACCGCATCTGCTGTTAATCCCTTCGACCTTTATCGATTTTGAAATCTCTTATTGTAATTTATTTATTTATCCTTGTTCTATTTACCCGTTAACCATTTTTCGAACTCCCTATTTTTATAAAAAGTTTGACTAGCGTAAAATATTAACATTTTGAGTTAATAATTTCTAATTGTGAAATTGCCTGTTTTGTAAAAAGTTTGACTAACTTAAACTTTTCGGATATCGTTAAATTTAACATTTTTTTAATTATAATTTCAGAACTTTATACTTCACTTTTGTTTTATCTTTGGTTGATATTTATTTTTAGATATGTTTAAAAATGCCCTAATAATTTATTTTAAATTATTTCAAAATTAATTCAATTTTTGATTTTTAAGCAATCGAAATTTTATGAAGACTTTCATATTTCCAAATATTTCAATTTCTATAGGATTATTATGTAAAACATTTTAACATTGTCGAAATTATTTTGTATGTTCAAGTTTGATAATATTTTTGATAACTTTAGTGATAACTTTGATAACATTTTCGAAGTTTTAACGTTTTGAAATTATTTTTTCGTTTTTTTTTGTTGGTGGACTTTTGAATCTGTTATTGAAAATGTTTGACAACTGGTTCGATATTTACTAACTACAAAATTTGATTTCTCCAAACTAAATTTTGTTTCTTCGGAAGAAGAAACATTATCGAATTTCTTAATCAAATTGTTTTACTTTTAGTTTAAAAAGTTTTGGTTACCCCATTTACTTCAAGTTTGTTTACAAATATTATTTGACGTCGTTATTTTATCAAATAAACTTTACTTTACGATTTCTTTAATTAAGAGATTTTAAACTTCGGGTAGCTTAGCCCTATTTCCTCTTGGAATAAATATTTTCATTCAATTTCGTGTCACTTTGGAAGTTGTAAAATTTTCTTTTAGAGCGAAATTTTTATTCAAAATTGGTATCCTCATGTTTTCGAGTGGGGTAATCTTGAGTCCTTTCTGCTTATTCTCAGTTTCAAGGACGAAACTTTCTTTTAGTGGGGAGGATTGTAACACCCGCTATTTTCCTAGCGTTTTATCATTTCCGTTATGACTTCGTCATAACTCTGTCACATTTCGACCGTATGTTTCATCATTTTTCCAAGCTTTATTTTCATTTTTGAGCCTAATGATATTTATTTTTATTTTTAAAGATTTTAATTCTTTTAAATCTATTTATTTGATTTTCTTCGTAAACTAATTATTTTTCCGCGAGGAATTCTACTTCTCTACGAATTAACGTTTTAATCTCGAATTTAAGTTATTTCTTTTCCTAAAAATGTAAACACATTCAAATAATATTTCCAACTAAGAAATAATTTTATTCATGAAAATTTACCCTTTAATAATTTTATTACGAAATTTTTCATTTATTTATTTTCTAGCGCGGGATTTACTCAAATTGCTTTGAAATGCTTTTAATAATTTTACGATCCTTATTTTTATCGACTTACAACTATTTTGGGACCACCTTGAACCATTTTTTTTTCATGACACTCACGTCACACAACCACTACACATTTTTTTTGTGTAACATTTTATTTTTTATAAAAACAATATGATTAAAGCATAAGATATTTATTTCTCACAAATTAATATTGTTGACTCATGCAAACTCTTCACACTCCTCTCACATTCACTCTTGGCTGAAATTTTGGAGGTGAATGTACCTAGTTTTCATCAATTTTAAAGTCACTATTCACTCCATATCTCTTCACATTTTTCTCGTAATTCATTCATCCATTTTATTCAAGCAAATACTCTCTTTCTCCCTATTTTTTTAAACTTGTGAAATCTGACCAAAAACCAGCATCATTTCTGCCCAGAAATTTCGTGTTCATCATCTCCATTTTTCGTCTCCATTTTCGCTATATCGATCTTCTTTCCGTCTCCTTCGTTAAGGTATTAATCGACTTCATTTCCAATCGTTGTCACCTTAATTTTTTTTAGCGATATTATGGTATTTTCATACCATAGAATTCATGTTTTATTAAGGTTCTGAAGCGATCCCGCAGAAGACGAATATATCGTAGACTCGGATTTGGATTGAAGCTAAGGTAACATCGATGTTACTTGGTATTGCATGATTTTATTTGTGTAATTGCATGTATATAAATATAATTTTATTTTGACAATATATGTATGTCATATAATCTGGGAAAAATTTAAAAGTTGGAATTTGCATGTTTCGGTAATTTTTATCGCTTTTACGAGATTAACGATTAAATCGTCATATTAATTTGTAAAATCGTAATATTCGGCCTAAACTTGTAATATATGATTTTATTCTGTGAAAATGAGATTTTTGATGTTTTTTAATAATTTGGTATTTTTATGATATTTTTGATATCGATTATTGAATTATTACCGTTATCGGACAAAAACGATTAAAAACCGATTTTTACTTCTAGTACTTAAACATTTTATTTTAATCTAATTTTTGACGTGGTGAAACTTTCTGGTAAAATAGAATTTTCTTATTTTATTCATAATTTTTCGGAATTGTTAAGTGGATGAATTAATTAATCACTTTAAATCATCGTTTATCGTTAAAACCGCGTTTGTTGTTTAAATTCTCAATTTTTGGTCTTTGGAAGAAATCTGGAAAAAAAAATATGGTTTCGATGATTTCATAATAAAATGTAATTTTATTATTTTTAGTGCTTTAATAAAATGTTAGGACGATAAGTTTTATTAATGGAATCGTTAATTGTGAAAACGGGTTTTAAATGACGGTTTTATTGGAATTTGGTAAATCTGGAACTTTGGAAAATCTGGAAAATTAGTATATTCTGGAAAATTTTGATTTTTAAGTTTAATAATAAATTTTGCACATTAATACTTAAATCGTTTTGTAATTACTATTTTTATTAATCGTTATTGTCGAGATTAGACGATTAACGAGAAAACCCTTTAAAAACCGAGACTAAGCATTCTGGAAAATTTTCTTTTCTAGACAGAATGCCCATAAATATATTTTAGCTATTTTACGTAATTTTTGTACTATTGATTAAAGTCTTTAATTAATAAGTATTGGTTTTGGACAAATTATGATTTATCGCACTACAAGAAATACTGCTTGTAGCTACTAATCACGCGCGACTGATAAATTCAGTGGCTAATTTAGCGACTGAAAGTTCAACGCGCGACCGATATTAGTAGCTGGACGAGGAGACGGAATTTTAGAAAATTAATTAACTTTAGCGACCGAAATCAGTCGCTAAAATAATCGGCGCGCGACCGATTTCGGTCGCTAAATTAGTGAAATGGCGACAGAATTAGCGACTGAAATCGGTCGCTAATGAGAGTGGCGCGCGACCGATTTCGGTCGCTAAAGTTGTTAATTTTTTTTAAATTAACGAACACCCCCCCTCCCCCGGCTCATTCACCCATTTCGGTCTCTCTCTCTAAAACCCTCCCCCCTCTCTCTAACACTCGTCCCTCCTCATTTCCTCTTCATTCCTTCTTCAATTCTCTCATTTTCCTTAAGGTATGTTTATCTATCTTTATTTAGTTTCAATTATTTGTTAATTTCTGTTTTTATCGATTTAAATAAATTAGTTATTGGGTTGGATAGTTTCTTAGTTGTTGGAATATTTAGTGTAGTTAGGATTTTAATCGCCCAATAGGTTCCCCAATTTGAATTAGGTAGATTGTTAGTATAAAATTAGGGTTTGCAGTTAAGTAGTTGATTGAATTGGGTTGTTTTGATGTGTTTGGAATTTGGAAATAAAATACAATTATGCCGATTTGGTGATGTAATTATGGACGAATTGGGTGGAAATAGTACTATGTTTAGGTGAATTGAGATTTTTACATAATATTTGACTAGTGTATATATATATTAGTAAATTACTTTAGAGAAAATAATTTGTATGTGGTTATTGTCTTAAATTTTTTAGATAAAAAAATGAAGAGACAGGAACGAAAATGGATGTATGGGGAAAGATTCGATAAGAAACGACATCCCACAAAGGAATTTTTAGAGGGTGTTAATCGCTTTCTTGAGTTCGCTGAAACCCATCCCGAATACGCGTCAGATGGTAGATTTAGGTGTCCTTGTGTGAAATGTAAGAACATCAAATTCTTGGATAGTATTTTCATTAAAGAACATATTATCTCAGATGGGTTTAGCCCAAATTATTATTATTGGATTTGTCATGGTGAGAAGTCTGCTTTTGAGGAATCTAAGGTGGATCAGAATGAGGGCGGGGTGAGAGGAATGATTGTTGATGTGGTTGAGTGCAATTTGTTTAATGATGAGAGCATGTACACTAACGACGATGACCAACCAACCCCACAAGAGCCAAACCCACGAGCGAAAGCTTTTTATGATATGTTAGAGGCTGCGGAGAAGCCATTATATGAAGGGTGTGATGTGACATTGTTAGAAGTCGCGTCTATGGTAGTGACCCTTAAATGTGAGTATAACCTACCTTTTGGGTGCGTAGACGGGATCGCTGCGTTGATTGAGAAACTCATCCCAAAAGACAACATTATGACCAAAACATTCTACAACACCAAAAAAATAGTTAAAGGTCTTGAACTTCCGCATCAAAAGATCGATGCTTGTCCCGATGGATGTATGCTTTTTTGGAAGGACGATGCCATGCTTGAGGAATGTAAGATATGTGGGAAGGGTAGATACAAAACTGTAGATGGAAATATTGTTTTGAGGGGTAAGAAGGGAAAGAGTGTTGCGAGGCATAAAAAACCTATATCACTTAGTCGACTTACCTACTTTCCCATCGCCCCTAGACTTCAAAAATTATACGCAACCAAAACCATTGCCGAACAAATGAGGTGGCATCAAGAAGAAACTCGTGTAGAGGGGAAGATGTGTCATCCTAGTGACGGGGAGGAGTGGAAACGGTTTGATAGGATTTACCCTGAGTTTGCTGAGGAACCCCGTAATGTCAGACTTGGGCTGTGTACCGATGGTTTCGCCCCTTTCGGTCAGTTCGGTAAGTCATACTCATGCTGGCCTGTCATGGTCACACCGTACAACTTACCCCCATGGCTTTGTCTGAAACCACCGTTCATCTTCCTTTCTCTCATTGTTCCCGGCCCAAAAAATCCCAAAAACCACTTGGATGTTTACTTACAACCAGTGATAGAGGAATTGAAACACTTGTGGGAAGTAGGGGTGGAGACATATGATGTGTCGTTGAAACAAAATTTTCAGCTTAGAGCATCGCTTTTGTGGACTATAAATGATTTTCCTGCGTATGGTATGTTGAGCGGTTGGTCTACGGCGGGCCAAAAAGTGTGTCCTTGTTGCATGAGTCTAGCATTAGGTCCTTTATGGAATGTTAGAACCTGGAACCGGTATTCGGTCAATGGTTACAATTTCCATACATTTGCCCATGGTAGCAGTAGGAGTAGATGTAATTTCGGTGTGAGTGTGTCGTCACTTGAGGGTGAAGATTACTACGGTCTATTGGAGGACATCTTCGAGTTGTGTTATGTTGGAAATGATCGTGGGTATAGAGCTGTGGTATTTAAATGCGAATGGAAGGACAACTCTGTGCAAGGTACTAGAGTACATGAAAGGTACAAACTAGTTGAAGTTAATCATACCAAAAAATACTCCAAGTACGATCCGTTTATACTTGCACATCAAGCACACCAAGTGTACTTTGCGCCTTACCCAACCACAAAGAACGACAGAACTGTAAACCAATGGTGGGCGGTGTTCAAAACTAAGCCACGGGGGCACTATGACTCTGACCTCTTCCAAGAGGACGTCATTTCTAGTGGTACAACATTGTCTCCAGTTGATGAGAATCTTTTTGCAAATGATGACGATGACAATAATGAGGTGGATGTGGGGGAAGATTTTGAAGACGATGAAGGCAGTGAGGAGGAGGAAGGTGCTTCTAGTGATATGGTCGAGGAGGAGGATGACACCACTGATTTAGAGGTCAATGACGAGGAGGACGAAGATGACGTCGAGGAAGAGGATGTCGTCGGTTCGAGTAGGCAAGTTGAAGATGACAACGACAGTGACGATGATTTTTAGTAGTGTATAGTTTCAGTAAGTTATATTATTTGTACATAGTAATCTGCAAACCTTGATTTTTTTCCGAGTGTATTTCAATATTATGATGTCAGTTCCTAACTTTCAACTATTACATGTCTGCAGATATGACGTTGGGCAGCAGGTTGAGGTTTGGAAGTTCGAGCAGCGGCAGCAGCAGGAGCAGGGACCGGGTGCAGCAGCAAGGCCAAGAAGAAAACAGGCGAGAGGAAGTGGAGGACGAGGAGGAGGTGCATGGCAATGAGGAACAAGAACAACCGCAACCACGCCAGGATGAAGGGCTGCAATACACAGACGACGGGCGCCTAATCATTGGCCCCGAGGGCACATGGTGAGACATTGTATTTCTTTTTTTTTGTGAGACATCATCTTATTTCACTCTTTGGTGTATACCTACATGTAGGTTTCGTACTCGTGCGACGGTGACAGGTGTCAAGGACAGTTTCATGGAAGATTTGACTACTTACTGCACGAGCTGGACTAAGTTGCCTCTGTGGCAACGGGAGAAGTGCTTTGCCAACTTCAAGGTACACCAATTTCTGATTTTTATTAATTATCTGTTACTGTTTACAGATTACTTATACAACGACAACAAAATATCTTGCAGTTGAAACACTTCTACAACGATGGTCTCGAGGTGGCTGTTCGAGACAGATACATGGATGTCGCAACTGTAAGATACAAAGACATGATGTATAAGCTGGCAAGCGATGGAAAGTTACAGCAACAACTTAGAGGTTCGATTACTAAATTGGTGTTAGTACCTGAACAGAAAGTCGTATATATATTCAAAACATTTATTGATCTCAAAGTGTATAAATTGTAGGTGACGTGATCCAACAGTTCCAAACAGCGCGAGCCGACCCGAAGTTCCTGAAGAGATCCGTCCAGGCTAAGAAGAACAAGAGGCGGGGAGGGGACCCCGAGGCAGAGGCGGAGTGCACCCACTACGGTGGGTCGCAGTCGATGCACCAGCGGGCCATGAACGTTAGTATTTTCGTTCCTTTGATTTTTATATTGGATTCTTATTTAATGTTTTCATTATAAAAATAAATGAATAATCTACATGTACTGTCAACAGGCGAAGAAGAAAACCGGAGAATTTCCTCCTCCTGTGCAGCTATTTCTCGAATCGAAGAGTAAGGGGGACGATGAGACCGGTCGATTATTCGCCACGAAGAAGGATTTGGAGACTTGGGTAAGTTTCAAACACAATACTTCGTTACTTTTTTCCTTCAAACAATCAACCTAATCATGACTTCTATTTCTTTCAGAGATCGTATTTGGCGGCCACTAGAGCGCCCGAAAATGAAGGTGTGGACCCGAGCACAATTTGGTTTAGAGTCGCCGAGGGATACCGCAAGGGAGCGGTGTACGGTACGGGGAACGCTCATTCCCTGTACTGGACACCACCCAATGTTCGGGGGGCCCATTCTACGACGACCGAGTGTGTACCATCCGAGATGGCTGAGATGAGGGCGGAAATTCAAGAGGAGAGGGCGCAACGGGCAGCTATGGCCGAGCAGATGAAGAAGCAGAATGAGAGGTTGAAGACGCATGAGTCCATTAACCTGCAAATTCTGGAAGAGATACGGCGTCTTAGGAACACGCAGCAATATAACTGCAACTCCGGCCCCACTCCCCGATTCCCGGATCCTAGAGACCCCTTCGGTGGCGGTGGTAGTGGTGCGTCCGCCAGTTTTCCTGTTGGCTGAGTTGATTTATTGAAAACAATTTGTAGTGGGAGAAATGCTTGTTGAAAAAACTGTTTGTAACAACACTTTTAATGTAGTGTATGTATTCACGACGTTTGCGTACTTGGTTGACAATTTTGGAGTATGAAGCTTGCATAACGTTTGGAATAACGTTTGGAATGATGTTTGGGATGTATTGTGGTTGTTGCTTTGTTTTATTGTGCAGATTTTGGCTAGAAAAATAATAATTTGAACCGGCCTATTTCTGGCACGGTAGCGACTGATATCAGTAGCTAAGTTTTATATTTAGCGACTGATATCAGTCGCTAAATGATGCCACGTCGCACTATTTAGCGACTGAAATCAGTCGCTAACTGAAATCAGTAGCTTTTAGCGACTGATATCAGTCGCTAATTGACGCCATTAGCGACTGATATCAGTCGCTAAAATGAGGAAGTAGCTACTGATTTCAGTCGCTAAATTTAGCGACTGATTTCAGTCGCGCGCTTTTTTAGCGACTGAAATCAGTCGCTAGAAGCGACTAACTGTAGCCACTGTCGCTTAGCGACTGCTGACGGTCGCACGTCTGTTTTTTGCGACAGATGTCAGTAGCTAAGATCAGTCGCCAATGACTTTAACTCTTGTAGTGTCGTTAAAATGCTTCATCTTACCCAAAAGAATTATTTTTCCAGCCATTTTGAAAGTATTTAAATCTGAAACTTTGTGAGTTAAATCATCCCTTAACATACTCTTAATGTATTCAATGGTTTAATTAAATAAAAGACGTTAAAAGATTTAATTTGACATTTGCCGTAAAATCCTATTTATAATCGTATTGTCGAAACTAATAATAATCAGGGAATTTTAACTTTGTAAATTTTGGAAACACCCTAATTAGTAGTATTTAAAATGATTAAAACATTTCTAAATCATTTTATAAACACTTGTATGACGTTTCAATAATTTCATTAACTCAAATGTTCTCGTTTTAAGAATTAATATCTTTAAGGCCGAAAGTATTAGTTTTATAAATCTATATCGTTTACTATAAACGTTGTATTAGTATAAGCTAATATTTTTGCTATTTTGATATGATGCTATTTTTGGTAAAGTTTCTAAAAATAGAAGTTTTCTAAAATAGAAAGTTTCCTCTTTTGGAAAGTGATTCTTTTCTTTTTGTTCTCTTATTATTTATAATGTTTATATCTTTTGAATATCGATAATGGCTTTGTTTGGAGTTATGGAATAAGGACAAGTGTGAGGTTAGAGTAATATAATCTGGGGTTTATGTTTTTGCCATCAACTATAAGGCTGGTGTGTCTTTATGGGGCACACTGGTTGTTGAACCGAGCATATATGGTGTTCGGGAGTGTGTGTATATTTTCTTAAGCTCGTGCCTCGCAGTGTAAGACGCCGTAGGGTTGAACTGAGTATTTATGGTGCTCGGGAGGGGTGTACATATCATCTTTAACTAGGGCCACGCATTTATAAGTTTCCTTCCTATTATGGTTGAGTAGCCTAGTTAGAAATCGAAGTTTGATTTGTTTGAACTAAGTTCTCGAAGCTAGTTTTTAGTATTCTCCTAGTGAAAGTCTAGCATTCATCACTACTCCTATCCATAACGCCATTTTGAATATTTTTATTATTATCGATATAATTTTGATTTGCAGGTTGGCAAATGTTTTATGTTTTCTCCGGAAATCTCATTTTTATTATATTGTTTCGATACGTGAAGTTTTTCACTGAAAACTTATTTTCATTATAATGTTTTACTGTTTTCCGTTTTTACTATTTTTCCTATAGTAGTAATTACAGTTTTAAAATCCTGTTATACGGCTGGGAGAACGTTGGCGTTGCTCCCCACTGATTGTGGCTGTTATGTTTTTAACATGGCAGGTGTATGTGTTTTCCTTCGGGTGGGGTAGCGAGCAGTTATGGACCCTGCTTGTTTTAATAAGATCACTATATTATGGATTGTTAAAAACCCTTTTATGGATTTTATTTTATTTACTTTATTTTGTAGCGAATTTTATTTTATGGCTTATGTATTGACTTACCATTTTTATTTAATCAAGACATAGCTACAGTGTGTTATAATCCCACTTCTACAGTGTTTCCGCCACTGTATTGCGTTAGAATTCCTAGGGGATTACATACTTTCGGGTTATGGAAATTAGGTGACTCCGATTTTCGGGTTTGTTATTTTTAACCTTTTTAGGAATATCAATTCAATTTCTATAATAATAGTCGGGTCACTTTTGAGTTAGCCCGAGTCAATTCGGGTATGGGTCAACCTCGGGTCTTCAGTTCGGGTGTCGTGTCGAGTTCGGGTTGACTTATTCGGCTCGGGTCATTTGGGTTGGGTCAATTTTAATTTGCCAGATATAACTACAATGTACGCCTATAATTTAATTTGATGTTTAACGCAAATATTACCTTCCTAGAAACAACGTATGTGGATGCTCTTAGGCATACTCTTATCTTCAACTTATTTTCTTCTATTGCGTAGTCTCACCAATTTATGCAATTATCCAACTAAGTGTCATTACAAATAATGTCACTAAAATTCGGCCTGTGCATCGCACGGGCTTTCCAACTAGTATATATTAATAAACTAGGAACTTTTTGAGCGATATGATTGGTCCAAGTTTTTTAATATATTTTTTAAGTTCAATAAAAAAGATGAAAATTTGTATATGAAAAAAAAAAATTCTCCACCTAAGAGTCGATTTTTTTAAATTTAAATAAAGAATATAGGAATTTGTATAGGAAAAAAATGATCCTACTCCATTTGAGACAAAAAATTATCACTATATAAACCGACGATTATCATCTCATAACACAACAAAAATTGGACGGCGACAGCGTGAAACACTTAGTTAATTTTGTTTGATAATTGTTTTAATATTTATTTATTCACCCTCAAAAAATATAAAATTAAAATTTTTAAATAATTATTATTAATACATTTTTTTATTTAAATAAAGAATATATAGAAATTTGTGTAGGGAAAAAAAATCCTACATACGAGTATTATGATGAGGTGATGAAATTCTATATAAATAAGAGCAAGAATTCATTCTTAGATACTCCCTCTCATTCTTTGGAAAAACACACTTTAAATAAAATATACCACCCATTTGAATAAAAAGGCGTGTTTTTCCTATGAATGATAGGGATTATCAAACAAGAATCTTTTAAATCTTAAAAAAGTTCATAAGATTATAAACTTAAGTAAAAATTATCCCACATCGAAAAATTATGATAAGGTGATGAAATTCTATATGAATGAAAGTAATCATTCGTTCTTAGATATTCTCTCTCATTCTTTGGAAAAACACCACTTGAATAAAATATATCACATTTGAATAAAAGGATGTGCTTTCCGGTGATTGAAAGAAAGTATCAACCAACAATTTTTTTCGAGTCTTTAAAAAAAGCTCATAAGATTATAAACTTAAGTAAAAAAATCTCATATCAAAAAATTATACTCGCTACGAGTTTGACCTATGTTCCCTATTTCATATCAAAAATTTCATTCTTTCTTCCGTATTTCCTTTTTAAGCCATAAATATGTGGTTCATATTCTTCCATTCATTTCTCTCTCTTCCTACTTTATTTTTACACCATACATTTTTACACCCTTATTTTTCCCCAAAACACGTAGCCTACGGGAACATATCTTAGACTCGGAGGAAGTAATAGTGATAGAGGGTATCACGATATAGTTTAGGAAAGAATAAGAATATTATGGTATATTGTAATATACCAATATATCGTAATATCGATATTATAGAATAATTATATTAGCTACCGATATTAGAATATTGTGATCATATCTTCGTATTCCTATAAATAGGATGTCGTTGTAATTGTTTGATACAAGAATTCAATAATACAAAACAGTTTGTTTAGCATGGTATCAGAGCCTCTCTCTCGAGGACAAAAAAAAAATTGCTTCCGCTTTCTTGCCGGTGAGCGAAAATTTTTGGCACTCACAGGCGGGATATGAAAAAAAAAACATTTTTACGTAGTTTTATTGATAAAAAAACAAAATAAAAACTCTACGCCTCCTTTAAATTTGAATTCCACAACACTTTATTCTCCCGCAGAAGTGAAGCTGATGATTCTATGGCCTTTCTAATTTTGCTATGAGTTCGATTAGGGTTCTCAAGCAATTTAAATTGACGGATAATTTTTCCATTTTAAATTTGTCAAGTTCAAAAAACTTAACGTTCTTGACGATTAATTCTCGACGAGTCCGAAAAACTTTGTGTTCTCGTTCGAAATATATCCGGAAGAATCTATATGCCACCGTGGAGAAGAAGGCGATGAAGAATGAAGATCGAAGATATCTGATTTTTTTATTTGTGCAAACTCATGGAAATTCTTACGAATTACCATCAGTTTGAGGGGGATGATAGAGGGTATCACGATATAGTTTAGGAAAGAATAAGAATATTATGGTATATTGTAATACCA
Source organism: Agrostemma githago (assembly GCA_958450325.1). NCBI lineage: Eukaryota > Viridiplantae > Streptophyta > Magnoliopsida > Caryophyllales > Caryophyllaceae > Agrostemma > Agrostemma githago. The sequence continues at coordinate 44,468,152 of OY288249.1, forward strand.
ATATATCGTAATATCGATATTATAAAATAATTATATTAGCTACCGATATTAGAATATTGCGATCATATCTTCGTATTCCTATAAATAGGACGTCGTTGTAATTGTTTGATACAAGAATTCAATAATACAAAACAATTTGTTTAGCAAATGGGGACATAGGTGATGACATTCTATATTACTCTTGAGTTTATAAATAAGAGATATCATTCGTTCTTAGATAAAACCAAAAGTCTTTTGAGCAAGATTATAAGAACAATCATTCGAAAGCGGGTAGACAATTGGAATTGGAACGACTATATTCCCAAATTAGGAGACAATTGGAATTGGAAAAATATCTGTAGAGTTAATGATATTATGAAGAATGGCTTAAGAGATAACTCTTGGACAACAGGCCCTTTTTATAGTGTCAAAAGCGGGTATGATTGGTTACAAGTTTCGGGTGACCTGAAAGACTAGTCTCATGTTGTTTGGAATACTTGGAACGTCCCAAAGCACGCGATGACCACCTGGATGGCGATGAACAACGGTATGAAGACTAAGAGTAAGCTGAAACAATGGGGATACATTGATGATGACCTGTGCTGCAGCTGTCACGACCATGAAGAGACCCTGGACCATATTTTCTTTGATTGTGACTACGCTCGGAGGATTTTGAAGGCTGTTGAAGACTGGTTTGGACCGGTACTGAGAATAGACATCCTGAAAGTACAGACGAGGAACCTTGGATGGAATAAAAATGCAATGGTGATTAACGCTTCTTACTACCACGTCTGGCAGCAGCGAAACAATGCTAGAATTGAGGGTATTCTTCAAAAACCCGAGATTGTGGCTAGATTGATCCAAAAGGAGCTTAGGGGAAGAATGAAGTTGTGGATGCCCGAGGAGGAGATGAGAATGAGTTGAGATATAGAGGTGATGTTTGTCCTACTGGGACGGTGTTCAGTAGGAAAATAGGATTGAAATGCTTTTGGAGTTTTGTTTTTTTGATTCCTTCTTCACTCACCCGTGACTTGGGTTTCTGATTTTAGTTGTTTTGTATGCCCATTTTTGATATATATATATATAATCACAATCACATTTTACCAAAAAAAAGAACAATCATTCGTTTTTTGATATCAACCAACCATCTTTTGGGGGTTAAGAAGATTACCTAAGATTATAAAATTAAGTAAAAGTTATCCATATCGAAAAATTATGATGCGGTGATGAAATTCTATATAATAAATAAGAGCAATCATTCGTTCTTAGATATCAACCAACAATCTTTTAAGTCATAAAAAAATGCTTAAGAGCAATAATTCGTTTTTAGTTATCAACCAAAAATATTTTGAGCGTAAAATTTATCCCACATCAAAAAATTATGATGAGATGATGAAATTCTATATTATAAATAAGAACAATCATTCTTTCATAGATATCAACTAACAATCTTTTATTTGAGTCATAAAAAGCTCATATAAGATTATAAATTTTTAAAAAATTATCTTACATCAAAAAATTATGATGAGGGGATAAATTCTACTCCCTCCATTCCATTAAATTGTATACACATTTCATTTTGATAAGTTCCATTCATTTGTATACATTTTCATTATTGTCCACAAAATTGCTTTCTAAAAGACTAGAGTATCCTTCCTTTAATATATCCACCAAAATTTGTCCAATTATTTAAAGGGTATCTTTTATTAGAATATGTCAATATTATCTTTAGAATATTCCTTTTTCTTGTAAATCATTCAGTTTATATTGTTTCCTAGCTTAGCTATTTTGATTGATGTTCATACGGGATTACATCCCCTGACTTTAGCTAGTGCTTATTGTCCTCCCATGATTCATGGGATTAGGGAGTTAACTCAGGATATTCTACTTGTATATATTGTATGTTGATTGACTGAATGAGACAAGGGAATACAACCTCTTTTATGGTATCAGAGCTCTTCTCGATCCTCTGCTTCCGCTACATCGTCTTTTTCTCGAAATACCCTTTCTTTATCCTTTCACAATGCGTGACGACGCCCAATCATCAAAACCATCCTTCTCCCCTGCCTATTCTGTTTCGTATATCAAGAACTATGTACCCATCATTCTTGAAATTGAGAATGTTCATTACGCTTCATGGGCCGAGCTCTTCCTCAACAACACTCGTGCCTTGCTTTGACGTTGTTGATCATATTGATCCTCCCAAGGATGTTATTCTCAAGAAGAATGTCGGTTGGGACTGTCTTGACGCTATTGTCAAACAATGGATCTGTAGCACCATTTCCATCAATCTCTTACACACCATCCTTGAACCTGGTGCAACGGTCCAACAAACTTGGGACCGTCTCAAGGATATCTTTAATGACAATCAAAACTCTCGTACTGTCCCTCTGGAACAACAGTTCAACAATATACACATGGATAACTATCCCAATGTCTCCGCTTACTGCCAAACATTGAAGATGATTGCTGATCAATTATCCAACGTCGGATCTCTGGTGCCCGAGACCCGACTAGTGCTCCAACTCGTGACCCATTTGTCTAAGGGTTATGACAGCGTGGCCACAATCATTCCACAAGGTGACTGATGGAAGGATTTGTCATGGATCCCGACGCCAATGAACCAACCAACCTAAACTAAGTAGTTAGGGTAAGTCGAGTCAAACCACACGAACGGAAAAAGGGTTAGACCAGAGTTCACCTAGATACGAGATTAAGTCACAAGATATCAAGGGAGAAGAATTAACGAGAATTGAGTAGCTAAATCGATCACTAGACTAAAAAGCAAGACTAAACAAACTAAGACAATGGAAGGAAGGAAAGCTATGACTAAGAATATCAAGAATTCAATAAGGAAAAGAGTAGGGTTAGGTCGGGTTCATAGATGCGATGAGGTAGTGGAGAAATCGAGGGTGTAGGTGTCATCTAGTTGCTAAGGTAAGTCCGCACTCTCACGACAAGAACAAACCCGAAAACTTATGCAAGTAGTTACCCAAAACAAGAGAATTCAACCACCAATCATGCATACAATAAACAAGAAGAAACAAGCAAGAATAGCATGACCACTACTACTTTAACAAGCATTTCATCAAACACAAAGCATGAATAACAAGAGATTAGCAACAAAGACTCAACCTTTACCCAAAATCAACCTTAATCAACAAAGATTAACATCTAATTCCCCCCTACTAACCCCACAAGAATCTACTCCCTCATGGCTAAGTGGAAACTAACATGAACAAGAGAAACCAAAATAAGAACAAACACATTCATCATGCAAGATAAACAAGGAAAAATAATAATCAAAAGATAAAGATGGAAACTTTAATAACAATGAAAGATTTAGAGAAGAGAGACAAGAAGGATTATACCAAACTAGAAGCTTGTATATAAGAAAACCCAAAAACATCCACCAATATTGTCAAGATTGGTAGATTCTTCAAGAATCCAATAATACACAAGTAACTAGCTAGGATTAAGCTATGATTAAGGAAAGATTAGGGAGAGATTAAGCTAAACTACACTAATTTCTATCTAGGGTTTCATGTCTCAAATATTACAAGAAGGAGGGGTATATATAGGGTTGCACAAAGTAGAGGGAGTAGTGAAGCGACGAAGCGTGAGCAGGACAAAGGCCTCACGGCGTGACATTGACCTCACGACCGTGTCTCAACCCCGTCCCATCCGTGATGCTTGCCACACGGTCATGTCGAGTTTGTATTCCCAGTCGAGAATACGGGTGACATGGCCGGGTCGAGATTCAGTGAGCCGCTTTTTATTTTGCCCCTTTAATCACGACCATGTAAGTGTAGGACACGGCCATGTAGCTTTACGGGTCGACTCCTTCTTGCTTTTCCATGGCCCTATGGATATCTCGTTACTCGGAATAGGTCCTTACGACGTAGAAATGGGCTCCAAAAGCCGCGTTCTTGACATACGAACCTAGAAACACAAAATACCTCTAGAGAAGACATTAGTAGCTCAAAAACTGGTTTTAAAAGTGATTAAACTAAGGAAAAATAAGAAAAGCAAGAGGGAGGACAGTATAAATCAAGCATATCAACTCCCCCACGCTTAACCTTTACTCGCCCTCGAGTAGGCACGAACTAACTAACTAATAAAAAATAAACTACTAGCTGAGTGGGTATTAGAGCACCCTACGCCCTTTCAACTCACGCAAGAATACTTAGAGGAAAAGTGCTCCCTGCAAGGCAAGTGAGGTCTTGCAACAAAACCGCGGACACAACCGAGCACAAAGACACGCACACAAACAAACATTCGGTTGCATCCATGAAGAAAAACAAATATCACTTCCAGCAACAAAGCAATGGAAGATACATCGGTAAAGGACTCAAGGCAAGTGACAACGTTTCCGAGCTAATAACACAAACCGAAATGGACAAAATCCTAATAGTATGACAACAAAGCAATAAAAACGTTGGTAACTTACCTAGGTCCTCCTAATCTTCTAAGAACGTACTACGGGATGATAGGCAGGATGGATAAGGAATGAACCACGGAGTTAGTCGACACTATAGGTAAAGTGAAGCCCGACCCCCTTTAGCGATAAGCCAAGAGGGTCATCCCATGCTCAAAAATAGCCTAACTAGTCTAAGTAGAAAGGTGGTTAAGGTTGCAAGATGAGGGAAAGCCGACCATTACCACTATCATCCTTCCTAGGACTCGGTACTTTGATAGGCTCTTCACAATAACAATCGGTAAAAAGCTTATTTTTGAGTGGTAAGATTTTTTTGTGAAATGATTTTCTTGGCATTTTTATTCTTTTGTATTTTGTTTTTGATTTGTTTTGCCTTTACTTTTTCTTCTTTTGAGTTTTGGTTTGTCGTTCTGGCCAAATGATGCAACTCGGGATCTACAATCATCATGACCCCGACTTAGCAGCGTAGGGCATGACCTCCTCTTGGAGTATGCCTAGTACGTGACTAGAGTTCCCAAGTCTAATGTGCATCACAATCAAAATGAATAACCAAATAGATGTAGAAGTCTCAATAAATTGCAACTTATTTATGAAATATGTGTAGAAGGTAGCAAAATGAGTGTGTCGGGCGCGCGCTTCCCTTCAAACCCACAAAAAGGTGGAAACAACTTGGACTAGCTAAAACAATTTCAAACACGGTCACCTAAGAGAACGGGACTCGACAACCAATGCCTTTTCACTCCGTGGGTGGTCAAGGTGGTGTAAATGCAAATCCCGAAGTAAATTTCTAGTAGACTAGGTGGACTCAGGGTAAATACCAACAAAATTATTGATTTAAAGTCATCCTACTAGACTAAAGTCCAAAAATTGATTCATGTCACTAGAAAGGAAAAGTAAACACTTGCACACTAGCCTCAAAACCGGGTTTTCGAAAACCTTTTCTACACTAGACACAAACTATACAAGACAAAACCAAAAACAAAACACACAAAATGAAGAACAAAATACTCAAAACAAACACGTAAAACAAACAAACACCACCCCGTACAATTCAAACAAGCTACTGAGTCCACCTCAAACTCTGCAAAGCTCCACCCGAGCATACGAATCACAAAATATCCTCCAAACACCAAAAAAGGAAAAGGAGAAAGAAGTAGAAGGATATTACCGGATGTCGTCGAACTATCCGAAACTCACGACGAATAAGCAACCTACAAGAAAATGGGGTGGCAAAACATACACGCAAACAAAGAAAATACAGCACAAAGACTCAAAGAAAAAGAAGACCCAAAAAGAAAATATTTTTAGTTTTTATGAAAAATTTCAAATTTTTAGGTTTTTTCAAAAAAACTATGAAAATAAAATTAAACTAAACTAAGATATCCCCCCCCTGCCACACACTTAAACCGAGCAATGTCCTCATGCTCGATTGGTAGTGTGTAGAAGGCACTAAAAAGAAAGAAAATAAAAGAAATAAAACGAAAGACAAAGTAAAAATGAAGAAAGGGTAGAATGGGTCGGGCCTAGGTGTAAACACGTCACCTAGACCAGAGTTAAGAAGAGATATGGATGGGGGAAAAATAAAAAGAAGAAAAAAAAAAGAAATGGAAGAGGAGGGCTTGGTGTAATCAAGTCACCTAGCTCCGATTCCGCTCGATTCCGACTAAATTCTACCAAAAAGAAATAAAAATAAAGAAAAAGTAAAAAGAACTTGTCATTTTGGATTTTTTAATTGATTCTCAATGTAATCAAGTCATCGAGAACCGGAAGCAATAGCCAAAAGGCCCCAAGGGCCACCAAGACACTAAAAGCTTAGAAGGAAGGGGGACAAAGGAAGACTAAGCATTAAAAGACGGAAAAGAAAAGAGAGTCGTGCCTACCAAACGGTTAGCAACTCAACAAACTCCATCGTCTCAATGATCATTTTCGGCACTTTGCTCGTCTTTATCATTAATATTCCTCCTCTTCCTAAATGTAGTCACATGGTTGAAGTATCGGGTTTGTATTGGTGAATTGGGTTTGGGATTTAAGAGGAAATTTGGATTTTATTGAAGTGAAGGTAGTTTGAAGATGTATAAATGAAGTAATAAGGATGTTATGATAAGGAAATTGGTTAAAGGGGAGGTCGGGTTGGGGTATAAAAAGGTGGGGTAAGCTTAAATGAAGAAGAAAAGCGAGCCGGCCATGTCACCCGTATTCCAGACCGGGAATACAACCTCGACACGGAAAAAGAAGCAAACTAGACAGGCGAGACACTCCTCACGGCCGTGAGGGGGCCATCATGGCTGGGACGGCCTTGTCACGGTCGGGAGGAGAGGATCACGATCGGGTTTAACTCCAGTAGGCTGCAATTTTTGGCACAAATCAACACGGTCGTGTTACCTCACGGGCATGTCCCCCTCGACATGGTCGTGAAGGAGTTCAGTGTTGTGTTATTTTTGACACAAAATCGACCCTACCATGTCCAAACCGACATGGCCATGTTCAAAGCGACATGGCCATGTCACTTCCCTAGATCTTCATTCTTCTTAATCATCCCTAGTCTTTCACCATAAGAACATTAACAAGTACGGGATCAAATTCCCGTCCCCAAAATCTTGCGATAAGCTCAAAAACCGACTTCCTCGCCCAAGTTACAAAGCTTCTATCATCCGAAAACCCTTCATACTTCTTCATCTTCACTTCAAACCTCTCAATCAAGCTCAATAATTTCCATAAAAAATCCCTCCCTCACATCACTCATGAAAAATTCCAAATGACAGGATCAAACACAACACACAAATCCTAGAAATCAAATACAACACACAAAGAAACACAAAAATAGAAAGAAGAGGAAAGAGATATATACAACACGACGGTTCTTGAGGAACTCCATCAAACCAAGAGTTGTGGTGGAGGAATTTCATTCTTTGTTACTATCATCGTACATGATCCCATAGCCCTCAAGGGCTCGGAGGAGCAAGTCAAAGGCACGAGCCACATCATCATGAAGGCTCATTGATTACCCAAGCCAAGCTATCATGAATAGCTTCCAAGTCAGAAGCGAGAAGCGATCTTCGAATCCATTATGCACGGGTTTCTCATGATGTCCCAGGTCTTTCCACCCAACAAGATTTACCGACCTCTTCGTACCTAAGCACCATCTCCAACCGCGAACAAGCTTCAAGTATTTAACATGAGGCATAAAAAGAGGTTTTTGCCTCATTTTCCCATTGCACATCTCTATATCTTCTTCAAGTTGTGGGTCCCCATCTCCAAGCCTCAAGACATCACTTGTTCTCATATCATCTTGAAGAAGAGAATTTAAACTTCTACCGGCGGTTTCAATTTCTTCTAACCAAAGTTTCGCTTACTTGCAAGAGGCTCATGATGCTTTTCCACATTTTCGCACAAAGGCAACTTGAGTTCATCATTTCCACCCCACGACTTCACAACTTCTATCACCTCATTCAACTCATATCAAAGTTCCATATCCTCAACGATAGGCTCATTAGAAGCGGCATGAAGGTCAAGAGGAGGACAAGTGATGGGGATTGAAGGTTCAACAAGAATAAAGGGGGTAGACTCTTGGATTTCCTCTATTTTATCGGTGCTTTCGTCACCCAAATTAACCTTTAGTCCGTTGTGTCCGGTTTCAACAAGGTCAATGGCAACTTCATTTTCTTCTTCAGGAATGACAAGATGAGATCCAATTTTGTTTTCATCAATGAAACCCTTCAAATTCCCACTAACATCATCCAATTCTTCACTAACAATGCCTTCATCAAGGATTATTCCCTCATTCATCTCATCTTGGGTAGACATTTGAGGTTCTTGATAGCGAGTCTCGCTTCTCAAAGGGATTTCATTGGCGGCGTCATGATTGGGTTGTTCCTTTTCCCCAAATGAACATCCTTCGTCAAGTTGTGAAATTCGAGTTAAAAACATTAAGAATTTAGCCGCTATAGCATTTAGTCTAGCATCATATGCCTCGTTTTCTCTTTGACATTGGGCCATGAATTCTTATTGATCCTTTTGCATTTTGATGGCCATTTCTTGTTGACTCTTTTGCATTAGAATAATCGATTGAATAACTCCAAGTTGGACATTTCGTGGTCATTGGGGTTCTGGGAATGCTCCTTGAAAACCTTGAAGGTGCCCAAGGGGTGGGGCATCATATGTGATGTGTGCTAAATTTAGACCATTTTTCCTCCTATTTGGACTTGTTTTTCCCTCGTATTGCGAGATTAGAGAGAAATTATTGCCTTATTTTTAGTCTTTCTCGCATTAGCGTACCTCTTGTGCGTTTTACGTGCTTTTGATAGGATTTGGCACCGAAACCATGATTGAGCTTCCACGTGCACAAGAGAGGAGAATGCCGTCCATAAAAGCAAAGCACAAAACTTAAAATTCAATGTCATCCAAACAAACAACAAAGAATGAGACAAAAGAAGAGGCAACAAAACCATCGGGTGAAGTTTCACCCGATGAGAAATGACCGGGCAAAACTTTCACCCATCGGATAAAGTTTTTGCCCAACGGTAAAAGCGTCCCAAAAATGCAAAACTGGAAGGAAGTCCACCGGATGAAACCACAGGGAGAAGTTTCACCCGGCGGTATTGGCTCGTGATCGGCAGATTTCGCAGGGTGAAGTTTCACCATATGAAGACTCAAAGGGTGGATGTCTCACTAATGGAGCAAAAAGTTGGATTTGCGCTTGAGTTTAAGGATTCATTAAGGCTTTAATATATATATATATATATATATATATATATATATATATATACCCTAGTTAGTTGCACATTATCATCCATAAGATCACTCACTTACCATTCATTAGACCATCCATTAGTAGATCACTTTACTAGTAATCCTATTACCATTCACTAGATCATTTCAATAGCTTAGATAGTAAGCTTGAGTTCTTCATAGTTTTCAATAGTTTCTTCATCAATTCTCTATATTTACATTCAAGCTTTGTAACGATTCAAGTTTTTATTGAAGGTTCTTGGAGATTATTACAGGATTATTGACAAATCCTTTGTCCTCTTCATCTAGCTTCATCTTATTTTTTATGCAATCTTCTTTATTATTATCATTTCTTCCATAGATGGTATATTTCTCTTCCTCTCCCTAATCTCTAGACTAGATTCAATATTGTTCTTTCACTATTGTTCCGTTTCTATTTCTTTTATTTGCATCGTTCTTAGATCGTTTTATGGTTTGTTTGGTTGAGTGCAATTTTATTCATTGTCTTGATGTTATTTTCCTTAAATTTCATTTGTGTTGTTCTTAGATCGTTTTTATTGTCTTGTTATTATTTTCATTGATGTTACTTTTATTGTTTTTAGATCGCACTCTAATTTATTTTGTTGATCGTAATTTTCTTTATTGTTTTGTTGTTATTTTCTCTAGATTTAATCATTACGCTTGTTATTGTTGCTTTTTCTTTTGTTATTGTTTTATTAGTTTCCGTTATGAATTGTGAGTAGATTTCTTGTTGGGCGGTTTAGGGAGGAGGATCTTGGATTATTTGAAGTGAGGAGTTTTGGTTGGTTGGTTGGTTGCTTATTGGTTTATCTTGCTTAAGGTTGTTGTGTTATTGTTGTTTTAGTCCGGCCAACTAGACCGACCTTGACTCATTTCTATCAATATATGGAAACTCGGGGTAGAAATTACCTTAACTTGAGACTTACCCTTCTTCTTCGTGAAAGCGGGATTTTAGGTGAGTTGGGTGAAGAAACCGAAAGGTGGCACTCTCCCTATATCAATGCTGTGACCGACCCGATTCCGATTTTCTTAGACCCCATTTTCCGATTCCCGACTTCCCCCTAACACCTTTTCCATATTTGATCATCTATGGTTATTTATTGTATTTTAGTATAGACTCGTCCCTTAAAACCCCCACTAGATCCCAAACACGTCGCTTCTACTCAATTTTGTTCCGTTCCTTGTGGACCGACCTCGACTTACCATGAATACACTAGTTGTTTTTATGTTATTACAGTCTTACAAATATTGTTTGATCCCCCATCCTTCGCTAAAAGACCGATCCGATTGGGAGACTATCAATATGGTTGGTAATGAGGTTGATATGATGGGTAGTATGGTGGGTTTTGGGGAGATTGACTTCCATATGGAGAATTGTGATTAAACATGGTGGGGTGATCGGCTCCAAATCGGATCAGGTGCTAGCGAAGGATAGGGGATCAAACAACATTTATAGACTCGCAAAAACGTAAAAACAACTAGTGTATTCGTGGTAAGTCGAGGTCGGTCCACAGGGAACAGAACGATATTGAGTAAAAGCGGCGTGTTTGGGATCTAGTGGGGGGTTTTAATGGTCGAGTCTATACTAAAATGCAATAAATGATAAAAGATGATCAAATATGGAAAAAGTGTTAGGGAGAAGTCGGGATTCAGAAATTGGGGTCTAAGAAAATTGGAATCGGGTCGGTCACAACATTGATAAAGGGAGAATGCCACCTTTCGATTTCTTCACCCAACCCACCTAAAAACCCGCTTTCGCGGCTAAGAAGGGTAAGTCTCAAGTTAAGGTAATTTCTAACCCAAGTTTCCCCATATTTATAGAAATGAGTCGAGGTCGGTCTAGTTGACCAGACTAAAACAACAATGACACAACAACCCCAAGCAGGATAAATCAACAAGCAAGCAACCAACCAAAAACTCCTCAATTCAAATAATCCAAGATCTTTCTCTCTAAACCCCCCAACAAGAAATCTTAGGCAACTAACTAGGGTATGTATATATATAGTAAAGTCTTAATGAATCCTTAACCCAAACCCCAAATCTAAATTTTTGCTCCATTAGTGAGACAATCACCCTTTAAGTCTTCATGAGGTGGAACTTCACCCTGTCATACACGGACCAATACCGTCGGGTGAAACTTCACCCGGTGGTTTCACCCGGTGAACTTCTTCCAGTTTTGCATTTTTTGGACACCTTTACCGTCGGGCGAAACTTCACCCGGTGGGTGAAAGTTTCGCCCGGTGGAGAAGCTTTCCTGAAAATCTTCGGGGAGGTAAAATTACCGTCGAGTGAAACTTCGCCCGGTGATTTCTCATCGGGTGAAGTTTCACTCGTTGGTTTTCTGGCCTCTTTTCTTGTCTCATTCTTCGTCGTATGATTGGAAGGCTTTGAACTTTAAGTTTTGTGCTTTGCTTTTCGGATGACATTCCCCTCTCTTGTGCTCGTGGAAGCTCGATCATGCTTTCGGCGCCAAATCCTATCAAGATTGATAGAAAAACTACCAAAAACAGGTAAAACGCACAAGAGGGACGCTAATGTGAAAAATACTCAAAATAAGGTGATAATCGCACTCTAATCTCGCAAAACGAGGGAAAAACGAGCCTAAATGGGAGGAAAAATGGTCTAAATTTAGCAACAACAAATCCCCCACACTAAACCGTTGCTCGTCCTCGAGCAAAGACCTAAAAAGAAATTACAAACTACTACTACTACTACTACTAGCTAGATTAATCTAAGCAGATACGGGGCAATTAACGGGCTCGCTCCGTCCCTTCAACTCACATCAAAATACCCATGAGGTAGAGTATTCCCATGCAAGGCAAGTTGGGGCTGGCTCAAAATGGTGGATGCGACTAAACACACAAAAACACGTAATACGAAAGAGTATACGCATCCAAAACAAAAATAAAACACCGAATCCCTCATCGAGACGGCGGGGAAGACACCGATTACTAACCTAAAACAATCATAAACTTCCAAGATAAATCACCCACGTAGACAAGGACCAAAGCCTAATACTATGACATTAAAACAATAAAGATGTTGATAACTTAGCTGGGTCCTCCTAATCTTCTAAAGGGGTACGACGGGGCGTAAAGCGGAGTGGAAAAAGTGAACCATGGATTTGTCCGACACTGTAGGTAGGTGCAATCCCGCTCTTTTTGGCTAAGCCAAGAGGGTCGTTCCAAACTCGAATTTCCTAAATTAGCCCAAAGAAAAAGGTGGAGTGTTTACTAGAGTCTGATCCCGACCGGGGAGTGTGATCACGACCGGGACAGGTATGTCATCCCGATCGGGATCATCCATCCCGACCGGGATGGGTCCCTGCTCCTCCTTTTTGCCTCTTCTTCGACATTTGATCCCACCCAACCACTTTATACCCCCTCCCAACCTCCCTACCTACCCTTGAACCTATCTTATGACCCCTACACTTCACATACATACATTCATCTCATCTTCTCTTCACTATGCACCGAGTTTCGTCATCAAATCCCACCTCCTTTTACCATTGTAAGCTTAATACTTCAACCATGCGGCCATATCGAGAATGAAGAGGAATGGCAATAACAAAGACAAGCAAATGTGCCAATATTGACTATTGAGACGATGGAGTTATTAGTGAGTTGCTAAGCGATTGGTAAGGCGACTCTCATTTCTTTTCCGTCTTTTATTGCTTGTCTCCCTTTGCATGTTCCCTTTCCCCTTATCATTTGTGTCATGGTGGCCCTCGGGGCCTTGGTAGTCATTGCTCCTGACTCTCGATGACGTGACTACATCGGGAGTCATTTCAAAATCCAAATTTACAAGTATTTTCACTTTTTCTTTGATTTTCTCTATCTTTTGATAGAATTTAGGCGGATTCGGACGGAATCCGGGCTAGGTGACTTGATTACACCTAGTCCTCCCCTCCCATTTCCTTTTATTTTCTTTTCATTTTTCCCCCATCCATATCTTTTCTCGTCTCGGCCCATGGTGACTTGATTACACCCCGGCCGGACACATTCTACCTTTTCTCCGCTTTTCTTTTTGATTTCTAGCTTTGTTTTCGTAGTTTCTTTTCTTTTTAGTGTCTCCGTACAATATGATCGAGCATGAGGACATTGCTCGGTTTAAGTGTGGGGGAGCGATAGTCTAGTTAGATTTATTTTTCGTAGTTTCTTTTCGAAAAAATCTTAAAAAACCCTAAATTTTTGAAATTTTTTCACAAAAATCAAAAAGATTTTCTTTTGTGTCTTTCTCTTTTTGTGTCGTTGTGTCGTACTTGTGTTGTGTTGTGTGTGCTTGCCTCCCTTTTTCCTTGTAGGTCGCCTAGTCACCGTTGACTTTGGAAGGCTTTCAAGACATCCGGTAACGCCTTTCTATCCCTTTTTCCTCTTTATCTCTTGTGGACTATGGAGGAGATTTGTGATGATGTGTGCTCAGGTGGAGCCTTGTGAAGATTTGTGGTTGATTGGTTGCTTATTTGGAAATTCAGGGTGGTGTTTGTTCTCTTTGTATGTTTGTTTTGTTTTGTTGCCTTTTGTCTCTTTTTCTTTCGTTTTCATCATGTCTTTGTCTTGTGATGTGTAGTTGTGTCTAGTATGTAAAAAGGTTTTTGAAAACCCGGTTTTGAGGCTAATGTGCAAGTGTTTACTTTCCCTTTCTAGTAGTGTGAATCGAGTCTTGGACTTTAGTCTAGTAGAATGACCCTAAATCAGTGATTTCGTTGGTTTCTTACCTTAAGTCCACCTAGCTTACTAGGGATTTACTACGGGATTTGCATTTTGACCATTTTGACCACCCACGGTGTGAAAAAGCCTTGGTTGCCGAGTCCCGTCCCTTAGGTGATCTTGTTCGAAATTGTTTGATTAGTCCAAGTTTCTCCCCTTTTTGTGGGTTTGAAGGGAAGGCGCCGTCCCGACTCACCCATTTCCCTACCTCATACACTTTTTTTCCACAAATAAGTTGCAAAATCGTTGAAATTCTCACTTGGTTGCAAGAGTTGCCTACAAAGCAAAACATATCAAAAAGGGCTAAACATATCAAAGAGAAAGAAAGAAGAATGAAACGAGAAAAAGAAAGAAAAGAAAAGAAAGAAGAAAAAAAGAAAAGGCACAACAAAAGAAAAAAAAAACAAAATACAAAAGAAGAAAAAGGAGTGGCATAGCAATTCAAAAGCCAAATGCAAAAGAAAAGAATGCCAAAAGAAAACCATCTCACAAAAAAAGAACCCTCACCCTCAAAAATAAGCCTTTTTCCGACTATTACCGTGAAGAGCCTACCAAAGGACCGAGTCCCTAGGAAGGATGATAGCGGTAACGGTCGGTCTTCCCTCATTCTGCAATCGTATCCACCTTTTTACTTGGACTACTTGAGCGGTTTTGGGCATGGGACGACCCTCTTGGCTCATTGCTAAAGGGGGCGGGGTCTCACTTACCTACAGTGTCGACTAACACCGTAGTTCATCCCTTTTCCATCCCGCCGATCGTCCCGTAGTACGTTCTTAGAAGGTTAGGAGGAACCTAGGTAAGTTACCAACATTTCGGTTTGTATTGCTTTGCTTGTCGTCATACTATTAGGGTTTTTTCCATTTCGGTTTGTATTGCTAGCTTTGGAACGTTGTCACTTGCCTTGAGTCCCTAACCGGTGCCTTTTCACCGCTTTGTTGAAGGAAGCGGTATTTGTTTTGTCTTGGATGCAACTGTTTGGTGTTTGTTTGTCTGTGTGTTTTCGTGTCCGATTGCATCCACAGTTTTGTCGCAAGACCCCACTTGCCTTGCAGAGAGCACTTGTCCTCTAAGTGTTCTCGCGTGAGTGGAAAGGGCGTAGGGTGCGCTAATACCCACTCGGCTAGTAGTTTAGTTTCTTTTAATCTTTAGTTAATTTGTGCTTACTCGAGGGCGAGTAAGGGTTAAGTGTGGGGGAGTTGATAAGTGTAGTTTGTAGTGCCAAATTTGTTGTGTTTTGGTCCCGTTTTCCTTGTGGAATCGCTCCTTGGGAGCGGTTTATGGGCTACTTATGCTTCTTCTAGTTCGTTTTAGGTTCCCGAGACCATTCATGAAGAATTGGAACGATTCCGACTCGTTTCATACACTTTTGGAGCCAATGAAGAGAAGGAACGATCACTCGACGCCTTGGATTCAATCCCGAGACCTTGTGACCCGATCCCGAGCCCCTTAGACTCGATCCCGAGCACCGAGAATCGATTAGAAGCCCATGAGAGTCAAGGAGGGACTTTAGAGATCATATTGGAGGCCTACAGGAGCCTTCCCGGCCGAGAACAAGTGCCTTCTCGGTCGGGAAGGAGTGCGCGTTTCAACAGGCTGCTGTTTTGAGCCGTCTCGGTCGGGACCAGCCTTCCCGGCCGGGATGAATCCCGTCTCGGTCGGGATGTTCCTGTTACAGCTCCGCCTCACTTCTTTTCTTCTCCTTATTCATTGTAACCATATATATACCCCCCTCTTGTAATCTTATGTATGTTAGACATTACCCACTAAACCCTAGACTACTTTAGACTAGATTAGCTTAGATTAGTGTATATTAGTCTTTAGTTTATCGTTAATCTTAGTAATTAGTCTTGTATTAAAGGAATTCTTCAAGATTCATCCAAGATTGACAACCTTGGGAGATTGTTTTGGGTTTTTCTCATTAATGCAAGTTCTTATCTTTTCATCCTCTTGTTAGTAGGTATAATCTTCTTAATCTCTTTACTCTTAATCCTTGTTTAATCTTTCAAGTTTCAATCTTTTCTTATTGTTCTTGTTCTTGCTAGTTTCATAATGGATGTTTTGTTATTTGTGTTGTTTCCTTTTGCTAGTGTTAGTATTAGTTTTACTATGTGTGAGTAGACTTTTGTGGGGTTAGTAGGGGGATTTTGTGTTGATTATGGGTGATTAGGGTTGATTGGGGGTAAAGGTCAAATCTTTGTTACTAGTCACATATTGTGCACACTATGTGTTTGATGAAATGCTTGTTAGAGTAGTAGTTGCAAATGCTCTTCTTGCTTGTTCTATTCTTCTCATTGGGTGATTGATTTGTGGTTGAATCCTTGTGTATCGGGTAATATCTTGCATGAGTATTCGGGTTTTGTCTTAGACACGAGAGTGCGGACATTGGCTTTGACGCGAGAGCGCGGACCGACCTTAGTGACTAGGTGAAACCTACACCCTCGATTACCCAACCATCCCACTACACTTATGAAGCCAACCTAACCCTACTCTTTCCTTATTTGATTTCTCCTTCTTAGCTTATTTTTATTCATATTTACTTCCCTTCTTATCATTCTAGTTTAGCTTAGCCGCGAGACCTAGTCAAGTCTTTAGGTGGAACTTGGTCCAAACCCTCTTTACCGTCCCCGTGGACTCGACCCGACTTACCCTTTCTACCGTGTTAGGATTAGTTGGTTATTATTTGTTGTTGGGGATCCACGGCAAATCCCTCCCATCAATAGACTAATCACCGCTATCTTTCTACCTCGGGACTCGATCCTCTAGTGGGCACTTCACGGCGATGAATCGATCAAGGGCGGGTTTTTTTTGAAGGAGATGTTTTTGATGATATGATTTTCATTTGAAGTTCATTTTCTCTCCCTTGTTTTTCATATTTTTGTGCCCTTTTATCTTGCTTTG
Organism: Agrostemma githago; assembly: GCA_958450325.1. NCBI lineage: Eukaryota > Viridiplantae > Streptophyta > Magnoliopsida > Caryophyllales > Caryophyllaceae > Agrostemma > Agrostemma githago. Next base: position 44,484,925 of record OY288249.1, read on the forward strand.
GTTTGCCCTTTTTCGCTTTTTGATGTGGTTCTAAACCAAGCTTGGAGGTTATTTTGTATAAACTTATTGTGGTGATGTATAGGTGGAGGAAAAATAGGTAATCGAGAACGCGCGCCATTCCCGAATAACCCTAAAAAAGGCGGAAAGAATTTGGACTAAAGGTGCAATGGTCATTCGAGCAAGGTCACCTAGAAAACGGGATGCGAAAACCAAGGCCTAACTCCTCCATGGGTGGTCATCAAGGTGGTCAAATGCAAACCCCGAAGTACACCTCTAGTAGAAAAGGTGGACTCAAGCTAAAGGATCGACAAGTTCATTGATTTAGAGTCATTCTACTAGACTAAGATCCAAAATCTACAATGGGTTATCTACAATGAAATGTAAACTCTTGTAATAAGTTTGTAATCGGGTTTTCGAAAACATTTAGTCCTAGACACACTATACAAAGGCAAAGGGGACACACAAAAAAGAAAAGGCAAATAAAAGAAACCACAAGTAAAGTCATGTACTCCTGTTGTGTGCTAAATTTAGACCGTTTTTCCCCTCATTTAGACCCGTTTTCCCCTCGTTTTGCGAGTTTAGAGTGCGATTATCGCCATATTTTGTGTACTTCTCGCATTAGCGTCCCTCTTGTGCGTTTTACGCGTTTTTGGTAGTTTTCTATCGATTTTGATAGGATTTTGCACCGAAATCACGATCGAGCTTCCACGAGCACAAGAGAAGGGAATACCCTCCTAAGAGTAATGCACACAACTTAAAGTTTAAAGCCATCCAATCAATTAACGAAGAATGAGACAAGAATTGAGGCCAGTGAAATGACCGGGCGAAATTTCACCCGACGGTAAAAACGCATCCCCGAAGATTTTCCGAGACTCACCACCGGGCGAAACTGATCGGGCGAAATTTTGCCCACCGGGTGAAATGTAATCCCCTAGAAAACCTAACGCGATACAGTGGCGGAAACACTGTAGAGTTGGGATTAAAACACATTGTAACTATGTCTTAGTATAATTAAAATGGTAAAGTCAAACAATAGGCCTCAACTAAAATGGCTAAAATTTAAAACAATCCACAAAAGGAGGTTTGAACAATCCATAAGACATAATTAATAAAATAAATAAGCAGGATCCATAACTGCTCGCTAGCCCACCCGAAGAGAAACACATATACCTGCCATGTTAAAAACATAACAGCCACAATCAGTGGGGAGCAACGCCAAAGTTCTCCTTGCCGTAAAACATGATTTTAAAACTGTAATTACTATTATATGAAAATAGTAAAAAAAATGGAAAACAGTAAAACATTATTCATAAAAAAAAAACTTTCAGCGCAAAACCAAAATATTAAAATGGGTTTCCGAAGAAACATAAAATATTTGCCAACCTGCAACCAATTTATATCGATAGTAAATAAAATAATCAATGTGGCGTTATGGATAGGGTTAATGTAGAATCTAGACTTTCACCAGGACAATACTAGAAACTAGCTTCGAGAAATGTAGACATAACTCATAACAGAATCCAGTCTCTAACTAGGCAACTCAACTATAACAGGACTGCGTGCAGCGAGGTCCTGGTTTAAGTAGTATACACCCCTCCTGGATACAAACCATATCCAGTTCAACCCGACGCGACTTACACGATGCGATATCTAAGTTTAAGGTAAATATACACTCTACTGAACACAAACCATGCTCAGTTCAACAACCAATGTGCCCCATAAAGACACACCAGCCTTACAGTTGATGGCAAAACGTACATCCCAGACTATATTATTCTAAACCCACACTTGTCCTTATTCCATAACTCCAAAACAGGGTCATTATCGATACTTAAAAGATATAATCATTGTAAACAATAAGAGAACGAAAGGAAAAACAGATCGCCTTCCAAAAGAGGAAACTTTCTATTTTAGGAAACTTCTATTTTAGGAAACTTCTATATTTAGAAACTTTAAAAAGATAGCATCATATCAAAATAGCAAAAATATTAGTTCATACTAATAAAACATTTTTAGTAAAAGATATCGATTTATAAAACTAATACTTTCGGCCTTAACAATATTAATTTCCAAGATAAGGATAAATGGGTTTATGAAATTATTGAAATACTCCCTCCGTCCCTAAATGATTGTCCCATTTCCCTATTATTTGTGAGGAGTATTTTAATGAAATGTGACAATCTTAGTGGGACGGAGGTAGTATCATACAAGTGTTTATAAAATGATTAAAAAGTCTTAAACACTTTAGTACTACTAATTAGGGTGTTTCCAAAATTTATAAAACTGAAATTCCCTAATTATTAATAGTTTCGACAAAACAAGCGTAAATAAGATTTTACGGCAAATGTCAAATTAAATCTTTTAACGTCTTTTCTTTAATTTAAATCATTAAACAAATTTAGAATATGATAAGGGGTGATTTAAATCTCAAAGTTTCAGATTTAAATATTTTCAAAATTGCTGGAAAATAATTCTTTTATGTAAGACGAAGCATTTTAACGATAAATCGTAATTTTGTCCAAAAATCATTACTATTAATTAAAGACTTTAATAAATAGTACAAAAATTACGTAAAATAGCTAAAATATATTTTTGGACATTCTGTCCAGAAAAGAGAATTTTCCAGAATCATTAAACTCGGTTTTTAAAGGGTTTTCTCGTTAATCGTCTCATCTCGACAATAAAGATTAATAAAAATAGTAATTACAAAAGGATTTAAGTATTAATATCCAAAAACTATTATTAAACTTTAAAAATAATGATTTTCCAGAAAATAATTTTTTTTTTCAGATTTCCAAAATTCCAGATTTATTTAAAAGGACAAAAATTGAGAATTTAAACGACAAACACGGTTTTAACGATAAACGATGATTTAAAGTGATTAATTAATTCACACACTTAACAATTCCAAAAAATTATGAAAAAATTCAGAAAATTATTTTCATCAGAAAGAATATCCAAGTCAAATTTCAGATTAAAATAAAATGTTTAAGTGCTAGAAATAAAAATCGGTTTTTAATCGTTTTTTGTTCGTAATCGTTATAAAAAATATCAGAAAAATACCAAATTATTTAAAATCATTAAAAAGTTCATTTTTACAGAATATAATCATATATTACAAGTTTAGGCCGAATATTACGATTTTAAAAATTAATATCGATTTAATCGTTAATCTCGTAAAAGCGATAAAAATACAGAAACATGTAAATTTTCAACTTTTAAAATTTTTCCAGATTATATGACATACATATATTGTCAAAAATGAAATATAAAAATATACATGCAATTACACAATTAGAATCACGAAATACCGAGTAACATCGACGTTACCTCCAGTCCAAATCGGAATCAATAATATACTTGTCGACCTCGGGATCGTCCACGAAACCTACCATACACGAAATTCTTGGTAGAAAAATACCATGAAAAAACTAAGAAAATCACGGTGAATAACGATAAAAAACATCATCGATTACTACCTTAACGATAGGCTCGGAAAGAGGATTAATTCAACGCTAAAAAATGAGACGATTAGGACTCGAATTGAACAAAAATCAGCCAAGAGAAGATGAGGAGTAACACGGCCAAAGGATGATGAGGAAGATGATGTTGTAACAATTTTTTTAATGCACAAATGAATGTAAGGGAAAGAGGATTGGTTTTAAGCATAAATGGAATTAAAATGGATGAAGAATCCAATGTGGTATCATCAATGTGGAATCCATTGAGGAATCCAATGAGGAATCTAATGAGTTTAAGAGGAGTGTGAAGAGTTTGAGCAAAAATGCAACAATTAAATGAGAGGGAAATAATCATATCTTTTCGGTTTTACGTAATAAAATGAAACGTATTAATAAAACGTAGTAAAATTGTGACAAGGAGCTTTGTCGGTCCAAAATATGGGGAAAAGGTCTCAAATGATTAATAAGTTAGAGGCATTTCAAAGCAATTCGAGTAAACCTCGCGTAAGAAAATAATTATTCGCGAAGCTTCGTAATAAAATCATTAATGGCTAAGTTTTCGTAAATAAAAATATTTACTAGTTGTAAATATTATAAAAATATGTTTGGACATTTGTAGAAAAATGAATAACTTAAATCCGAGCTTAAATACGTTAATTCGAAGACAAATAAAATTCCTCGCGGAAAAAATAAATAATTTACGAAGAAAATCAAATAAATAGATTTAAAATAATTAAAATCTTTTAAAATAAAAATAAATATCTTTAAACTCAAAAATTAAAATAAAGCTTGGAAAAAGAGGAAACACAACACCGAAATATGAAAGAGTCATAACGGAAAGGATAAAAATGTTAGGAAAAATAGCGGGTGTTACATGAAATTTTGCCCGATGGGAAGAAGTGCCAAAAACGCAGAAAATGGAAGAAAATCTGACCGGGTGAAATTTCACCCGGTGGGAATTACCGTCAAGACCGCAGGACAAAGTTTCACCGTATGAAGATGTTGAGGGAGATTGTCTCACTAATGAAGCAAGAGTTGGATTTGGGCTTTAGGTTAAATACCCATTAAGAGGATTACTATATATATGTAACCCTAGATTGTTGCCCAAGCAAGTAGTAGTAGGCATCACCCATTAGTATTCATTAGTATCCTCCATTAGTGTAGTGTAGTATCACCATTAGTAGTAATCTAGTAGTAATTCTCTACAAATCTAGTAGTTACATAGTAATTAGTAGTAGATCTACTTAGTTTCCATCATCAATTCTCTAGATTACAAGTTTGTAAGAAGATTATTCAAGTTTTATTGAAGATTTGTGGGTTTATTGAAGGATTAGTGACAAGTTCTTCATTCTCTCCATCAAAGCTTCAACCTTTATCCATGCAAACTTCTTATTTCGTGTAGATCTTCAAAGTTCGTACATTTCTTTCCACTCTCTTATCTCTAGTTTAGATTTAATTTAGTTTTCTCATCATTATGTAGCTTAGATTCTCTTAGTGTAGTTAGTTTCTTTAGATCTTGTTCATGTTGTTCTAGATTATTCCTTAGATTAATTTGGTAGTTTAATAGTTTAGTGGGTAATTGTTAGATTGTAGTTTTCTCATCATATTGTTGTTAGTTTCCTTAGATCTAGTTAATATGCATGCTTTAGATAGTTTCTCCATAGTTAGTGTTTTGTTTGGTTTCATTATGATTAGTGAGTAGATTTCTTGTTGGGGGGTTTAGGGATGAAGACTTGGATTTTTTGAAGTTAGGGGTATTGTTGGATTGCTTGCATGTTGGTTTACCTTGTTTGTGGTTGTTGTGTCATTGTTGTTTTAGTCCGGCCAACTAGACCGACCTTGACTCATTTCTATCAATATGGGGAAACTCGGGGTAGAAATTACCATAACAAGAGACTTACCCTTCTTCGCCGCGAAAGCGGGTTTTTAGGTGGGTTGGGTGAAGAAAGCGAAAGGTGGCATTCTCCCTTTATCAATGTTGCAACAAAAACTCGATCCCGACCTTCTTACATTCCATGTTCCGAATCCCGACTTCTCCCCAACGCCTTTCCCTAGATTAATTACCCCTAGCCATTCTCGTAGTGATTCCTTTAGCTTAGACTCGACCATAGACTCGACCCTTAGAAACCCCCCCTCTAGACATCAAACACATCGCTTTAAACTCGTCAATTCCTCCGTTCCCTGTGTACCGACCTCGACTTACCACGAATACTTGTTTGTTTTTGTGTGTCATCTCGAGTCTTATAAATATCGTTTTGATCCCCCGTCCTTCGTTAACGACCGATCCGATTGGGAGGCGATCAAAAAGTGGCGCCGTTGCCGGGGAGCGGCGAGTAATTGTATTGCTTTTAGTTGTTGTGTTTGATTCTTTTTCCTTCTCTCTTTTCCCTAGTGCCGCAAGGTCCTAGGAGTCTTATCGTTTAAATTGAGTTTTATGCCCAGGAACACGTCATCGCCCTTGTGGTTCGATCCGGAGCCGGAAAGGACTTTTAGAGCATTACGTTTTCGGGGAAATAACTCAACTACTATTATTCCACATCCTTCATTACCACCTCCTAACCTTAATCCCATCCTACCACATTCACCTTCTACACCTCCTACATCACATAATTCCATTCCAAATAACCCTACCATACCTTCCACTTCACAAAATTCACCATCATCACCGAAAACTCCACCACAAAATCAAAATCCCTCCCCTCCAAATCATCCAAATTCAAATCCACCATCACCACCAATCCATCAAATGGTGACCTTAGCCTCTCATTCCCAACTCACACATGAAGAAACACCTTCTCCCGTCGATTTCGGAGAGATTTTGGAAAATTATGAATTAAAAGCTTCTTTGACAAATGCGGTTCAACAAGACACTTTTCACGGTTTTTCTCGCCGCTCCCCGGCAACGGCGCCACTTTTTGATCGCCTCCCAATCGGATCGGTCGTTAACGAAGGACGGGGGATCAAAACGATATTTATAAGACTCGAGATGACACACAAAAACAAACAAGTATTCGTGGTAAGTCGAGGTCGGTACACAGGGAACGGAGGAATTGACGAGTTTAAAGCGATGTGTTTGATGTCTAGAGGGGGGGTTTCTAAGGGTCGAGTCTATGGTCGAGTCTAAGCTAAAGGAATCACTACGAGAATGGCTAGGGGTAATTAATCTAGGGAAAGGCGTTGGGGAGAAGTCGGGATTCGGAACATGGAATGTAAGAAGGTCGGGATCGAGTTTTTGTTGCAACATTGATAAAGGGAGAATGCCACCTTTCGCTTTCTTCACCCAACCCACCTAAAAACCCGCTTTCGCGGCGAAGAAGGTAAAAGCTTCTTTGACAAATGCGGTTTTTCTCAAGAGCACATTGCTTCATTTAAAGAAAAATTAGTAGGAGCCGGTTTCAATGGACTAACTTCATGCCAATTGCATCTTTTATTATTTCCGAAGACCTTGAGAGATGGAGCTCGTAGATGGCTTCAAGGCCATCCCGGTAATACATTTACAACATGGGCTCAATTATCTAATGCCTTCTTGGAGAAATATTTCCCGCCGTCAAAGACTAACCAATATCGCATGGAAATACAAACATTCAAACAAGATGAATTTGAAAGCTTAAGTGAGGCTTCAGAAAGATTTAGAGATTTGTTGCGCAAATGTCCACACCATGGAATACCCGATTGGCTAACCACACAAACATTTTACAACACCCTTTCATCAAGAACCAAAGAAAACCTCAATTCGGCCGCCAAAGGAGACTTTTCTTCTCTTACCGATGAGGCATCTAAAAGTCTTATTGAGAAGATGGCAAGGAGTGACTCTAGAATGGGTCAATCGAGGGATTCTAGAAAGAAAGTTGAAGTGAATTCATCTACGAGTTCTAATGAATTGAAGCTTCAAGCGGAACTTGAAGAATTAAAAAAGAGAATGGATGCCATGAGTTTAAGGCCTACTCCTAGAGGTATGTACCAAGTTCAAGGGAGTGTTCCACCAAGGCAACCATCTCCTCCAAAGCAATTAATATGGGAAGTTCAATGTTATCATTGTGGCAATTATGGCCATGATTCTAGCTCTTGCATTCCCAATGAAGAAGTTTATGTTGTAGAGCCAAATGAAGTCCAAGCTATACAAGCATATGGGCAAAGACCCCAATTTGATCCCTTTTCCAATACTTACAATGCCGGCACAAGATTTCATCCCAATTTTTCTTACGGCAATCAAAATGTACAAAATCCGATGCCACGTGCCCAAGGGAGTCAATTGAGGCCATTCAATCTAAGTCAACAAAGGCCCTTTAACCAAGGTCCTCCAAGGATGCCCCCATTTATGCCTCCTCATCAAAAGAGTAACTTCAATCAACAAAGTAACAACTTCCATGTTCCTAACAATTACAACAATTACCAAAATCAACATGGTAATCATTTTAATCATGGATACGATCAAGGGTTCCAAGGTAATTTTCAAGGAAACCAAGGTTACAACAAACCATCATTTAATCAACCCTCTCAATCTTATGCAAACCAAACAATTCTCAAATTGGTCAAGGAGGAGTCCCATGGGAAAACTATAATGAATTGCAAAGGACCGTTGGGCAACTATGGAATGAACATCAAGACACCAAGGCAAGGCTAAAGGTTTGGGATTCTCAAGAAGCAACAAAAGCCTTAGCCGCCCCAATTCATCCACCCCATGGTTTGCCCGGACAACCCCAAAATCCAAGAGACCCTTCGCACCAAGCAAATGCCGTTATTTTGAGAGGTGGCAAAGAACTTTAGGACCCATATAAGAATTTGACCTTGAAAACCAAAAGCACTCCATCCAAAGTCAACCAACCAAGTGCATCACAATAATCATCTCCCACTTCCCCCAAACAAAACCGGGGAATACAAGCGGAGTTCGATATCCTTCAAAATGCGGAGAATGAACAAAGAGAACAAAGAAAGAAGAAAGAGAAAATGGAAGCGGAAGAAGCAAAAAGAAAAGAGGCGGAACGATTAGCCGAAGAAGAAGAAGAATCCAATGTACCACCGCCTCCCACTTTTGTCCCTCCATTGCCTTTTCCCGAACGAGCTAAGCCACGCAAGGAGAATGCTCAATTTAGCCGTTTCGTGGATATGTTGAAAAAGGTAGAGGTAACTTTACCCTTCGCCGAGGTAATTTCTCAAATGCCACTCTATTCTAAGTTTTTGAAAGATGTTTTGACTAAAAAGAGAACGATAGAGGATAAAGAATGTATTTCTCTCACGGAACAATGTAGTGTCATTTTTATGAACCAAATACCAAAGAAACTAGAGAATCCTGGTAGTTTTTCTATCCCTTGTCGGGTTGGAAATGTTGTTGTTAATCAAGCTTTATATGACCTGGGGGCTAGTGTTAGTTTGTTACCTTATTCTATTGCCAAGAGACTTAGTGTGGGGGAGACGAGACCCACTAGCATGTCAATTCAACTTGCGGATAGGTCCGTTAAGTACCCACTTGGGATACTTGAGGATGTACCCGTTCAAGTTGGTAGATTCTTCATCCCCTCCGACTTTGTTGTCATGGATATGCCCGAAGACACTATTACCCCCATTATTTTAGGTCGACCTTTTATGGTTACCGGAGGTGCTATAGTTGATGTTATGAATGGAAAGTTGTCTTTTAACATAGGGAACAAATCGGTAAAATTTTCCCTTTCTCAAGCTCTTAAACAACCAATGATCGAACAAATGAATTCCATTGAAGTTATTGACAGTTTGGTTGAGTATAGCTTGATAGATGATGATAAGTAAGAAGATGAACCATTTGACCCTCCACCCCTTGAAGAAGAATGTTTACATGATGAAAAGGTAGAACCACTACCGTTGGGTAAGAGTATGGCATCTTCTCCTCCTAATCTTGAACGACTTAAAGCACTTCCCTCTTCCCTCAAATATGCTTTTCTTGAAGGAACTAATTATCCCGTTATCGTCAATGCTACCCTTGATGGACCTCAATTAGAAAAACTTTTGAGCGTTTTGAGAAAACACAAAAGACCATCGGGTATAGCATTGCCGACCTCCAAGGCATAAGTCCAAACGTTTGTATGCATAGGATCATCCTTGATGATGACCACCGTCCATCGGTTGAGGGTCAACGTAGGTTGAACCCCACCATGAAAGAGGTTGTCATGAAAGAAGTCCTCAAGTTGTATGAGGCTAACATTATATACCCAATAACCGGAAGTAAATGGGTTAGCCCCGTCCAAGTTGTGCCGAAAAAAAGAGGAATGACGGTTGTAAAAGGAGAAAAGGGTGAGTCATTTTCTACTAGGACCATTACCGGTTGGCGTATGTGTATAGACTATCGAAAATTGAACACGGCCACCATAAAAGACCATTTCCCTCTTCCCTTTATTGATCAAATGCTTGAAAGATTGGTGCATCATTCTTATTTTTGTTTCCTTAATGGTCATTCCGGATTTCTTCAAATTCCCATTCATCCCGATGACCAAAAGAAAACCACTTTTACATGTCCCTATGGCACCTACGCTTATAGAAGGATGTCATTTGGACTATGCAATGCGCCGAGAACGTTTCAAAGATGTATGATGACTATTTTCTCCAATTTTATTGAAAAATCTATGGAAGTTTTTATGGATGACTTTAGTGTCCATGGTACATCTTTTGATTCTTGTCTTGAAAATCTGGATCAAGTGTTAGCTCGATGTGAAGAGTATAGACTTGTTTTAAATTGGAAAAAGTGTCATTTTATGGTTGAACAAGGTGTTGTCCTAGGTCATATTGTTTCTAATAGAGGAGTCGAAGTCGATAAGGCGATAGTCTCCGTGATCGAGAACTTGCCACCACCTACAAATGTAAAAGGGGTGAGGAGTTTTTTAGGTCACGCCGGTTTTTATAGACGATTTATTAAAGACTTTTCCAAAATTGCTAAGCCTTTGACTTCTTTGCTTATGAAAGATGCACCTTTTGTTTTCGATGACTCGTGTCTTGAGGCCTTTTGCAGGATAAAGACCGCTTTCACTACCACTCCGATTATCAAAGCTCCCGATTGGAATCTTCCATTTGAGATCATGTGCGATGCTTCCGATTTTGCCGTAGGTGCCGTTCTAGGACAACGGGTTGACAAGAAGCTACATGTGATATATTACGCAAGCAAGACATTAGATGAATTCCAATCGAGGTACACCACAACCGAGAAAGAGATGCTTGCCGTTGTCTACGCCACGGAGAAATCCCGAAATTATGTTTCCGGTTCAAAAGTCATAATTCACACCGACCATGCGGCGATTCGTTATATCATGTCCAAAAAGGAGACCAAGTCCCGACTCTTTCGGTGGGTCCTCCTTTTACAAGAATTCGACATTGAGATTAAAGACAAAGCCGGATCGGAGAACTTGGTAGCGGATCATCTTAGTAGGCTAACGGTTAGTAAAGAGAACAAAGAAGAAGATGATATCCCCATCAATGAAGCTATGAGAGATGAAGCCTTGATGGCCATTGATACTATTACACCTTCGTATGCCGATATCGTAAATTTCCTAGTATCTCATTTTATTCCGGACGATTATTCCAAGCAAGAGAGGAAGAAACTACGTTATGAAGCCCGACGCTATTATTGGGACGAACCGTATTTGTTTCGCCGTTGTGTAGATGGAATTTACCGACGATGTGTCACGGCCGATGATGGTTATAATATTGTGAAGCACCTTCACTCGACATCTTATGGTGGACACTTGGCCAACCAAAAGACAATCGCCAAGGTTCTCCAAAGCGGGTTTTGGTGGCCTTCCATGTTTAAGGACATCCGAGCTTTCATTATCACGTGTGATGCTTGTCAAAGAACTGGGAATATTACAAGAAGAAATGAGATGCCCCTTCAACCCATCTTAGAGATTGAATTGTTCGATGTTTGGGGCATTGATTTCATGGGTCCGTTCACATCCTCCTTTGGTAACAAGTAAATCTTAGTAGCGGTTGATTATGTCTCAAAATGGATTGAGGCCGTAGCTTCCCCAACCAATGACTCCAAGGTTGTAATTAAGCTTTTCAAGAATGTCATTTTTCCGAGATTCCGTATGCCTAGAGACATAATTAGCGATGGAGGCTCTCATTTTAGGAAAGATACGTTTGAGCACCTTCTTAGGAAATATGGTATCACTCACAAGATGTCCTTAGCCTACCACCCTCAATCAAATGGGCAAGCCGAGATCTCCAACCGTCAAATCAAGGGAATTTTAGAGAAAGTTGTAAATACACACCGAAAGGATTGGTCATTGAAGTTAAATGACGCCCTTTGGGCATTAAGGACGGCCTACAAAGCGCCGATTGGAACCACTCCTTATCGTCTTGTGTATGGTAAAGCTTGTCATTTAACGGTGGAACTAGAACACAAAGCCGAATGGGCGATCAAAGAGTTAAACTTCGATGAGAGTGTTGTAGGAGATAACCGCCTTCTCCAACTACAAGAATTGGAAGAACTAAGACTAGAAGCCTACGAAAATTCGAAGATTTGCAAGGAACGAACTTGCCAATGGCACGATTCTTGAATACTTCGTAAGGACTTCTACGTTGGTGATAAGGTATTACTCTTCAACTCTCGCTTTAAGCTCTTCCCCGGTAAGTTGAAATCAAAATGGTCGGGGCCATTCGAAGTGACCAAGGTGCAACCATATGGATCAATAGAGATATCTAGCTCGGAAACCGGAAAGTTTATGGTTAATGGACAACGTTTGAAGATTTATCACCCCGGTCACGTTCGTGAAACCTTCGCTACCATGAAGATTGGTGAGCTCCCATGGGGGAGAGATGTCTAAACCCCCCTCTAAATTGAAGTAGGTTTGGTGGTATCCTCAACGACCACCTTGTACATATGTATCATATTTCTTTGTGTTGTTAGTTTGTGAGCTTGAGAAGAATGGTTAAACTTGGATTTCGCCATGGAGCACTTAATTTGGATGAAGACCGCGCTTTTTGGAGAAGTTATGAAGCTAAATTGAAGACCACAAGCATGTTTGTGGTAGATTTTGAATGTAATGTGAGTCGAGTCAATATTTGAATCCTTAGGTGACTATTGGAAGAGCCATGCAATGGCAAGGCGGAAAAATGAAGAAATCGAGACCGCCGGGCAAAATTTCGCCCGGTGAGATCTGACCGGGCGAAACTTCGCCCTACGGAAAGTTGCCCAAATTGTTGAAATCGAAGAGGATACCACCGGGCGAAATTTCACCCGGTGGGAAAAATGGCAGAAATGGATTTTCATGACGAAAAGTCCGTCGGGTGAAATTTCACCCGGTGGTGCTTGACCGGGTGAAATTTCACCCGGCGGCATGGGCTTGGTCAATTCACCTTCAACATACCTCCTCACTACAATTTCAATTCCCTCCTTCATATTTACCACATATAACTTTCCCTCCAAAAAATATTTACACCAAATTTTTACCACCAACTTTAAACCTCTCACTTTCCCTCCCAACCACCCTTATTTATATCACCCTTTTACCTCACAATTCACTCCACATTTTCACCCATCATATTCATTAAACCACCTTCCATATCCAATCACATTCAAACCTCCATTCCATTTCTACTTGGTGATTATATTCTTGGGTTTTTTAAGAGGAAAAACTAAAGTTTCGGGATTTTTCTTGCAACTATTATGGAGACAAGAGCCCAACGAGCCGCGCGAAAACAAGGTATGGCTTCGACTTCTAAACCTCTTAAATGTTCATCTTCTAGTAAGTCTTCAAAGCCTAAACTCACACCTTGTCCTAATACACCTTTGGCTCAAACATTTTCTGAAAAAGCTTTTCAAAGTACAAGGTGGCCTTGTCCATTCACAACGAAAATTTTAGGAATTAAGAACGATATTAAAGAGTTATCGTCTAGGATTGGTACTAGTAAACTACTTAATCTTGTGCCTTGCACAAATATAGACTTGACTTGTGAATTTTTAGGTACGTTTACCATCGATAACCCGACCACACCAAGAGAGTTCAAATTTAGACTCTTCGGTAGAAATCACTCTTTAAATGTTTCCGACTTTGGCTTAGCTCTTGGTTTACCCTCATCGGGTACCGAACTAAGTGAACCCCTAAGTGATTCGCAAAGTAGTGCGATTAGAAGAGACTTGTGGAGGCGCATAGCGCCGGGTCAACGTGATTTCGAACCAAATTCTAGCTTTACCGCAGAAATCCGTAACCCCGTCATCCGTTATTTTGCTGAAATTCTTTCCCACTGTCTTTTGCCATCTAACGACGATATTATCAACCTCAATGTGTGTGTTTTACAATTGATATGTGACTCTTTGATCGGTAACCCTTACCCTCTTGACCTACCTATTGTCGTGGCGTTACATTTTCATCAAATTATAATTGACCAACGCCCCTCTGTCGACTGTGGTGGTCTTGTAACTTTAATAGCAAGAAATTTGGGTTACGCGACCGACCATCTCAAACCACATGACCCCCGTGTCTGGCTTGACGACGCCTACTTCCCTAGTTGGATTTTTAAAGTACCTGTCCACCGCCTCGTCTCTCTTGGCCACGGCCGTGCCTTAATTGTCCCCAACAAAAACCTAACCAATATTTATAACAGTCAAAATTGGGACCTACCTCTAGGTCCCTGTGAATTCCGACTGACCGAATCGGGGAAATAGGAGTTTGGGAGTACGCCGGTGAGGGAACTCCTATGGCTTCTTATGCGTCAAATGACTATTCAACCTAGACACCTGATAAGTCGATATTTATGCATATTTTTACCCCTTTAATATTATATTTTCTGTGTCGTCTTTGTATTATTTGAGCTAAACGTTAAAACTTTAGTAACTTGATATACTATCGGCCATATATTATTTTTGGTGCTAAATTGGGCATTTAATATATATTTTAATTATTTAATATGGTTACATGGAAAAGACTACTAAAATCGTATGTATGTTTACAGGTCTAATTCCATCGTCTAATGGGGTCGAAATCAAGTTTGAAACCATCAGCCCATTATGGAAAAATAAGGAAAAAAATCGGGTGTAAAAAGGAAAGAAGAGTATGTTGAATTGGAAGAGCAGGATCAATTAATTAAGGAAAGAAATAAATTCACTAAGACCAAATTCAACACTATAAAAGAAGGCATTAGGGCTTTGGAGAAAGGAGGAGAAAACAAGGAGGCAGCGCACACATAAAGGAGTAGGAATAGGGCGAAGGCCTTGGCCTTCACGGCCAAGGTCGGTACAAATTCAACCGGATTGTGATGCGGGACGCGATCAATTCAACTCCTAATTTATCTTAACGGTTGTATCTATCTATCTATCTTATTTAGTTTATTTACCGTTTAATTAATTATTTTATTTAATCTTTCAGTTATTCGAACATGTAACGTATTGATTAATCTCAATGAGTTATGAGATTACGTTATTGTTTTAACGTTTAATTAGTACTTTGTTATTCGTATGAAATTCACGATTTGACTGTTGTTTTCATGTTTATTAATTTAGCCTGATCACCTAGATTATTTACATGAGACGATTGTTAAATTAATAGTGTGTTAAATTAGGTTGCAGCGTTCTGGTCTAATTTAAGTGCTAGAAATTTTGTATGATAATTGAGTTATGTTTAATTGCTGCGTTCTGGTTTTATATAATTCAATTGATGGGTATTCTTAATGCGACTAAATTTGTTAAGTTAATTCGTGCGTTCATGGTTAATTTGATAGATTTGGTTAGGATTATACTTGCTTGCGTTCACGGGGTTTAACGAGTCAAAACGATAAAACTGGTAATTTGCGTGCGTTCATGGGATTAACTGGTTACCGATCTATTTGAGTCTAATTAATTGAATCGATGATTAACCCGACTATATCATATATTGCATGTCTCGAATATTGTTATGATTAATTTTTTTATTTATGTTATGTTTATTATTATTATTATTTTCAAACCTAACAAAACCCCCCCTTTATATATATTATTACTATTATATAATAAATCGTCTTAGATAATAACGTCAGTCTCTGTGGGATCGACCTCTACTTACCCTATCTACCGTAGAGTTAGTAGTGTTTATAAATTTAATTTTGACTGCGGAAACGACACGCATCTAATTTTGGCGCCGTTGCCGGGGACTGATTGTTTATTGTCTTAGACATTATCTACTTATTATTATTACCCTTATTATCACTGGTATATTTTTGTTTTATTAGTTGAGTCGGCTTAAGTGCCTCCCTGAGTTTCGCAACCTTTGTAAGGGGATGTTAATAGTGTCGGTTGCCCAAAAAAAAATCTTTAATTTATTAATTTGATTATTATAGTTTTTTTTTTCCTATCGATGGTATGTGTGTTTTGTTTCCTTTGTGCTCACTTCCTCGGTCAATTATTTTGCAGATTGTAAAAGAACTTTTGAGTTGGTGTCGGGTTGATTATTTCGCTTGAAACATGGAAAAAACAAGGAAACAATGATATTTTTGTGTCCAAGTAACATGATATCACCAACTACCGAATAATTGGAATCCGCTAAGTCTCTCCACCCTCTTATTTTGTATTTTATGCTTAATGTTTAAGTTCTCAATGTCTATTTTTGACATCGAGGACGATGTCGAGTTTAAGTGTGAGGGAGTGGTTAATTCTTACGGAAAAAATGCAAAATTTAATTCTTGCGGAAAAAAAAGTGAAATTTTTTGAATAAATGGAATTCATTGTTAAAAAAAATCCTTTGTTTTTATTCGACTAACTAGAATAGGGGAGTCGACGACAAATTCTAATCTAACATTTTTAAAAAAATAAAAATAAATTAACTAACTTTAACTTTTACTAACTTAAAAATTCGTTTTTGTGTATGCATTTATTTTTTCTCCCGATTAGACTTGGATTAATTAATTTAGTAATAGATGGTATTTTAAGTCTCTTTAAAATTTAGGTTACAAATAAATTATAAAAAATACCACTTGTTTTAGCTACCTTAACTATTTTTTTCGTTGACTCCGGAGGTACGAGCGGTAAGCCGGTCTTGTTTCAATTAATTTACTTTCGTAGGTTACTCCTAATTAGGGCTATAAGAAAGATTAGATGCCTCAAAAGTGAGTGAGTCGGTCTTGTGACTTGAGTTAGTAAAACCGAGGGGAACCTAGTCCTAACGGGACTGGGAGAATGCCTAATGCCTTATCCGGAAGGGCCGGAGTCATTGGTCGAAAGCTCGCTACCTGGGTCACTCGATCTTGGAAAAAAATTGAAAAAAAAAATGAAAAATTGAAAAAATTGAAAAAGAAAAAAAATGAAGAAAAATCAAACAAAGAAAAAGAAAAAAAAGAAAGAAAAAAATAAGAGCAGAAAAAGAGAGACGAGGTGTTTAGTTTGCCTTATGTGCTCGGGAGAACGATCCTCATAGTGAACTGGTAATAGGAATGTACCGAAAGTAGATCCCCTTCCCCTAAGATCTTAAACTGCTGAAACCCGTCTTCTTGAGTCAATTCTTACCCAATTTTTTGAAGGTACTTAGATAAGTGGGAAGGATAATGAGTTTATTTCTAGTTTAGATTTAGAAGCGATTTAAAATATTATATGTTGTTAAATTAATTAATTGAATAGTTTATAGTGGAGGAGAAATTTATGTATATATTACTTGCTAATCTAACTCGTAATTTGTTTCGTTAACTTTACTAACTTACTAACTTATAAAATATTATAAATTTGTCGTCGGTTGTACCTATTTTGGTTGGTTTGAAATCATGAAGGGTTAATCATTCAATTCTTAATTTTAGCTCTTGAGTTCTCATTGTCGAGGACGACAATGGACTAAGTGTGGGGGAATTTGATAAGTCGATATTTATGCATATTTTTACCCCTTTAATATTATATTTTCTATGTCGTCTTTGTATTATTTGAGCTAAACGTTATAACTTTAGTAACTTGATATACTATCGGCCATATATTATTTTTGGTGCTAAATTGGGTATTTAATATATATTTTAATTATTTAATATGGTTACATGGTAAAGACTACTAAAATCGTATGTATGTTTACAGGTCTAATTCCATCGTCTAATGGGGTCGAAATCAAGTTTGAAACCATTAGGCCATTATGGAAAAATAAGGAAAAAAATCGGGTGTAAAAAGGAAAGAAGAGGATGTTGAATTGGAAGAGCAGGATCAATTAATTAAGGAAAGAAATAAATTCACTATAACCAAATTCAACACTATAAAAGAAGACATTAGGGCTTTGGAGAAAGGAGGAGAAAACAAGGAGGCAGCGCACACATAAAGGAGTAGGAATAGGGCGAAGGCCTTGGCCTTCACGGCCAAGGTCGGTACAAATTCAACCGGATTGTGATGCGGGACGGGATCAATTCAACTCCTAATTTATCTTAACGGTTGTATCTATCTATCTATCTATCTTATTTAGTTTATTTACAGTTTAATTAATTATTTTATTTAATCTTTCAGTTATTCGAACATGTAACGTATTGATTATTCTCAATGAGTTATGAGATTACGTTATTGTTTTAACGTTTAATTAGTACTTTGATATTCGTATGAAATTCACGATTTGACTGTTGTTTTCATGTTTATTAATTTAGCATGATCACCTAGATTATTTACATGAGACGATTGTTAAATTAATAGTGTTTTAAATTAGGTTGCAGCGTTCTGGTCTAATTTAAGTGCTAGAATTTTTTATGATAATTGAGTTATATTTAATTGCAGCGTTCTGGTTTTATATAATTCAATTGATGGGTATTCTTAATGCGACTAAAATTGTTAAGTTAATTCGTGCGTTCATGGTTAATTTGATAGATTTGGTTAGGATTAAACTTGCGTGCGTTCACGGGGTTTAACGAATCAAAACGATAAAACTGGTAATTTGCATGCGTTCATGGGATTAACTGGTTACCGATCTATTTGAGTCTAATTAATTGAATCGATGATTAACCCGACTATATCATATATTGCATGTCTCGAATATTGTTATGATTAATTTTTTATTTATGTTATGTTTATTATTATTATTATTATTATTATTATTAATATTATTATTATTATTATTATTATTTTCAAACCTAACAAAACCCCCCCTTTTTATATATTATTACTATTATATAATAAATCGTCTTAAATAATAACGTCAGTCTCTGTGGGATCGACCTCTACTTACCCTATCTACCGTAGAGTTAGTAGTGTTTATAAATTTAATTTTGACTGCGGAAACGACACGCATCAAATTTTGTTCGAGACCTACAAGTTTATAGAAGAGAGAAACATCAAATTCCGGCATCTAATAGGTCGAAATTGAGCTACAAGGTAGCAGACCAGCAAATATCGACACCAAACAAATGGTCTGAAAACGATTATAATTAGGAAATAAAATAAAAAGGAAATAAAAACAAGAAGGAAAGAGAATATAATAAGAACAAAAACTATACAAAATAAGGTTTAGGAAAAAAGAAGTCATATACTTCTTATAAATAAATAAAAGAACCAAAAATATAAGAAGAGGAGGAGGAAAGAGACACGTGAAGAAGAAGAAAAAGAGAAGACCAAGAAGGGCACACAAGCCACACGACGGACCACGGAGAGACACGGGCTCGACTCCGTCTAACCAAATTCTGTCCCGATTTTTATGAGTTTTTCTATTCTTTATCTTATTTTTACTATTATTATGTTTAGTTTAGAGTAATTTTTAATTGGAATATGTAATTGACTATTGATGTTAGGGTTTATGAGATTACGATATCGTTTTGACTGATTAATTAGTTTGTTGGATATTTATATAATATTCGTTATTTGACTGTCTGATTCGTGTTTATTAATTTTGTTTGGCCAACTTAATTGTATTTATGAATCGGTCGTTGAATTAATAGTAATTTTGGTTAGGTTGCAGCGTTCTGGTCTAATCTTAATTGTTAGAATCTTGTGTAGTAGTTGAGTCATATATAATTGCAGCGTTCTGATTATATTTTATTCAACTGATTAGTGATCTTAAAGCGACTTAATTTATTAATTTGATTCATGCGTTCATGGTTAATTTGATAAATTGGTTAGGATTAAACTTGCGTGCGTTCACGGAGTTTAACGAGTCAGAAAGATAAAATTGGTAATTTACTTGCGTTCAAATGGTTTGTGTTTGTGTCGGTGAGTCTTTAATCGATCTTTGAAATGATATCGTTCCTTATTTCTTGTCGCATCATTATAATTGTTGTGATTGTTTTATCTCGAACAAAATTTGCAAGTTGTCCCATTGTCCCACTGTCCCATCAATATTTTTGCGGCCGTAGTGGCCTTGGTTTTGCTCCCGGTCTTTAGGCGATGTGATTACGCCATTGACCCTTTTGAAAAATCCAAATTTTAATCAATTTTTCTCAATTTTTCTTAATCCGGGCTAGGTGACATGACTACACCAATGCCCAATTTTTCACCCCTTCGTTTTAATCTATTTTCTTTCTTTTAATTTCTTTTCCGACTTTTTAGCCACATGGCTAGGGTCTAGGTGATGTGATTGCACCTAGGCCCGCCACTATTTTATCGCTTTCTTCATTTTTCACTTTCTTTTCTTTTCTCTAAAATTTTGAAAAACCCAAGAACATTTGAAAAATCATAAAAATCCAAAAAGATTTTTCTTTTTCGTCTTTTTCGTTCTTCCCCTACTTGTCCATTGAGGACAATGCACAGTTTTAGTGTGGGAGAGGAGTCTACTATCTTTTATTTTGCCAAAAATCTTTTCAAAATCCATAAAAATTTGAAAATTCAAAAAAATAAAAAACATTTTTCTCCATTCTTTTCTTTTTCCTTTCTCGCCTTCGTTATGTTTTCGTGTCCCATGTACGGTCTTGTTCTCCACTCTTACAGGTAACCACCACCTTGATTGCGCGAATTGAAGAGATTGAAAGCGTCCGCTTGGTAACTTCCTCCCTTCTTTCTTTAATTTTGTAGAGGAGTTAGGTTGTTGCTATTGGAGGCTCTCGAAGTTGAGCAATTTGGGTGTTGTGGTTGATTGTGTGCTTGAATGTTGATGGAGTATGGAGTACATGACCTTACTTGTGTTTTCTTTTATTTTCCTTTTCTTTTTCGTGTGTTCCTTTTTGCCTTTGTATAGAGTGTCTAGGACTAAATATTTTCGAAAACCCGATTACAAGCTTATTACAAGAGTTTACATTCCATTGTAGATAACCCGTTGTAGATTTTGAACCTTAATCTAGTAGAATGACTCTTAATCAATGAATTTGTTGATCCTTTAGCTTGAGTCCACCTTTTCTACTAGAGGTTTACTTCGGGGTTTGCATTTGACCACCTTGACCACCCATGGAGGAGTTAGGCCTTGGTTCCCGCATCCCGTTTTCTAGGTGACCTTGCTCGAACGACCATTGCACCTTTAGTCCAAATTCTTTCAACCTTTTCGTGGGTTATCCGGGAATAACGTGTGTTCTCATTTACCTAATTTCCTCCACCTATACATCACCAAAACAAGTTTACACAAAAATAACCTCCAAGCTTGGTTATGAACCACATCAAAATTGAAAAGCCAAAGAAGGGCAAACCAAAGCAAGAGAAAAGGGCACAAAAATATGCAAAACAAGGAGAGAAAATGAGCTTCAAATGAGAAATCATATCATCAAAAACGTCTCCTAAAAATAAAAAGAAAAAAAAAGAAAAAAAAACCCTTTGACCGATTCATCGTCGTGAAGTGCCAACTAGAGGACCGAGTCCCGAGGTAGGAAGATAACGGTGATTACTCGATCCACCCCAATAATTGTAAACACTCCACCTTTTCTATTTGGGCTAATTTAGGAAAATCCAATTTGGAACGACCCTCTTGGCTTATCCAAAGAGAGCGGGACTGCACCTACCTACAGTGTCGAACGAATCCATGGTTCACTTTTTCCACTCCGTTATACGCCCCGTCGTACCCCTTTAGAAGACTAGGAGGGCCTAGGCTAAGTTATCAACACTTATATTGCTTAGTTGTCATAGTATTAGGCTTTGGTCCTTATTTACATGGGTCATTTATCTTGGAAGTTTATTGTTGTTCTAAGTAAGTAATCGGTGTCTTCCCCGCCGTCTCGATGAGGGATTCGGTGTTTTAATTTTGCTTTGGATGCATCTATTCTTTCGTGTTATGTCTTTTTGGGTCTTTGCTCGAGGACGAGCAACGGTTTAGTGTGGGGGAATTGTTGTGCGCTAAATTTAGACCGTTTTTCCCCTCATTTAGGCCCGTTTTTCCCTCGTTTTATGAGTTTAGAGTGCGATTATCGCCATATTTTGTGTACTTCTCGCATTAGCGTCCCTCTTGTGCGTTTTACGTGTTTTTGGTAGTTTTCTATCGATTTTGATAGGATTTTGCACCGAAATCACGATCGAGCTTCCACGAGAACAAGAGAAGGGAATACCGTCCTAAGAGTAAAACACACAACTTAAAGTTTAAAGCCATCCAATCAATTAACGAAGAATGAGACAAGAATTGAGGCCAGTGAAATGACCGGGCAAAATTTCACCCGGTGAGACACCACCGAGCGAAATTTCACCCGACGGTAAAAACGTCTCCCCGAAGATTTTCCGAGATTACCACCGGGCGAAATTGACGGGGCAAAATTTCGCCCACCGAGTGAAATTTTGCCCGATGGGAAGAAGTTCCAAAAACGCAGAAAATGGAAGAAAATCTTACCGAGTGAAATTTTACCCGGTGGGAATTACCGTCAAGACTGCAGGGCAAAGTTTCATCCTAATAAGATGTTGAGGGAGATTGTCTCACTATTGAAGCAAGAGTTGGATTTGGGCTTTATGTTAAATACCCATTAAGAGGATTACTATATATATGTAACCCTAGATTGTTGCCCAAGCAAGTAGTAGTAGGCATCACCCATTAGTATTCATTAGTATCCTCCATTAGTGTAGTGTATTATCACCATTAGTAGTAATTCTCTAGAAATCTAGTAGTTACATAGTAATTAGTAGTAGATCTACTTAGTTTCCATCATCAATTCTCTAGATTACATGTTTGTAAGGAGATTATTCAAGTTTTATTGAAGATTTGTGGGTTTATTGAAGGATTAGTGACAAGTTCTTCATTCTCTCCATCAAAGCTTCAACCTTTATCCATGCAAACTTCTTATTTCTTGTAGATCTTCATAGTTGGTACATTTCTTTGCACTCTCTTATCTCTAGTTTAGATTTAATTTAGTTTTCTCATCATTATCTAGCTTAGATTCTCTTAGTGTAGTTAGTTTCTTTAGATCTTGTTCATGTTATTCTAGATTATTCCTTAAATTAATTTGGTAGTTTCATAGATTAGTGGGTAATTGTTAGATTGTAGTTTTCTCATCATATTGTTGTTAGTTTCTTTAGATCTAGTTAATATGCATGCTTTAGATAGTTTCTCCATAGTTAGTGTTTTGTTTGGTTTCATTATGATTAGTGATTAGATTTCTTGTTGGGGGGGTTTAGGGATGAAGACTTGAATTTTTTTTGAATTTAGGGTTATTGGTGGGTTGCTTGCATGTTGGTTTACCTTGTTTGTGGTTGTTGTGTGATTGTTGTTTTAGTCCGTCTAACTAGACCGACCTTGACTCATTTCTATCAATATGGGGAAACTCGGGGTAGAAATTACCATAACAAGAGACTTACCCTTCTTCGCCGCGAAAGCGGGTTTTTAGGTGGGTTGGGTGAAGAAAGCGAAAGGTGGCATTCTCCCTTTATCAATGTTGCAACAAAAACTCGATCCCGACCTTCTTACATTCCATGTTCCGAATCTCGACTTCCCCCCAACGCCTTTCCCTAGATTAATTACCCCTAGCCATTCTCGTAGTGATTCCTCTAGCTTAGACTCGACCCTTAGAAACCCCCCCTTTAGACATCAAACACATCGCTTTAAACTCGTCAATTCCTCCGTTCCCTGTGGACCGACCTCGACTTACCACTAATACTTGTTTGTTTTTGTGTGTCATCTCGAGTCTTATAAATATCGTTTTGATCCCCCGTCCTTCGTTAACGACCGATCCGATTGGGAGGCGATCAAAAAGTGGCGCCGTTGCCGGGGAGCGGCGAGTAATTGTATTGCTTTTAGTTGTTGTGTTTGATTCTTTTCCCTTCTCTCTTTTCCCTAGTGCCGCAAGGTGCTAGGAGTCTTATCGTTTAAAGTGAGTTTTATGCCTAGGAACACGTCATCGTCCTTGTGGTTCGATCCGGAGCCGGAAAGAACTTTTAGAGCATTACGTTTTCGGGGAAATAACTCAACTACTATTATTCCACATCCTTCATTACCACCTCCTAACCTTAATCCCATCTTACCACATTCACCTTCTACACCTCCTACATCACATAATTCCACTCCGAATAACCCTTCCATACCTTCCACTTCACAAAATTCACCATCATCACCGAAAACTCCACCACAAAATCAAAATCCATCCCCTCCAAATCATCCAAATTCAAATCCACCATCACCACCAATCCATCAAATGGCGACCTTAGCCTCTTATTCCCAACTGACAGATGAAGAAACACTTTCTCCCGTCGATTTCGGAGAGATTTTGGAAAATTATGAATTAAAAGCTTCTTTGACAAATGCGGTTGAACAAGACACTTTTCACGGTTTTTCTCAAGAAGATGCTCAAGAGCATATTGCTTCATTTAAAGAAAAATTAGTAGGAGCCCGTCTCAATGGACTAACTTCATGCCAATTGCATCGTTTATTATTTCCGAAGACCTTGAGAGATGGAGCTCGTAGATGGCTTCAAGGCCATCCCGCTAATACATTTACAACATGGGCTCAATTATCTAATGCCTTCTTGGAGAAATATTTCCCGCCGTCAAAGACTAACCAATATCGCATGGAGATACAAATATTCAAACAAGATGAATTTGGAAGCTTAAGTGAGACTTGGGAAAGATTTAGAGATTTTTTGCGCAAATGTCCACACCATGGAATACCCGATTGGCTAACCACACAAACATTTTACAACACCCTTTCATCGAGAACCAAAGAAAACCTCAATTCGGCCGCCGGAGGTGACTTTTCTTCTCTTACCGATGAGACATCTAAAAATCTTATTGAGAAGATGACAAGGAGTGACTCTAGAATGGGTCAATCGAGGGATTCTAGAAAGAAAGTTGAAGTGAACTCATCTACGAGTTCTAATGAATTGAAGCTTCAAGCGGAACTTGAAGAATTAAAAAAGAGAATGGATGACATGAGTTTAAGGCCTACTCCTAGAGGTATGTACCAAGTTCAAGGGATTGTTCCACCAAGGCAACCATCTCCTCCAAAGCAATTAATATGGGAAGTTCAATGTTATCATTGTGGCAATTATGACCATGATTCTAGCTCTTGCATTCCTAATGAAGAAGTTTATGTTGAAGAGCCAAATGAAGTCCAAGCTATACAAGAATATGGGCAAAGACCCCAATTTGATCCCTTTTCCAATACTTACAATGCCGGCACAAGATTTCATCCTATTTTTTCTTATGGCAATCAAAATGTACAAAATCCGATGCCACGTGCCCAAGGGAATCAATTGAGGCTATTCAATCAAAGTCAATAAAGGCCCTTTAACCAAGGTACTCCAAGGATGCCCCCATTTATGCCTCCTCATCAAAGGAGTAACTTCAATCAACAAAGTAACAACTTCCAAGTTCCTAACAATTACAACAATTACCAAAATCAACATGGTAATCATTTTATTCATGGATACAATCAAGGGTTCCAAGGTAATTTTCAAGGAATCCAAGGTTACAACCAACCACCATTTAATCAACCCTCTCAATCTTATGGCCAACCAAACAATTTTCAAATTGGTCAAGGAGGAGTCTCATGGGAAAACTATAATGAATTGCAAAGGACCGTTGAGAAACTATGGAATGAACATCAAGACACCAAGGCAAGGCTAAAGGTTTGAGAATCTCAAGAAGCAACAAAAGCCTTAGCCGCCCCAATTCATCCACCTCATGGTTTGCCCGGACAACCCCAAAACCCAAGAGACCCTTCGCACCAAGCAAATGCCATTATTTTGAGAGGTGGCAAAAAACTTGAGGACCCATATAAGAATTTGAACTTGAAAACCAAAAGCACTACATCCAAAGTTAACCAACCAAGTGCATCACAAGAATAATGTCCCACTTCCCCCATACAAAACCGGGGAATACAAGCGGAGTTCGATATCCTTCAAAATGGGGAGAATGAACAAAGAGAACAACGAAAGAAGAAAGAGAAAATGGAAGCGGAAGAAGCAAAAAGAAAAGAGGCGGAACGATTAGCTGAAGAAGAAGAAGAATCCAATGTTCCACCGCCTCCCACTTTTGTCCCTCCATTGCCTTTTCCCGAACGAGCTCAGCCACGCAAGGAGAATGCTCAATTTAGCCGTTTCGTGGATATGTTGAAAAAGGTAGAGGTAAGTTTACCCTTCGCCGAGGTAATTTCTCAAATGCCCCTCTATTCTAAGTTTTTGAAAGATGTCTTGACTAAAAAGAGAACGATAGAGGATAAAGAATGTATTTCTCTCACGGAACAATGTAGTGCCATTCTTATGAACCAAATACCAAAGAAACTAGAGGATCCCGGTAGTTTTTCTATCCCTTCTCGGGTTGGAAATGTTGTTGTTAATCAAGCTTTATGTGGCCTAGGGGCTAGTGTTAGTTTGTTACCTTATTCTATTGCCAAGAGACTTAGTGTGGGGGAGATGAGACCCACTAGCATGTCAATTCAACTTTTGGATAGGTCCGTTAAGTACCCACTTGGGATACTTGAGGATGTACCCGTTCAAGTTGGTAGATTCTTCATCCCCTCCAACTTTGTTGTCATGGATATGCCCGAAGACACTATTACCCCCATTATTTTAGGTCGACCTTTTATGGCTACCGGAGGTGCTATAGTTGATGTTAAGAATGGAAAGTTGTCTTTTAACATAGGGAACGAATCGGTAGAATTTTCCTTGTCTCAAGCTCTTAAACAACCAATGATCGAACAAATGAATTCCATTAAGGTTATTGACAGTTTGGTTGAGTATAGCTTGATAGATGATGATAAGCAAGAAGATGAACCATTTGACTCTCCACCCCTTGAAGAAGAATGTTTACATGATGTAATGGTAGAACCACTACCGGTGGATAAGAGTATGGCATCTTCTCCTCCTAATCTTGAACTTAAACCACTCGGGTATAGCATTGCCGACCTCCAAGGCAAAGTCCAAACGTTTGTATGCATAGGATCAGCCTTGATGATGACCACCGTCATTCGGTTGAGGGTCAACGTAGGTTGAACCCCACCATGAAAGAGGTTGTCATGAAGGAAGTCCTCAAGTTGTATGAGGCTAACATTATATATCCAATAACCGGAAGTAAATGGGTTAGCCCCGTCCAAGTTGTGTCGAAAAAAGGAGGAATGACGGTTGTAAAAGGAGAAAAGGGTGAGTCAATTACTACTAGGACCATTACCAGTTGGCGTATGTGTATAGACTATCGAAAATTGAACACGGCCACCCTAAAAGACCTTTTCTCTCTTCCCTTTATTGATCAAATGCTTGAAATATTGGCGCATCATTCTTATTTTTGTTTCCTTGATGGTCATTCCGGATTTCTTCAAATTCCCATTCATCCCGATGACCAAGAGAAAACCACTTTTACATGTCCCTATGGCACCTATGCTTATAGAAGGATGCCATTTGGACTATGCAATGCGCCGGGAACGTTTCAAAGATGTATGATGGCTACTTTCTCCAATTTTATTGAAAAATCTATGGAAGTTTTTATGGATGACTTTAGTGTCCATGGTACATCTTTTGATTCTTGTCTTGAAAATCTTGATCAAGTGTTAGCTCGATGTGAAGAGTATAGACTTGTTTTAAATTGGAAAAAGTGTCATTTTATGGTTGAACAAGGTGTTGTCCTAGGTTATATTGTTTCTAATAGAGGATTCGAAGTCGATAAGGCGAAAGTCTCCGTGATCGAGAACTTGCCACCACCAACAAATGTAATAGGGGTGAGGAGTTTTCTAGGTCACGCCGGTTTTTATAGACGATTTATTAAAGACTTTTCCAAAATTGCTAAGCCTTTGACTTCTTTGGTTATGAAAGATGCACCTTTTGTTTTCGATGACTCGTGTCTTGAGGCCTTTTGCAGGATAAAGACCGCTCTCACTACCACTCTGATTATCAAAGCTCCCGATTGGAATCTTCCATTTGAGATCATGTGCGATGCTTCCGATTTTGCCGTAGGTGTCGTTCTTGGACAACGGGTTGACAAGAAGCCACATGTGATATATTACGCTAGCAAGACATTAGATGAAGTCCAATCGAGGTACACCACAACCGAGAAAGAGATGCTTGCCGTTGTCTACGCCATGGAAAAATTCCGAAATTATGTTACCGGTTTCGAAGTCATAATACACACCGACCATGCGGCGATTCGTTCTATCATGTCCAAAAAGGAGACCAAGTCCCGACTCTTTCGGTGGGTCCTCCGTTTACAAGAATTCGACATTGAGATTAAAGACAAAGCCGGATCGGAGAACTTGGTAGCGGATCATCTTAGTAGGCTAACGGTTAGTAAAGAGAACAAAGAAGAAGATGGTATCCCCATCAATGAAGCTATGAGAGATGAGGCCTTGATGGCCATTGATACTATTACACCTTGGTATGCCGATATCGTAAATTTCCTAGTATCTCATTTTATTCCGGATGATTATTCCAAGCAAGAGAGGAAGAAACAACGTTATGAAGCCCGACGCTATTATTGGGACGAACCATATTTGTTTCGCCGTTGTGTAGATGGAATTTACCGACGATGTGTCACGGCCGATGAAGGTTATAATTTTGTGAAGCACCTTCACTTGACATCTTATAGTGGACACTTGGCCAACCAAAAGACAATCACCAAGGTTCTCCAAAGCGGGTTTTGGTGGCCTTCCACGTTTAAGGACATCTGAGCTTTCATTCTCACGTGCGATGCTTGTCAAAGAAGTGGGAATATTACAAGAAGAAATGAGATGCCCCTTCAACCCATCTTAGAGATTGAATTGTTCGATGTTTGGGGCATTGATTTCATGGGTCCGTTCACATCCTCCTTTGGTAACAAGTATATCTTAGTAGCGGTTGATTATGTCTCAAAATGGATTGAGGCCGTAGCTTCCCCCACCAATGACTTCAAGGTTGTAATTAAGCTTTTCAAGAATGTCATTTTCCCGAGATTCGGTATGCCTAGAGCCATAATTAACGATGGAGGCTCTCATTTTAGGAAAGATAGGTTTGAGCACCTTCTTAGGAAATATGGTATCACTCACAAGATGTCCTTAGCCTACCACCCTCAATCAAATGGGCAAGCCGAGATCTGCAACCGTCAAATCAAGGGAATTTTAGAGAAAGTTGTAAATACACACCGAAAGGATTGGTCCTTGAAGTTAAATGACGCCCTTTGAGCATTAAGGATGGCCTACAAAGCGCCGATTGGAACCACTCCTTATCGTCTTGTGTATGGTAAAGCTTGTCATTTACCGGTGGAACTAGAACACAAAGCCGAATGGGCGATCAAAGAGTTAAACTTCGATGAGAGCGTTGTAGGAGATAACCGCCTTCTCCAACTACAAGAATTGGATGAACTAAGACTAGAAGCCTATGAAAATTCGAAGATTTACAAGGAACGAACTTGCCAATGGCACGATTCTCGAATACTTCGTAAGGACTTCTCCGTTGGTGATAAGCTATTACTCTTCAACTCTCGCTTTAAGCTCTTCCCCGGTAAGTAGAAATCAAAATGGTCGTGGCCATTCGAAGTGACCAAGGTGCAACCATATGGATCAATAGAGATATCTAGCCCGGAAACCGGGAAGTTTATGGTTAATGGACAACGTTTGAAGATTTATCACCCCGGTCACATTCGTGAAACCTTCGCTACCATGAAGATTGGTGAGCTCCCATGGGGGAGCGATGTCTAAACCTCTCTCGAAATTGAAGTAGGTTTGGTGGTATCCTCAACAACCACCTTGTACATATGTATCATATTTCTTTGTGTTGTTAGTTTGTTAGCTTGAGAAGAATGGTTGAACTTGGATTTCGCCATGAAGCACTTAATTTGGATGAAGACCACCCTTTTTGGAGAAGTTATGGAGCTAAATTGAAGACCACAGGCATGTTTATGGTAGATTTTGATTATGTAATGTGAGTCGAGTCAATATTTGAATTCTTAGGTAACTATTGGAAGAGCCATTCAACGGCAAGGCGGAAAAATGAAGAAATCGAGACCGCCGGGCAAAATTTCTCCCGGTGAGACCTGACCGGGCGAAACCTCGCCCTACAGAAAGTTGCCAAAATTGTTGAAAACGAAGAAGATACCACCGGGCGAAATTTCGCCCGGTGAGATTTTGACCGGGTGAAATTTCACCCGGTGAGATTTTGACCGGGTGAAATTTCACCCGGTGGAAAAAATGGCAGAAATCGATTTTCACGACGAGAAGTCCGTCGGGTGAAATTTCACCCGATGGTGCTTGACCGGGTGAAATTTCACCCGGCGGCATGAGCTTAACCAATTCACCTTCAACATACCTCCTCACTACAATTTCAATTCCCTCCTTCATATTTACCACATATAACTTTCCCTCCAAAAATTTTTACACAAAATTTTTACCGCCAACTTTAAACCTTTCACTTTCCCCTCCCAACCACCCTTATTTATATCACCCTTTTACCTCACAATTCACTCCACATTTTCACCCATCATATTCATTAAACCACCTTCCATATCCAATCACATTCAAACCTCCATTCCATTTCCAATTGGTGATTATATTCTTGGGTTTTTGAAGAGGAAAAGCTAAAGTTTTGGGATTTTTCTTGCAACTATTATGGAGACAAGAGCACAACGAGCCGCGCGAAAACGAGGTATGGCTTCGACTTCTAAACCTCTTAAATGTTCATCTTCTAGTAAGTCTTCAAAGCCTAAACTCACACCTTGTCCTAATACACCTTTGGCTCAAACATTTTCTGAAAAAGCTTTTCAAAGTACAAGGTGGCCTTGTCCATTCACAACAAAAATTTTAGGAATTAAGAACGATATTAAAGAGTTATCGTCTAGGATTGGTACTAGTAAACTATTTAATCTTGTGCCTTGCACAAATAAAGACTTGACTTGTGAATTTTTAGGTACCTTTACCATCGATAACCCGACCACACCAAGAAAGTTCCAATTTAGACTCTTCGGTAGAAATCACTGTTTAAATGTTTCCGACTTTGGCTAAGCTCTTGGTTTACCCTCATCGGGTACCGAACTAAGTGAACCCCTAAGTGATTCGCAAAGCAGTGCGATTAGAAGAGACTTGTGGAGGCGCATAGCGCCGGGTCAACGTGATTTCGAACCAAATTCTAGCTTTACCGCAGAAATCCGTAACCCTGCAATCCGTTATTTTGCTGAAATTCTTTCCTACTGTCTTTTGCCATCTACCGACAATATTATCAACCTCAATGTGTGTGTTTTACAATTGATATGTGACTCTTTGATTGGTAACCCTTACCCTCTTGACCTACCTATTGTCGTGGCGTTACATTTTCATCAAATTATAATTGACCAACGCCCTTCTATCGACTGTGGTGGTCTTGTAACTTTAATAGCAAGAAATTTGGGTTACGCGACCGACCATCTCAAACCACATGACCCCCGTGTCTGGCTTGACGAGGCCTACTTCCCTAGTTGGATTTTTAAAGTACCTGTCCACCGCCTCGTCTCTCTTGGCCATGGTCGTGCCTTAATTGTCCCCAACAAAAACCTAACCAATATTTATAACTGTCAAAATTGGGACCTACCTCCAGGTCCCTGTGAATTCCGACTGACCGAATTGGGGGAAATAGGAGTTTGGGAGTACGACGGTGAGGGAACT
Organism: Agrostemma githago; assembly: GCA_958450325.1. Classification (NCBI taxonomy): domain Eukaryota; kingdom Viridiplantae; phylum Streptophyta; class Magnoliopsida; order Caryophyllales; family Caryophyllaceae; genus Agrostemma; species Agrostemma githago. The sequence goes on from OY288249.1 coordinate 44,516,192, forward strand.
CCTACGGCTTCTTATGCGTCAAATGACTATTCAACCTAGACACCCCTATTAGAGTCGGTAGATAATATGGTTTGTGTTTGTTGTGGGTATTTGTGTGGTTTGTGTCGGTGAGTCTTTAATCGATCTTTGAAATGATATCGTTCCTTATTCCTTGTCGCATCATTATAATTGTTGTGATTGTTTTATCTCGAACAAAATTTGCAAGTTGTCCCATTGTCCCATTAATATTTTTATGGCCGTAGTGGCCTTGGTTTTGCTCCCGGTCTTTAGGCGATGTGATTACGCCATTGACCCTTTTGAAAAATCCAAATTTTAATCAATTTTTCTCAATTTTTCTTAATCCGGGCTAGGTGACGTGACTACACCTATGCCCAATTTTTCACCCCTTCGTTTTAATCTATTTTCTTTCTTTTAATTTCTTTTTCGACTTTTTAGCCACTAGGCTAGGTTCTAAGTGATGTGATTGCACCTAGGCCCGCCACTATTTTATCGCTTTCTTTATTTTTCACTTTCTTTTCTTTTCTCAAAAATTTTGAAAAACCCAAAAACATTTGAAAAATCCTAAAAATCCAAAAAGATTTTTCTTTTTCGTCTTTTTCGTTCTTCCCCTACTTGTCCATTGAGAACAATGCACAGTTTTAGTGTGGGGAGGAGTCTACTATCTTTTATTTTGCCAAAAATCTTTTCAAAATCCATAAAAATTTGAAAATTCAAAAAAATCAAAAACTTTTTTCTCCTTTATTTTCTTTTTCCTTTCTCGCCTTCGTTATGTTTTCGTGTCCCGTGTACGGTCTTGTTCTCCACTCTTACAGGTAACCACCACCTTGATTGCGCGAATTGAAGAGATTGAAAGCGTCCGCTTGGTAACTTCCTCCCTTCTTTCTTTAATTTTGTAGAAGAGTTAGGTTGTTGCTATTGGAGGCTCTCGAAGTTGAGCATTTTAGGTGTTGTGGTTGATTGTGTGCTTGAATGTTGATGGAGTATGGAGTACATGACCTTAATTGTGTTTTCTTTTATTTTCCTTTTCTTTTTTGTGTGTTCCTTTTTGCCTTTGTATAGAGTGTCTAGGACAAAATGTGTTCGAAAACCCGATTACAAGCTTATTACAAGAGTTTACATTCCATTGTAGATAACCCGTTGTAGATTTTGGACCTTAATCTATTAGAATGACTGTTAATCAATGAATTTGTTGATCCTTTAGCTTGAGTCCACCTTTTCTAATAGAGGTTTACTTCGGGGTTTGCATTTGACCACCTTGACCACCCATGGAGGAGTTATGCCTTGGTTCCCGCATTTCGTTTTCTTGGTGACCTTGCTCGAACGATCATTGCACCTTTAGTCCAAATTCTTTCCACCTTTTCGTGGGTTATCCGGGAATAACGTGTGTTCTCGTTTACCTAATTTCCTCCACCTATACATCACCACAATAAGTTTACACAAAAATAACCTCCAAGCTTGGTTATGAACCACATCAAAATGGAAAAGGCAAAAAAGGGCAAACCAAAGCAAGAGAAAAGGGCACAAAAATATGGAAAACAAGGAAAGAAAAGGAGCTTCAAATTAGAAATCATATCATCAAAAACGTCTCCTAAAAAAAAGCCTTTTGATCGATTCATCGCCGTGAAGTGCCAACTAGAGGACCGAGTCCCGAGGTAGGAAGATAGCGGTGATTAGTCGATCCACCCCAATAATTGTAAACAATCCACCTATTCTATTTGGGCTAATTTAGGAAATTCGAGTTTGGAACGACCCTCTTGGCTTATCCAAAGAGAGCGGGACTGCACCTACCTACAGTGTCGAACGAATCCATGGTTCACTTTTTCCACTCCGTTATACGCCCCGTCGTACCCCTTTAGAAGACTAGGAGGAGCTAGGCTAAGTTATCAACACTTATATTGCTTAGTTGTCATAGTATTAGGTTTTGGTCCTTATTTACATGGGTCATTTATCTTGGAAGTTTATCGTTGTTCTAAGTAAGTAATCAATCTCTTCTCCGCCGTCTCGATGAGGGATTTGGTGTTTTAATTTTGCGTTGGATGCGTCTATTCTTTCGTGTTATGTGTTTTTGTGTGTTTAGTCGCATCCACCATTTTGAGCAAGCCACAACTTGCCTTGCATGGAAGTACCTTACCTCATGGGTATTTCGATGTGAGTTGAAGGGACGGAGCGGGCCCGTTAATTGCACCATATCGGCTTAGCGTAGTCTAGCTAGTAGTAGTAGTATGTAATTTCTTTTTGGGTCTTTGCTCGAGGACAAGCAACGGTTTAGTGTGGGGGAATTGTTGTGTGCTAAATTTAGACAGTTTTTCCCCTCATTTAGACCCGTTTTTTCCTCGTTTTGCGAGTTTAGAGTGCGATTATCGCCATATTTTGTGTACTTCTCGCATTAGCGTCCCTCTTGTGCGTTTTACGTGTTTTTGGTAGTTCTCTATCGATTTTGATAGGACTTTGTACCGAAATCACGATCGAGCTTCCACGAGCACAAGAGAAGGGAATACCGTCCTAAGAGTAAAACACACAACTTAAAGTTTAAAGCCATCCAATCAATTAACGAAGAATGAGACAAGAATTGAGGCCAGTGAAATGACCGGGCGAAATTTCACTCGGTGAGACACCACCGGGCGAAATTTCACCCGACGGTAAAAACGCCTCGCCGAAGATTTTCCGAGACTCACCACCGGGCGAAATTTCGCCCACCGGGTGAAATTTCGCCCGATGGGAAGAAGTGCCGAAAACGCAGAAAATGGAAGAAAATCTGACCAGGTGAAATTTCACCCGGTGGGAATTACCGTCAAGACCGCAGGGCAAAGTTTAACCCTATGAAGATGTTGAGGGAGATTCTCTCACTAATGAAGCAAGAGTTGGATTTGGGCTTTAGGTTAAATACCCATTAAGAGGATTACTATATATATGTAACCCTAGATTGTTGCCCAAGCAAGTAGTAGTAGGCATCACCCATTAGTATTCATTAGTATCCTCCATTAGTGTAGTGTAGTATCACCATTAGTAGTAATCTAGTAGTAATTCTCTAGAAATCTAGTAGTTACATAGTAATTAGTAGTATGATCTACTTAGTTTCCATCATCAATTCTCTATATTACAAGTTTGTAAGGAGATTATTCAAGTTTTATTGAAGATTTGTGGGTTTATTGAAGGATTAGTGACAAGTTCTTCATTCTCTCCATCAAAGCTTCAACCTTTATCCATGCAAACTTCTTATTTCTTGTAGATCTTCATAGTTGGTACATTTCTTTGCACTCTCTTATCTCTAGTTTAGATTTAATTTAGTTTTCTCATCATTATCTAGCTTAGATTCTCTTCGTTTAGTTAGTTTCTTTAGATCTTGTTCATGTTGTTCTAGATTATTCCTTAGATTAATTTGGTAGTTTCATAGTTTAGTGGGTAATTGTTAGATTGCGGTTTTCTCATCATATTGTTGTTAGTTTCCTTAGATCTAGTTAATATGCATGTTTTAGATAGTTTCTCCATATTTAGTGTTTTGTTTGATTTCATTATGATTAGTGAGTAGATTTCTTGTTGGAGAGTTTAGGGATGAAGACTTGGATTTCTTGAATTTAGGGGTATTGGTGGGTTGCTTGCATGTTGGTTTACCTTGTTTGTGGTTGTTGTGTCATTGTTGTTTTAGTCCGGCCAATTAGACCGACCTTGACTGATTTCTATCAATATGGGGAAACTCGGGGTAGAAATTACCATAACAAGAGACTTACCCTTCTTCGCCGCAAAAGCGGGTTTTTAGGTGGGTTCGGTGAAGAAACCGAAAGGTGGCATTCTCCCTTTATCAATGTTGCAACAAAAACTCGATCCCGACCTTCTTACATTCCATGTTCCGAATCCCGACTTCTCCCCAACGCCTTTCCCACGATTAATTACCCCTAGCCATTCTCGTAGTGATTCCTCCGGTAGCCATAAAAGGTCGACCTAAAATAATGGGGGTAATAGTGTCTTCGGGCATATCCATGACAACAAAGTCGGAGGGGATGAAGAATCTACCAACTTGAACGGGTACATCCTCAAGTATCCCAAGTGGGTACTTAACGGACCTATCCGCAAGTTGATGACATGCTAGTGGGTCTCATCTCCCCCACACTAAGTCTCTTGGCAATAGAATAAGGTAACAAACTAACACTAGCCCCTAGGGCACTTAAAGCTTGATTAACAACAACATTTCCAACCCGACAAGGGATAGAAAAACTACCGGGATCCTCTAGTTTCCTTGGTATTTGGTTCATAAGAAAGGCACTACATTGTTCCGTGAGAGAAATACATTCTTTATCCTGTATCGTTCTCTTTTTAGTCAAGACATCTTTCAAAAACTTAGAATAGAGGGGCATTTGAGAAATTACCTCGGCGAAGGGTAAAGTTACCTCTACCTTTTTCAACATATCCACGAAACGGTTAAATTGAGCATTCTCCTTGCGTGGCTGAGCTCGTTCGGGAAAAGGCAATGGAGGGACAAAAGTGGGAGGCGGTGGAACATTGGATTCTTCTTCTTCTTCGGCTAATCGTTCCGCCTCTTTTCTTTTTGCTTCTCCCGCTTCCATTTGATCTTTCTTCTTTCTTTGTTTTCTTTGTTCATTCTCCGCATTTTGAAGGATATCGAACTCCGCTTGTATTCCCCGATTTTGTTTGGGGGAAGTGGGAGATGATTCTTGTGATGCACTTGGTTGGTTGACTTTGGATGTAGTGCTTTTGGTTTTCAAGTTCAAATTCTTATCTGGGTCCTCAAGTTCTTTGCCACCTCTCAAAATAACGGCATTTGCTTGGTGCGAAGGGTCTCTTGGGTTTTGGGGTTGTCTGGGCAAACCATGGGGTGGATGAATTGGGGCGGCTAAGGCTTTTGTTGCTTCTTGAGATTCCCAAACCTTTAGCCTTGCCTTGGTGTCTTGATGTTCATTCCATAGTTTCCCAACGGTCCTTTGCAATTCATTATAGTTTTCCCATGAGACTCCTCCTTGACCAATTTGAGAATTGTTTGGTTGGCCATAAGATTGAGAGGGTCGATTAAATGGTGGTTGGTTCATTAGGAATGCAAGAGCTAGAATCATGGCCATAATTGCCACAATGATAACATTGAACTTCCCATATTAATTGCTTTGGAGGATATGGTTGCCTTGGTGGAACACTCCCTTGAACTTGGTTCATACCTCTAGGAGTAGGCCTTAAACTCATGGCATCCATTCTCTTCTTTAATTCTTCAATTTCCGCTTGAAGCTTCAATTCATTAGAACTCGTAGATGAGTTCACTTCAACTTTCTTTTTAGAATCCCTCGATTGACCCATTCTAGAGTCACTACTTGCCATCTTCTCAATAAGACTTTTAGATGTCTCATCGGTAAGAGAAGAAAAGTCTCCTACGGCGGCCGAATTGAGGTTTTCTTTGGTTCTCGATGAAAGGGTGTTGTAAAATGTTTGTGTGGTTAGCCAATCGGGTATTCCATGGTGTGGACATTTGCGCAACAAATCTCTAAATCTTTCTCAAGCCTCACTTAAGCTTTCAAATTCATCTTGTTTGAATGTTTGTATCTCCATGCGATATTGGTTAGTGTTTGACGGCGGGAAATATTTCTCCAAGAAGGCATTAGATAATTGAGCCCATGTTGTAAATGTATTAGCGGGATGGCCTTGAAGCCATCTATGATCTCCATCTCTCAAGGTCTTCGGAAATAATAAACGATGCAATTGGCATGAATTTAGTCCATTGAGACGGGCTACTACTAATTTTTCTTTAAATGAAGCAATGTGCTCTTGAGCATCTTCTTGAGAAAAACCATGAAAAGTGTCTTGTTGAACCGCATTTGTCGAAGAAGCTTTTAATTCATAATTTTCCGAAATCTCTCCGAAATCGACGGGAGAAGGTGTTTCTTCATGTGTGAGTTGGGAATGAGAGGCTAAGGTCGCCATTTGATGGATTGGTGGTGATGGTGGATTTGAATTTGGATGATTTGGAGGGGATGGATTTTGATTTTGTGGTGGAGTTTTCGGTGATGATGGTGAATTTTGTGAAGTGGAAGGTATGGAAGGGTTATTTGGAGTGGAATTATGTGATGGAGGAGGTGTAGAAGGTGAATGTGGTAGGATGGGATTAAGGTTAAGAGGTGGTAATGAAGGATGTGGAATAATAGTAGTTGAGTTATTTCCCCGAAAACATAATGCTCTAAGAGTCCTTTCCGGCTCCGGATCGAACCACAAGGGCGATGACGTGTTCTTGGGCATAAAACTCAATTTAAACGATAAGACTCCTAGCACCTTGCGGCACTAGGGAAAAGAGAAAAGGGAAAAGAATAAAACACAACAACTAAAAGCAATACAATTACTCGCCGCTCCCCAGCAATGGCGCCACTTTTTAATCGCCTCCCAATCGGATCGGTCGTTAACGAAGGACGGAGGATCAAAACGATATTTAAAAGACTTGAGATGACACACAAAAACACACAAGTATTCGTGTTAAGTCGAGGTCGGTCCACAGGGAACGGAGGAATTGACGAGTTTAAAGCGATGTGTTTGATGTCTAGAGGGGGGGTTTCTAAGGGCCGAGTCTATGGTCGAGTCTAAGCTAGAGGAATCACTACGAGAATGGCTAGGGGTAATTAATATAGGGAAAGGCGTTGGGGAGAAGTCGGGATTCGGAACATGGAATGTAAGAAGGTCGGGATCGAGTTTTTGTTGCAACATTGATAAAGGGAGAATGCCACCTTTCGGTTTCTTCACCGAACCCACCTAAAAACCCGCTTTTGCGGCGAAGAAGGGTAAGTCTCTTGTTATGGTAATTTCTACCCCGAGTTTCCGAATATTGATTGAAATGAGTCAAGGTCGGTCTAGTTGGCCGGACTAAAACAACAATGACACAACAACCACAAACAAGGTAAACCAACATGCAAGCAACCCACCAATACCCCTAAATTCAAGAAATCCAAGTCTTCATCCCTAAACTCCCCAACAAGAAATCTACTCACTAATCATAATGAAACCAAACAAAACACTAAATATGGAGAAACTATCTAAAACATGCATATTAACTAGATCTAAGGAAACTAACAACAATATGATGAGAAAACCACAATCTAACAATTACCCACTAAACTATGAAACTACCAAATTAATCTAAGGAATAATCTAGAACAACATGAACAAGATCTAAAGAAACTAACTACACTAAGAGAATCTAAGCTAGATAATGATGAGAAAACTAAATTAAATCTAAACTAGAGATAAGAGAGTGGAAAGAAATGTACCAACTATGAAGATCTACAAGAAATAAGAAGTTTGCATGGATAAAGGTTGAAGCTTTGATGGAGAGAATGAAGAACTTGTCACTAATCCTTCAATAAACCCACAAATCTTCAATAAAACTTGAATAATCTCCATACAAACTTGTAATATAGAGAATTGATGATGGAAACTAAGTAGATCTACTACTAATTACTATGTAACTACTAGATTTCTAGAGAATTACTACTAATGGTGATACTACACTACACTAATGGAGGATACTAATGAATACTAATGGGTGATGCCTACTACTACTTGCTTGGGCAACAATCTAGGGTTACATATATATAGTAATCTTCTTAATGGGTATTTAACCTAAAGCCCAAATCCAACTCTTGCTTCATTAGTGAGACAATCTCCCTCAACATTCTCATAGGGTTAAACTTTGCCCTGCCGTCTTGATGGTAATTCCCACCGGGTGAAATTTCACCCGGTCAGATTTTCTTCCATTTTCTGCGTTTTTGGCACTTCTTCCCATCGGGCGAAATTTCACCCGGTGGGCGAAATTTCGCCCGGTCAGTTTTGCCCGGTGGTGAGTCTCGGAAAATCTTTGGCGAGGCGTTTTTACCGTCGGGTGAAATTTCGCCCGGTGGTGTCTTACCGAGTGAAATTTCGCCCGGTCATTTCACTGTCCTCAATTCTTGTCTCATTCTTCGTTAATTGATTGGATGGCTTTTAAACTTTAAGTTGTGTGTTTTACTCTTAGGACGATATTCCCTTCTCTTGTGCTCGTGGAAGCTCGATCGTGATTTCGGTACAAAGTCCTATCAAAATCGATAGAAAACTACCAAAAACACGTAAAACGCACAAGAGGGACGCTAATGCGAGAAGTACACAAAATATGGCGATAATAGCACTCTAAACTCGCAAAACGAGGGGAAAATGGGTCTAAACGAGGGGAAAAACGGTCTAAATTTAGCACACAACAATTCCCCCACACTAAACCGTTGCTCGTCCTCGAGCAAAGACCCAAAAAGAAATTACATACTACTACTACTATCTAGGCTACGCTAAGCCGATACGGGGCAATTAACGGGCCCGCTCCGTCACTTCAATTCACATCAAAATACCCATGAGGTAAGGTACTTCCATGCAAGGCAAGTTGGGGCTTGCTCAAAATGGTGGATGCGACTAAACACACAAAAACACATAACACGAAAGAATAGACGCATCCAAAGCAAAATAAAAACACCGAATCCCTCATCGAGACGGCGGGGAAGACACCGATTACTTACTTAGAACAACAATAAACTTCCAAGATAAATGACCCATGTAAATAAGGACCAAAGCCTAATACTATGACAACTAAGCAATATAAGTGTTGATAACTTAGCCTAGGTCCTCCTAGTCTTCTAAAGGGGTACGACGGGGCGTATAACGGAGTGGAAAAAGTGAACCATGGATTCGTTCGACACTGTAGGTAGGTGCAGTCCCGGTCTCTTTGGATAAGCCAAGAGGGTCGTTCCATACTTGAATTTCCTAAATTAGCCCAAATAGAAAAGGTGGAGTGTCTACAATTATTGGGGTGGATCGACTAATCACCGCTATCTTCCTACCTCGGGACTCGGTCCTCTAGTTGGCACTTCACGGTGATGAATCGATCAAAGGGCTATTTTTTTTAGGAGACGTTTTTGATGATATGATTTCTCATTTGAAGCTTCTTTTCTCTCCTTGTTTTGCATATTTTTGTGCCCTTTTCTCTTGCTTTGGTTTGCCCTGTTTTGGCTTTTCGATTTTGATGTGGTTCATAACCAAGCTTGGAGGTTATTTTTGTGTAAACTTATTGTGGTGATGTATAGGTGGAGGAAATTAGGTAAACGAGAACACGCGTTATTCCCGGAAAACCCACAAAAAGATGGAAAGAATTAGGACTAAAGGTGCAATGGTCGTTCGAGCAAGGTCACCTAGAAAACGGGTTGCGGGAACCAAGGCCTAACTCCTCCATGGGTGGTCAAGGTGGTCAAATGCAAACCCCGAAGTAAACCTCTAGTAGAAAAGGTGGACTCAAGCTAAAGGATCAACAAATTCATTGATTAAGAGTCATTCTACTAGATTAAGGTCCAAAATCTACAATGGGTTATCTACAATGGAATGTAAACTCTTGTAATAAGCTTGTAATCGGGTTTTCAAAAACATTTAGTCCTAGACACTCTATACAAAGGCAAAATGGAACACACGAAAAAGAAAAGGAAAATAAAAGAAAACACAAGTAAGGTCATGTACTCCATTCTCCATCAACATTCAAGCACACAATCAACCACAACACCCAAAATGCTGAATTTCGAGAGCCTCCAATAGCAACAACCTAACTCCTCTACAAAATTAAAGAAAGAAGGGAGGAAGTTGCCAAGCGGACGCTTTCAATCTCTTCAATTCGCGCAATCAAGGTGGTGGTTACCTGTAAGAGTGGAGAACAAGACCGCACACGGGACACGAAAACATAACAAAGGCGAGAAAGGAAAAAGAAAAAAAAGGAGAAAAATGTTTTTGATTTTTTTGAATTTTCAAAATTTTATGGATTTTGAAAAGATTTTTGGCAAAATAAAAGATAGTAGACTCCTCCCCTACACTAAAACTGTTCATTGTCCTCAATGGACAAGTAGGGGAAGAACGAAAAAGACGAAAAAGAAAAATCTTTTTGGATTTTTAGGATTTTTCAAATGTTTTTGGGTTTTTCAAAAATTTTGAGAAAAGAAAAGAAAATGAAAAATGAAGAAAGCGATAAAATAGTGGCGGACCTAGGTGCAATCACATCACCTAGACCCTAGCCAAGTGGCTAAAAAGTCGGAAAAGAAATTAAAAGAAAGAAAAGAGATTAAAACGAAGGGGTGAAAAATTGGGCATAGGTGTAGTCACGTCACCTAGCCCGGATTAAGAAAAATTGAGAAAAATTTGGATTTTTCAAAAGGGTCAATGGCGTAATCACATCGCCTAAAGACCGGGAGCAAAACCAAGGCCACTACAGCCGCAAAAATATTGATAGGAAAGTGGGACAATGGGACAACTTGCAAATTTTGTTCGAGATAAAACGATCACAACGATTATAATGATGCGATAAGGAATAAGGAACGATATCATTTCAAAGATCGATTAAAGACTCACCGAAACAAACCTCACAAATACCCACAACAAACACAAACCATATTATCTACAGACTCTAATAGGGGTGTCTAGGTTGAATAGTCATTTGACGCATAAGAAGCTGTAGGAGTGTTTTTGGAGGGAAAGTTATATGTGGTAAATATGAAGGAGGGAATTGAAATTGTAGTGAGGAAGTATGTTGAAGGTGAATTGGCCAAGCTCATGCCGCCGGGTGAAACTTCACCCGGTCAAGCACCACCGGGTGAAATTTCACCCGACGGACTTCTCGTCGTGAAAATCGATTTCTGCCATTTTTCCCACCGGGTGAAATTTCACCCGGTCGAAATCTCACCGGGCGAAATTTCGCCCGGTTGTATCTTCCTCGATTTCAACAATTTTGGCAACTTTCCGTAGGGCGAATTTTCGCCCGGTCAGGTCTCACCGGGCAAAATTTCGCCTGGCGGTCTCGATTTACTCGTTTTTCCGCCTTGCCATTGCATGGCTCTTCCAATAGTCACCTAATGATTCAAATATTGACTCGACTCACATTACATAATCAAAATCTACCACAAACATGCTTGTGGTCTTCAACTTAGCTCCATAACTTCTCCAAAAAGCGTGGTCTTCATCCAAATTAAGTGCTCCATGGCGAAATCCAAGTTCAACCATTCTTCTCAAGCTAACAAACTAACAACACAAAGAAATATGATACATATGTACAAGGTGGTTGTTGAGGATACCACCAAACCTACTTCAATTTCGAGAGAGGTTTAGACATCGCTCCCCCATGGGAGCTCACCAATCTTCATGGTAGCGAAGGTTTCACGAACGTGACCGGGGTGATAAATCTTCAAACGTTATCCATTAACCATAAACTTCCCGGTTTCCGGGCTAGATATCTCTATTGATCCATATGGTTGCACCTTGGTCACTTCGAATGGCCCCGACCATTTTGATTTCAACTTACCGGGGAAGAGCTTAAAGCGAGAGTTGAAGAGTAATACCTTATCACCAACGGAGAAGTCCTTAAGAAGTATTCGAGAATCATGCCATTGGCGAGTTCGTTCCTTGTAAATCTTTGAATTTTCGTAGGCTTCTAGTCTTAGTTCTTCCAATTCTTGTAGTTGGATAAGGCGGTTATCTCCTACAACACTCTCATCGAAGTTTAGCTCTTTGATCGCCCATTCGGCTTTGTGTTCTAGTTCCACCGGTAAATGACAAGCTTTACCATACACAAGACGATAAGGAGTGGTTCCAATCGGCGCTTTGTAGGCCGTCCTTAATGCCCAAAGGGCGTCATTTAACTTCAATGACCAATCCTTTCAGTGTGTATTTACAACTTTCTCTAAAATTCCCTTGATTTGACGGTTGGAGATCTCGGCTTGCCCATTTGATTGAGGGTGGTAGGCTAAGGACATCTTGTGAGTGATACCATATTTCCTAAGAAGGTGCTCAAAGGTATCTTTCCTAAAATGAGAGCCTCCATCGCTAATTATGGCTCTAGGAATACCGAATCTCGGGAAAATGACATTCTTGAAAAGCTTAATTACAACCTTGGAGTCATTGGTGGGTGAAGCTACGGCCTCGATCCATTTTGAGACATAATCAACCGCTGCTAAGATATATTTGTTACCAAAGGAGGATGTGAAATCACTGCCCCAAACATCGAACAATTCAATCTCTAAGATGGGTTGAAGGGGCATCTCATTTCTTCTTGTAATATTCCCCCTTCTTTGACAAGCATCGCACGTGAGAATGAACGCTCGGATGTCCTTAAACATGGAAGGCTACCAAAATCCGCTTTGGAGAACCTTGGCGATTGTCTTTTGGTTGGCCAAGTGTCCACCGTAAGATGTCGAGTGAAGGTGCTTCACAATATTATAACCTTCATCGGCCGTGACACATCGTCGGTAAATTCCGTCTACACAACGGCGAAACAAATATGGTTCGTCCCAATAATAGCGTCGGGCTTCATAACGTAGTTTCTTCCTCTCTTGCTTGGAATTATCGTCCGGAATAAAATGAGATACTAGGAAATTTACGATATCGGCATACCAAGGTGTAATAGTATCAATGGCCATCAAGGCCTCATCTCTCATAGCTTCATTGATGGGGATACCATCTTCTTCTTTGTTCTCTTTACTAACCGTTAGCCTACTAAGATGATCCGCTACCAAGTTCTCCGATCCGGCTTTGTCTTTAATCTCAATGTCGAATTCTTGTAAAAGGAGGACCCACCGAAAGAGTCGGGACTTGGTGCCCTTTTTGGACGTGATGTAACAAATCACCGCATGGTCGGTGTGAATTATGACTTTGGAACCGGTAACATATTTTGGAATTTCTCCATGGCGTAGACAACGGCAAGCATCTCTTTCTCGGTTGTGGTGTACCTCGATTGGACTTCATCTAAGGTCTTGCTTGCGTAATATATCACATGTAGCTTCTTGTCAACCCGTTGTCCTAGAACGGCACCTACGGCAAAATCGGAAGCATCGCCCATGATCTCAAATGGAAGATTCCAATCGGGAGCTTTGATAATCGGAGAGGTAGTGAGAGCGGTCTTTATCCTGCAAAAGGCCTCAAGACACGAGTCATCGAAAACAAAAGGTGCATCTTTCATAACCAAAGAAGTCAAAGGCTTAGCAATTTTGGAAAAGTCTTTAATAAATCGTCTATAAAAACCGGTGTGACCTAGAAAACTCCTCACCCCTTTTACATTTGTAGGTGGTGGCAAGTTCTCGATCACGGAGACTTTCGCCTTATCGACTTCGACTCCTCTCTTAGAAACAATATAACCTAGGATAACACCTTGTTCAACCATAAAATGACACTTTTCCCAATTTAAAAGAAGTCTATACTCTTCACATCGAGCTAACACTTGATCAAGATTTTCAAGACAAGAATCAAAAGATGTACCATGGACACTAAAGTCATCCATAAAAACTTCCATAGATTTTTCAATAAAATTGGAGAAAGTAGCCATCATACATCTTTGAAACGTTCCCGGCGCATTGCATAGTCCAAATGGCATCCTTCTATAAGCATAGGTGCCATAGGGACATGTAAAAGTGGTTTTCTCTTGGTCATCGGGATGAATGGGAATTTGAAGAAATCCGGAATGACCATCAAGGAAACAAAAATAAGAATGATGAGCCAATCTTTCAAGCATTTGATCAATAAAGGGAAGAGGGAAATGGTCTTTTATGGTGGTCGTGTTCAATTTTCGATAGTCTATACACATACGCCAACCGGTAATGGTCCTAGTAGAAATTGACTCACCCTTTTTTTCTTTTACAACCGTCATTCCTCCTTTTTTCGGCACAACTTGGACGGGGCTAACCCATTTACTTCCGGTTATTGGGTATATAATGTTAGCCTCATACAACTTGAGGACTTCCTTCATGACAACCTCTTTCATGGTGGGGTTTAACCTACGTTGACCCTCAACCGAAGGACGGTGGTTATCATCAAGGATGATCCTATGCATACAAACGTTTGGACTTATGCCTTGGAGGTCGGCAATGCTATACCCGATGGCCTTTTGTGTTTCTCAAAACGCTCAAAAGTTTTTCTAATTGAGGTCCATCAAGGGTAGCATTGACGATAACGGGATAATTAGTTCCTTTAAGAAAAACATATTTGAGGGAAGAGGGGATTGGTTTAAGTTCAAGATTAGGAGGAGAAGATGCCATACTATTACCCACCGGTAGTGGTTCTACCTTTTCATCATGTAAACATTCTTCTTCAAGGGGTGGAGAGTCAAATGGTTCCTCTTCTTGCTTATCATCATCTATCAAGCTATACTCAACCAAACTGTCAATAACTTCAATGGAATTCATTTGTTCGATCATTGGTTGTTTAAGAGCTTGAGAAAGGGAAAATTCTACCGATTCGTTCCATATGTTAAAAGACAACTTTCCATTCTTAACATCAACTATAGCACCTCTGGTAGCCATAAAAGGTCGACCTAAAATAATGGGGGTAATAGTGTCTTCGGGCATATCCATGACAACAAAGTCGGAGGGGATGAAGAATCTACCAACTTGAACGGGTACATCCTCAAGTATCCCAAGTGGCTACTTACCGGACCTATCCGCAAGTTGAATTGACATGCTAGTGGGTCTCATCTCCCCCACACTAAGTCTCGTGGCAATAGAATAAGGTAACAAACTAACACTAGCCCCTAGAGCACATAAAGCTTGATTAACAACAACATTTCCAACCGGACAAGGGATAGAAAAACTACCGGGATCCTCTAGTTTCTTTGTTATTTGGTTCATAAGAATGGCACTACATTGTTCCGTGAGAGAAATACATTCTTTATCCTCTATCGTTCTCTTTTTAGTCAAGACATCTTTCAAAAACTTTGAATAGAGGGGCATTTGAGAAATTACCTCGGCGAAAGGTAAAGTTACCTCTACCTTTTTCAACATATCCACGAAATGGCTAAATTGAGCATTATTCTTGCGTGGCTGAGCTCGTTCGGGAAAAGGCAATGGAGGGACAAAAGTGGGAGGCGGTGGAACATTGGATTCTTCTTCTTCTTCGGCTAATCGTTCCGCCTCTTTTCTTTTTGCTTCTTCCTCTTCCATTTGCTCTTTCTTCTTTATTTGTTCTCTTTGTTCATTCTCCGCATTTTGAAGGATATCGAACTCCGCTTGTATTCCCCGATTTTGTTTGGGGGAAGTGGGAGATGATTCTTGTGATGCACTTGGTTGGTTGACTTTGGATGTAGTGCTTTTGGTTTTCAAGTTCAAATTCTTATCTGGGTCCTCAAGTTCTTTGCCACCTCTCAAAATAACGACATTTGCTTGGTGCGAAGGGTCTCTTGGGTTTTGAGGTTGTCCGGGCAAACCATGGGGTGGATGAATTGGGGCGGCTAAGGCTTTTGTTGCTTCTTGAGATTACCAAACCTTTAGCCTTGCCTTTGTGTCTAGATGTTCATTCCATAGTTGCCCAACGGTCCTTTGCAATTCATTATAGTTTTCCCATGGGACTCCTCCTTGACCAATTTGTGAATTGTTTGGTTGGTCATAAGATTGAGAGGGTTGATTAAATGGTGGTTGGTTGTAACCTTGGTTTCCTTGAAAATTACCTTGGAACCCTTGATTGTATCCATGATTAAAATGATTACCATGTTGATTTTGGTAATTGTTGTAATTGTTAGGAACATGGAAGTTGTTACTTTGTTAATTGAAGTTACTCCTTTGATGAGGAGGCATTAATGGGGGCATCCTTGGAGTACCTTGGTTAAAGGGCCTTTGTTGACTTTGATTGAATGGCCTCAACTGACTCCCTTGGGCACGTGGCATCGGATTTTGTACATTTTGATTGCCATAAGAAAAATTAGGATGAAATCTTGTGCCGGCATTGTAAGTATTGGAAAAGGGATCAAATTGGGGTCTTTGCCCATATGCTTGTATAGCTTGTACTTCATTTGGCTCTTCAACATAAACTTCTTCATTAGGAATGCAAGAGCTAGAATCATGGCCATAATTGCCACAATGATAACATTGAACTTCCCATATTAATTGCTTTGGAGGAGATGGTTGCCTTGGTGGAACACTCCCTTGAACTTGATACATACCTCTAGGAGTAGGCCTTAAACTCATGGCATCCATTCTCTTTTTTAATTTTCAAGTTCCGCTTGAAGCTTCAATTCATTAGAACTCGTAGATGAGTTCACTTCAACTTTCTTTCTAGAATCCCTCGATTGACCCATTCTAGAGTCACTCCTTGCCATCTTCTCAGTAAGACTTTTAGATGCCTCATCGGTAAGAGATGAAAAGACTCCTCCGGCGGCCGAATTGAGGTTTTCTTTGGTTCTCGATGAAAGGGTGTTGTAAAATGTTTGTGTGGTTAGCCAATCGGGTATTCCATGGTGTGGACATTTGCGCAACAAATCTCTAAATCTTTCCCAAGCCTCACTTAAGCTTTCAAATTCATCTTGTTTGAATGTTTGTATCTCCATGCGATATTGGTTAGTCTTTGACGGCGGGAAAAATTTCTCCAAGAAGGCATTAGATAATTGAGCCCATGTTGTAAATGTATTAGAGGGATGGCCTTGAAGCCGTCTACGAGCTCCATCTCTCAAGGTCTTCGGAAATAATAAATGATGCAATTGGCATGAAGTTAGTCCATTGAGACGGGCTCCTACTAATTTTTCTTTAAATGAAGCAATGTGCTCTTGAGCATGTTCTTGAGAAAAACCGTGAAAAGTGTCTTGTTGAACCGCATTTGTCAAAGAAGCTTTTAATTCAAATTTTTCCAAAATCTCTCCGAAATAGACGGGAGAAGGTGTTTCTTCATGTGTGAGTTGCGAATGAGAGGCTAAGGTCGGAATTTGATGGATTGGTGGTGATGGTGGATTTGAATTTGGATGATTTGGAGGGGATGGATTTTAATTTTGTGGTGGAGTTTTCGGTGATGATGGTGAATTTTGTGAAGTGGAAGGTATGGAAGGGTTATTTGGAGTGGAATTATGTGATGTAGGAGGTGTAGAAGGTGAATGTGGTAGGATAGGATTAAGGTTAAGATGTTGTAATGAAGGATGTGGAATAATAGTAGTTGAGTTATTTCACCGAAAACGTAATGCT
This sequence comes from Agrostemma githago, assembly GCA_958450325.1. Classification (NCBI taxonomy): domain Eukaryota; kingdom Viridiplantae; phylum Streptophyta; class Magnoliopsida; order Caryophyllales; family Caryophyllaceae; genus Agrostemma; species Agrostemma githago. The sequence goes on from OY288249.1 coordinate 44,533,159, forward strand.
CTAAAAGTCTTTTCCGGCTCCGGATCGAACCACCAGGGCGATGACGTGTTCCTGGGCATAAAACTCAATTTAAACGATAAGACTCCTAGCACCTTGCGGCACTAGGGAAAAGAGATAAGGGAAAAGAATCAAACACAACAACTAAAAGCAATACAATTACTCGCCGCTCCCCGGCAACGGCGCGACTTTTTGATCGCCTCACAATCGGATCGGTCGTTAAAGAAGGACGGGTGATCAAGACGATATTTATAAGACTCGAGATGACACACAAAAACAAACAAGTATTCGTGGTAAGTCGAGGTCGGTCCACAGGGAACGGAGGAATTGACGAGTTTAAAGCGATGTGTTTGATGTCTAGAGGGGGGTTTCTAAGGGTCGAGTCTATGGTCGAGTCTAAGCTAGACGAATCACTACGAGAATGGCTAGGGGTAATTAATCTAGGGAAAGGCGTTGGGGAGAAGTCGGGATTCAGAACGTGGAATGTAAGAAGGTCGGGATCGAGTTTTTGTTGCAACAATTATAAAGGGAGAATGCCACCTTTCGGTTTCTTCACCCAACCCACCTAAAAACCCGATTTCGCGGCGAAGAAGGGTAAGTCTCTTGTTATGATAATTTCTACCCAAATTGATAGAAATGAGTCAAGGTCGGTCTAGTTGGCCGGACTAAAACAACAATGACACAACAACCACAAACAAGGTAAACTAACATGCAAGCAACCCACCAATACCCCTAAATTCAAAAAAATCCAAGTCTTCATCTGATGGTGAGGAATTGCCGCGGGTCCTACCGATCAATATATAACCAACTAATCCTAACGGTAGCTAGGGTAAGTTGGGTCGTGTCCACGGAGACGGTAATTTAATGTCTAGACTATGGTCTACTCACAAACAAGGCTAAGTCACAAACAAACACAAAGAAATGATAATTGACAAATTACGATGGGAGAAGAGGTATGAACAAGACTAACAATGAATAGGCTTTAACAAAAACTAATGAACAACTAAAGATTAACTAAGCAAATAAACTAGAGAATATGATCGACTAAAGAGATAGAGAATTCAAATATGGAAAAGAGTAGGGTTAGGTCGGGTTCATAAGCATGGTAGGATGATTGGGTAATCAAAGGTGTAGGTGCCACTTAGTCACTAAGGTCGGTTTGCGCTCTCGCGCCAAAGCCAAAGTCCGCACTCTCGTGTCTAAGACTAGACCCGAACATTCATGCAAGATGCTACTCAAAACACAAACATTCAACCACAAATTGAATACACAATGAGAAGGAGAGAACAAGTATGAGAAGCATTGGCCACTACTACCCATACAAGCAATACAACAAACACATAGTGTGCCCAATAAGTGACTAGCAACAAATGAATCACCTTACCCACAATCAAGCCCTAATCACCCATAATCCACACTTAATCCCCCTACTAACCCCACAAGGAATATACTCACTCATTATCAAACTAACAATAACAATAATAAGATAAATCAACATAAACAACCAAACATTCATTATGAACAAACAAGAACAAATAAACAATATGTAAAGATTAAAACTTGAGGGATTAACAAAGATTAAGAGAAAAGAAATTATACCCACTACAATAGGATGAAAAAGATGAGAACTTGAATTAATAAGAAACCCAAACAAATCTCCAAGGTTGTCAATCTTGGAATAATCTTAAAGAATCTCCTTAATACAAGACTAATTACTTGAATTAAACTAGGATTAACTAAAGATTAACTACAGATGAAAAGAGGCTAATTAGGGTTTTGAATGCTTAAGAGAGGTCTAAAATAATCTAGGGTAAAGTATCGTGCTTAAACAATACAAGGGAGGAGTATTTATAGGGTTACAAGAATGAAGAAGGAAGATAAAAGAGTCACGCGCTACAGCTCGCTCATCCCGTCCGGGATGGTTCGTTCCCGACCGGGACGGTCTGATCCCGACCGGGACGGGTCCAAAACAGAACCATTGCAATTTGCGCACCTCATCCCGGACGGGATGAGGTCCTTTTCGTCGGGGATGGGTCTTGTAGGCCTCCAATATGAACTTTAAGGTCCCTCCTTGCTTCTCATGGGCTTCTCATCGACTTTCGGGTCTCGAGATCGAGTCTAAGGGGCTCGGGATCGGGTCTTGAGGTCTCGGGGTCGAATCCAAGGCATCGAGTGATCGTTCCTTCTCTTCGTTGGCTCCAAGAAGTGTATGTATTGAGTCGGAATCGTTCCAACTCTTCATGAATGGTCTCGGGAACCTAAAACGAACTAAAGGAAGCATAAGTAACCCATAAACCGCTCCCATGGAGCGATTCCACAAGGAAAATGAGACCAAAACACTACAAATTAGGCACTACAAACTACACTTATCAACTCCCCCACACTTAACCCTTACTCGCCCTCGAGTAAGCACATGCTAACTACTAAACTAGCCGAGCGGGTATTAGCGCACCCTACGCCCTTTCAACTCACGCGAGAACACCTAGAGGATAAGTGCTCTCCGCAAGGCAAGTGAGGTCTTGTGACAAAACCGTGGATGCAACCGGACACAAAAACACAAAAACAACCAAACATACAAACAAACAAACAAAAGGTTGCAACCAAAAAGAAACAAATACCGCTTCCCTCTAAAAAGCGGTGAAAGAAGCACCGGTTTAGGACTCAAGGCAAGTGACAACGTTCCCAAGCTAGCAATACAAACAAAAATGGACAAAACCCTAATAATATGACGACAAAGCAACAAAAACGTTGGTAACTTACCTAGGTTCCTCCTAACCTTCTAAGAACGTACTACGGGACGAGCGGCGGGATGGAAAAGGGATGAACCACGACGTTAGTCGACACTGTAGGTAAGTGAGACCCCGCCCTCTTTAGCAATGAGCCAAGAGGGTCGTCCCATGCCCAAAACCGCCCAACTAGTCCAAGTAAAAAGGTGGATATGATTGCAAAATTAGGGAAGACCGACCGCTACCGCTATCATCCTTCCTTGGGACTCGGTCCTTTGGTAGGCTCTTCACGGTAATGATGGGAAAAAGGCTTATTTTTGAGATGTGGGGATAATTTTTGTGAGATGGTTTTCTTTTGGCATTTTTCTTTCTTTTGAATTTTTGCTTCTTCTGTTGCTATGCCATTTCTTTTTCATCTTTTGTATTTTGTTTTTGGCTTTTTGTGGCTTTTCTTTTTCTTCAATTCTTTCTTTCTTTCACTTTCTTTCTTTTTCATTGTTTGCCCTTTTGGCTAGATTTGAGTTGTAGGCATTTCTTCTTGCAACTAAGAAAGAGATTTCAATAATTTGCATCTTATTTTGTGGATATGTGTAGGAGGTAGGGGAATGGGTGAGTCGGGAGTCGCGATCTCCCTTCAAACCCACAAAAAGGGGAGAAACTTGGACTGATCAAACAATTCCGAACACGGTCACCTAGGGGACGGGTCTCGGCAACCAAAGCCTTTTCACACCATGGGTGGTCATAATGGTCAAAATGCAAATCCCGTAGTAAATCCCTAGTAATCTAGGTGGACTCAAGGTAAGAAACCAACGAAACCATTGATTTAGGGTCATTCTACTAGACTAAAGTCCAAGACTCGATTTATACTTCTAGAGAGGAAAAGTAAACACTTGCACACTAGTCACTAAACTGGGTTTTCGAAAACCGTTTACACACTAGACACAAGTACACATCACAAAACAAAGACACGACAAAAACGAAAGAAAAAGAGACCAAAGGCAACAAAACAAAACAAACACGCAAAGAGAGCAAACACCACCTCGAATTTTCAACTAAGCAACCAATCACCCACTAATCTTTACAAGGCTCCACCCGAGCACACATCATCACAAATATCCTCCACACTCCACAAGAGAAAAGAGGAAAAAGGATGAAAGATGTTACCGGATGTCTTGAAAGCTCTCCAAAGCTATCGGTGATTTAGCAACCTATAAGGAAAAAGGGAGGAAAAACACGCACAACACAACAAATATACAACATAATGACACAAAAGGAAAACACACAAAAGAAAATCTTTTTGATTTTTGTGAATTTATTTTCAAATTTTTAGAGTTTTTAAGGATTTTTTGGAAAAACTACGAAAACAAAACTAACTATGATAGAGTATCGCTCCCCCACACTTAAGCCGAGCAATGTCCTCATGCTCGACCATAGTGTATGGGGACGAAAAAAGAAAAGAAAAGAAATTACGAAAATAAAGCTAAAAATCAAAAAGAAAAGTGGAGAAAAGGGTAGAATGTGTCCGGCCGGGGTGTAGTCAAGTCACCATGGGCCGAGAGAAGAAAAGATATGGTAAGGTGGAAGAAATAAAAAGAAATAAATAAAAGGAAATGGGAGGGGAGGACTAGGTGTAATCAAGTCACCTAGCCCGGATTCCGCCCAAATCCGACTAAATCCTACCAAAAAGGGTGAAAATCTTGTAAAATTTGGATTCTGAAATGACTCTCGATGTAATCACGTCATCGAGAGTTGGGAGCAACAATTACCAAGGCCCCGAGGGCCACCATGACACAAAAGTGTATAAGGGGAAGGGGAACTAACAAAAGAAGACAAGAACAAAAGACGGAAAAGAAAGGATAGTTGTCGTACCATGCGGTTAGCAACTCACTCGCTCCATCGTCTCATAAGTCAATATCGGCACGTAGCTAGTCGTCGTCATTGCTATTCCTCTCCAATCACGATATGGTTCCATGGTTGGGCATAAAGGTATAAGGAAGGGGTATAAAGTGGTAGGGTGGGCTCAAATGACAAAGAAAAGGCTAAAGGAGGAACAAGGCATCATCCCGGTCGGGATGGATGGTCCCGGTCGGGAAGACCTCGTCCCGGTCGGGATGACACTCCAGTAGACCCAATTTTTGGCACACTCATCCCGATCGGGATGACATCCTTCCCGGTCGGGATGCACTCTTCTCGGCCGGGAAGCGTCTTCTAACCCTTTATAGCTCCAAAAGCGTTCCAAGCTTCAAAAACCGACTCCCTTTCTCACAATCCAAGCTCTAACAATAAGCACTCCTCATAGTATTCATCTTCACTTCGCACCTATCAAATAAGCTCAAAACACAATCATCAAAGTCCCTCCCTCACATCACTCATCAAAATACCAAATCACAAGAATTTCACAAAATCTAAAAGAATAAGAAAGAATTATATACAATAAGACGGTTCTTTTGGAACTCCGTCAAACCAAGGATGGTTTACTCTTCAATTCTTTTTCAACAACACTATAACCCATTCCATCGCCATCAAGGGCACGAAGAAACAAATCGAAGGCTCTTGCAAAGTCTTCAATCAAGCTTGTGGTGTAACCATTCACACTACAAGGCTCTTCACAACCTTGTCTCGACGTTCCCGGGGCATCCCGATCTACTAAGTTCAATGGCTTGAACTTGTACTTTTGATTCTTCGGTATATACCCAAACGTCCATCTATCTTCATGTGGCCCCAAGGGAGGCTCATCATCCTTCTTGTCTTGGCACTTGTCATCAAACTCATGATATGGGCACTCATCTGCCCCAATCTCGGAATCATCGTCCTCAATTCCATAGAAGTCGTTCTTCAAGCTTTTACTCGTCCCATACCCTAGATCGATGTCCTTCATGGCGGTGATCATTTGACAAGACTCATCATTAGTAGGCGAAGTGTTGCCTTGGAGGTCAAACACGAGCTTCTCGTCGCCTAGCTCAAATGTGATCCTACCATTCTTTACATCGATCATAGCACCGGCGGTATGTAGAAATGGGCGCCCAAGGATAATGGGAGTGATAGCATCTTCCGGCATGTCAATAACAAGGAAGTCGACCGGAATGAAGAACTTCCCGATTCTAATTGGCACATCTTCCAACATCCCCAAAGGTCGATTGAGGGAACTATCGGCCATTTGGAGTGTAATGGAAGTACTCTTGAGCTCCTTCATCCCGAGTCGCTCACAAATGGAATAGGGAATGATGCTTACACTCGCACCCAAATCACATAGTGCTCTCTCAATCTTGAAGTTGCCTATGGTGCAAGGGATCGAGAAACTACCCGGATCCTTCAACTTGGGAAGCGTAGAACCGTGAATAAGCTCGCTCACCACTCTTGTGAACGCTATAGTCTCTTCCTTGTCGACGGATCTCTTCCTAGCCAATATTTCTTTCATGAATCTTCCATATGCCGGGATTTGGGTAAGTAGCTCGGTAAATGGGACACTCACATCCAATTTCTTCACAATATTAAGGAGCTTGTCATATTGGACATCCACCTTGGTCTTCATTTGCCTTGTTGGGAAAGGCAACTTGATTTGGACTTTGTTTTGCTCATTTGGGGTGGACTTCTCGAACGACACTTTCCTTTTACCCTTGTCTTTTCCTTGAAGTGGGGGAAGTTCGTCTTCTTGGGGTTTCTCAATCTCCCATAAGACTTGCTCTTCTATTGGATTTCCCAAGATTGGATCTTCTTGAATTGGAGACACAACTTCCTTCATTGGTATGTGCTCATTAGGGGGTAAGAGGGAGTTATATGATGAACCACTCCTCAAGGAAATAGCATTCACATGCTCAAATTTTGCCATTTTACCTTGAGGAGGTAATTGCCCCTTTTGCCTTGAAGAGCTACCCGAAGCAAGTTGAGCTATTTGGGTCTCGAGCATCTTCATGTGAGCATATCTTGCCAAGTTATCCCTTTGAAGTTGAGTGATGATTTCTTGTTGGGTTCTTTGTGTCTCCAATTGACTCCTTTGCATGTCCAACATTGACTTTTGCATGTCGAAATCCCGAGGGGGAGATTGTTGGTTATGAGGAGTGTTTGTGATGGCTAGGGGAATGCCATAATCATGAGTAGGAGACCGACTCCTTGGCTTACTTTCTTGTCGATTACCTTGGGTTGATTGTTGTTGATGGTTCCCTTGGAACCCATGAGAGTTCCCTTGATTAAGGCCTTGATTGTTGCCATGGTTGTAGTTTTGATGTCCTTGGTTATGTTGGTTTCCTTGGAAACCACCTTGATTGAGATTCCCTTGTTGGAATCCTTGATTGTTGTTGAAGGTACCTTGATTGTTGTTGAAGGTACCTTGATTATTTTGCTTGAAGTTGTTGAATGACCTTGGGTTGCCTTGATAACCTTGGTATCCTTGATTGTTGTCCCTTAAGGGAGGTGGAACATAGGGACGGTGTTGTAGAGCTTGTTGTTGAGAAGCTTGATGGGAAGCTTGGTTCATATTAGGATAAGGGGCACCTTGCTTGAACGCTTGAAAGGCGTTCACTTGCTCAACACTTCCCCGACAATGTATAGGCTCATGTCCAACTATCCCACAAGTATCGCACATCCCATAATAAGGTGTATGAGGCACAACTCCCAAAGCATTAACTTCATAAATCGAGTGTTGGTTGGAAGAACTAGCGCTTTGAACTTGATTGAGGTGGCTTTGGAGCTTCTTGTCAATGGTCTCCATGTGAGTTTTTAATTGAGCTCCAAGGTCAATGCTTAGTTGTGTGATAGCATCGACCTCGTGCCTACCTCCTCGATTCGCTTTCCTAGGCCTTGAGTATTGGGAATTGTGGACCGCCATCTCTTCTATTCTTGACCAAGTTTGGTCGTCATCCACTTTGGTAAACCCTCCATTCGATCCCATATTGAGTATGGCCCTTGAGTCTTCATATAATCCGTTCCAAAATTGTTGAACAAGGAACCATTGTGATAGACCATGGTGAGGGCAAGAGCGGATCAAGGCTTTGAATCTTTCCCAAGCTTCATAGAGGCTTTCTTCATCACGTTGTTGGAATCCCGTGATAGAGGCTCTCAATAAATTTGTTTTCTCCGGGGGATAGAATTGTTGGTAGAAGGCTAAGCCTAGATTCTTCCAAGTATCAATACCAAGAGTCGCCTTGTCTAACCCTTTGAACCATTGCTTTACTTTACCGATCAAAGAGAAAGGAAATAGTACCCACCGGATTTGGTCTTGGATTATTCCCGGTTGTGAAATAGCATCTCAATAATCCGAAAAGGTTTCCATATGTTGATGAGGATCTTCTGTTGGTAACCCATTAAATTGGCTTCGCTCGAACAATTGGATAAATTGAGTCTTTGCCACAAAATTGCCGGTATATCCCTCAGGTAAAGCGGTTGGACCGGGCAAGACATCCTCCGTAAACATCGAGTGTGAAGAGAACTTAGGTATTATTGGATATGCGGGAGAGGAAGGTGTAGACAGTGTTGATGCAGAAGTAGAGGGGGAACTAGGCTGAGAAGTACCAAAAGGATTTATGAAGATCCCTTCGGTATTGCCTTGAGGTTGCTCGATAAAGTCGATCCTTGAGCTTGTTCTTCGGTGGTATTGCTAGCACTTGGTTGAGAGATTCTAACCCGGCCAATCGTCCGTTGGCGAAAGGCTCTAAAGAGTCTTTCCGGCTCTGGATTGAAGAGAAAGAATTCGCCTCCCCCCCTAGGCATACACTACACGCAAGAGCAAACGTGAGAACACCTAGTGCTTTATGGGCACTAGGCAAAGACAATAAACAAGCACTTCCCAAGACAAAGAGAAAAAGAAGCTAAAGAAACTAAGAAAAACTACACAATATGCACAAGAGATGGAAGAAGAGCACAAGAAGGGTAACTAAGTCAAGCTAATAAGTAAATTAAGTCTAAACATGCACCGTCCCCGGCAACGGCGCCAAATTGATGGTGAGGAATTGCCGCGGGTCCTACCGATCAATATATAACCAACTAATCCTAACGGTAGTTAGGGTAAGTTGGGTCGTGTCCACGGAGACGGTAATGTAATGTCTAGACTATGGTCTACTCACAAACAAGGCTAAGTCACAAACAAACACAAAGAAATGATAATTGACAAATTATGATGGGAGAAGAGGTATGAACAAGACTAACAATGAATAGGCTATAACAAAAACTAATGAACAACTAAAGATTAACTAAGCAAATAAACTAGAGAAGATGATCGACTAAAGATATAGAGAATTCAAATATGGAAAAGAGTAGGGTTAGGTCGGGTTCATACGCATGGTAGGATGATTGGGTAATCAAGGGTGTAGGTGCCACTTAGTCACTAAGGTCCGCGCCAAAGCCAAAGTTCGCACTCTCGTGTCTAAGACTAGACCCGAACATTCATGCAAGATGCTACTCAAAACACAAACATTCAACCACAAATTGAATACACAATGAGAAAGAGAGAACAAGCATGAGAAGCATTGGCCACTACTACACATACAAGCAATACAACAAACACATAGTGTGCCCAATAAGTGACTAGCAACAAAAGAATCACCTTTACCCACAATCAAGCCCTAATCACCCATAATCCACACTTAATCCCCCTACTAACCCCACAAGGAATCTACTCACTCATTATCAAACTAACATTAACAATACTAAGAGAAATCAACATAAACAACCAAACATTCATTATGAACAAACAAGAACAAATAAACAATATGTAAAGATTAAAACTTGAGGGATTAACAAAGATTAAGAGAAAAGAAATTATACCCACTACAATAGGATGAAAAAGATGAGAACTTGAATTAATAAGAAACCCAAACAAATCTCCAAGGTTGTCAATCTTGGAATAATCTCCAAGAATCTCCTTAATACAAGACTAATTACTTGACTTAAACTAGGATTAACTGTAATACCCGCATTTTTTTTAGCAAGTTAAACCGAGTCATTATTTTATACTAAGTCAAACCCGATCAAGGATAACCCGACACACATACAAATTTTTTAAACAACTTGAGCAGGTATCGGACTTGGGCCCAATTGGTGTATGTGTTAACAAACCAAAAACCCACGTACTGGTTATATAACAATACTCCGTAGTACCCTAACCCTACACCCTTTATAAACACCCTACAAACCACCTCAACAAATACACAATACGACACACGCACAACCAGATATACAATACAACACCAGCTGCTCGTAACGAGAGAAGAAGAGGAAGGCCCTAGGAGTCGGATCGAACCATAGGCAGGCTAGACCTTGTCTATACACGTTAGTCGGGTATGCTACACCGTATTTTACGTTTTATAGCATGTTTAGCGTACGTCCGTGTCGAATTATTGAAGTCGGGATTGGTATTGTCGGGATTAGCCATTGTTTTACGTCATTGTTGTTGTTGTACGTATTGGTCTAGATTATCATTGTTGTTATTAACTCATTTTGGTAACAATGTCATACTATTGTTATCGGGAATTATGTCAGGCCAATACACGGCTATGTCGGCTACTTTGTACTGTCCGTAATTGCTGCTATTGTTGTACTTTTGTGGGAGGACCGAGGCATTAAAGTGTAGACTAGTATTGTGGGTATCGTAATTGTGAGTGGGGCTGTTAAGTTTGAGTTACCGCCATTGTTGTAGTTGAAGGTGCAATGGAATGTTGTGCGTATGGTAAATTAGTGTAGATACTAAAAGGGTGATATTAGCAAGATTAGTTTATAGTATCATCCTATTTTGGTGGGTGATAATCATTATTATTATAATAATAATAAGGATTATAATATTGATGATGGTGTTCCTGTGGCGTCTTATGAGTAATCGTACGGAGTAATAAGTATAGTACTCCGTAGGTGTGGTGCGCTATAGTACGTACATTAGCATAATTAGAGTAATAGTACGACGAGCAAGTATAATAGGTAAGTTGTGGTAGTCGAATTTAATTAGAATAATACCGGTTCGTGTTACACTCAAATACGTTACGATGGATATTAATTATATATATATATATATATAATATCTTATTAGGATTGGACTTTGTAGAATCTCCGTGGTGAATTGGACTGCCGATGTGGTGATCTGCTAATCAGGTAAGGTTTTCCTTACTTGGAATATGTTAATAATATAATGTCGTATGAGCTATGTATTTATGATATGACACTGATATGAACGAGATTGAGTAGTATAGCGAAATCCTGACCGGGAGGTCCATTGAGTAGTGTAGCGAAATCCTGACCGGGAGGTCCACTGAAGTAGTATAGCGAAAAACTGGCCGGGAGGTCCATTGAGTAGTGTAGCGGAGATTATGGGCACAGTGAAGTGCTGAGAATATTGCGATGATATTATCGATTGGTACTGATGATGGTGTTGAGATGATTGAGACTGAATGTTTTATACTCCGTACTGGTATTTTAATGTTAGCATGTTCTAACCGTTTCCTCTGTTTAAATTGTCACCCTATTTTATTGGGGGCCTGCGACGATCCAAATGACATTTCCGGTCTTTTGGGGAGCAGAGTATTGATGCAGATATGGATCCTTGATGTGTGCTTAACTGAAGGGATTTGCTGTTCGGGAAGGGAGTGCGTAACCAACATTGTCATATTCTTAGCGCGTCTCCGTCAATAATACTTAATAGACCCCTTTTGTTTTATGTAGCCGTTTTGGGTTTTTGTAACCGTACTTAGTTCCAAACTTGGTTTGCATCCTTTGAATAATCTATTAAACTTGGTTGTGTTTCAATATTGTTTGTGATGGGACTACTGCCTCGGTTAACCCGAGATGGTAACACTCCCATTTATCCCGGAAGGCCTAGTTAAGGCTCTTGGATAAACGGGGGTGTTACAAAGTGGTATCAGAGCAATCGATTCTAGAGCCTGAATAAATGAACATAGGAGTTAAAATGAACCCCGGTGATGGACCATTAGGAGCCCAATCTCTGGTTGAGGAGACGTCCTCAAACCAACCTCCGGCCCTTTTGGTTTGGACCCGGTAACCACGTGTGAGATCGAGAGGGGGGTAGAATAGGATGGGTCCGCGATGATGATATGAATTTCCTTTGAATTGCATAATTGTACGAGTAGTTACTAGTGTGATGTTTACAATGATATGATTAATTACAACATTAATAGTAATGTATTGTTATGATGTATGAGCATTTAAGGCTCATGTGTATGTTATTGTTGTTTTGAAGTAATTATGTCAAATAAAGCGGCTACCGGTTCCACCCCAGCCACTCCGAGTGCCGAGGAAATGGCGCGCTTAAAGGCAACCAACGATGCGCTTTTGGAAGCTCTGAGAAACATCAATGCCCCGAAACCACCGGCCACAGACGCGGCCACCATCAGCGCTGCGATAGCACGCCTTCGTCCCAGTAAGTATGACGGGACAGGTGGGCCGTCGCAGCTAGAGAACTGGGTGAGGGAAATGAAGAAGGTGTTTCAGACCGTAAAGTGTCCGGAGCATTTGGAGCTGAATCAAGCTACATTCTATTTGAGTGGCAAGGCCGATTTATGGTGGCACCTTAACTACGACAAGCTTATCGCAGAGCATGAGGAAGGGAATTATGAGGAGTATGCCTTTGGGTGGAAGAGTCTCATAGAAGCGCTGAGGACGGAGTTCTTTCCAGAACATATCCGTAGTGCAAAAAGAGCTGAATTTGATCGTTTCACCATGACAGACGATATGACTGTCGAGGACTATTACGACAAATTTATGGAGTTGGCCACGTATTCTGCCGACCTCAATCTGAGTCCTGAACTTATGGCTTCCCGCTTTGAGAGGGGTCTGTCTATTAGGATCCTGGAGAAGCTACCCATGGGGGATAATGCCGATGTTAAAGATGTATACCTGAGAGCCGGGCACGCCGAGCGAATAGCCGATCGCATTAAGGAGTTGAACAGCCAGAAAAGTGAAAAAAGGAAAGCTGAGTCCGAGAGTGCCGTGCAGGGGGATGCAAAGAGAGGGGGAAATAACCGATCTCAGTGGCAGAGATCCCAATACTCAGGCGGGAACAGTTATAGAGGAGGTAGTTACAACACCGGGAAGAAAGATGTTCGGCACTACAACTGTAAGTGGTGCAACTACAACCACCCCGGTAAGGACTGCAATGGGCAACTAATAACCTGTTACCACTGCGGGAAACTGGGACACCGAGCCTACGAATGTAGGTCGAAGGGAGGGCAACAGCAGGGCAACCCTAATTCCATCCCAGTAACTAGGTCGGAAAGTGTTAACCAAGGGAATCGGTACCAGGGTAACGGGAACCAATCACGGGGGGACTGGAACCGCTCACAGGGGAGTTACTATCAAGGGTCTAGGAGCACTACCCAGTCAACTGCAGGCGTTAAGCCAACTAATTCCGCTGGTAGGGCACCAGAGGGGAGTAAGAATACAGGAAAGCTCTTTGCTATGGGAAAGCAGGCTGCGGAGGAAGACACACAAGTTATCACGGGTACCTTTCTCGTTAACCTGAAACCTTCTTTTGTTCTGTTCGATTCTGGGGCAACCCATTCATTTATAGCCTGTAACCATGTATCGAGTCTGGGGTTAGTAGATTTTGAAAATATAGCTGATGATATAATCACACCCTCGGGGAAGTCGGTTAGGTGTACAAGAGTCTTTCGTAATGTGTCCTTAATAGTTGGGGGGGTTGACTTGCCAGTTAATTTAATAGAGTTTCCCCTAGATGACTTTGACATTATCTTGGGGATGGATTGGTTGGGACGATTTAGAGCCCAAATTGATTGTAATCTTAAGAAAGTGTCGTTAAGAGGTCCGAAGGGCGTTAGAGTGTCTTATAGAGGATTTGCAGTGAAGCCAACTGTGAAGATCATAGCAGCCATTACCCTGAAGACCTACCTGAAGAAGGGAAGTCCGTTATTCTTGTGCCATGTACGGGATACTCGGACAGAGGAGTTGTCTTCTGATTCGATTCCTGTAGTGAGCGAGTTTGGGGACGTATTTCCAGAGGAGATCCCAGGTTTACCACCAAGGCGAGAAGTTGATTTCAGTGTTGAGCTGAAGCCAGGGACGAGGCCGATCTCTAAGGCACCGTACCGTATGGGGCCTAAGGAGTTGACTGAGTTAAAGAAGCAGTTGGAAGAATTGATGGATAAGGGGTATATCAGACCAAGTGTATCGCTGTGGGGTGCTCCTGTTTTGTTCGTACAAAAGAAGGATGGGAGCATGAGATTATGTATTGACTACAGGGAGCTGAATAATGTCACTGTGAAGAATCGGTACCCTTTGCCTCGTATTGATGATTTATTCGATCAACTGAGTGGAGCTGGTATCTTCTCAAAGATTGATTTGAGGTCCGGTTATCACCAGTTGAGGGTCAAGAACGAAGATATTCCTAAGACCGCATTCAGAACTCGGTATGGCCACTATGAATTTGTGGTGATGCCGTTTGGTCTAACAAATGCTCCTGCTGTTTTCATGGATTTGATGAACCGAATTTTTCGACCCTACTTGGACAAGTTCGTGGTGGTGTTTATTGATGACATTCTGGTTTATTCAAGGAACCGGGAAGAGCACGCAGAGCATTTGAGACTCGTGTTGCAATTACTCCGAGACAACCAGTTGTATGCTAAGTTATCAAAGTGCGAGTTTTGGTTGGAGAAGGTCGCATTTTTGGGCCACGTTATTTCGAAAGAGGGTGTATCTGTAGACCCGAGCAAGATCGAAGCTGTCTCTAAGTGGCAAGCGCTAAAGAATGTGACAGAGATTCAGAGTTTCTTGGGGTTAGCCGGGTACTATCGAAGGTTCGTGAAGGACTTCTCAAAGATAGCAAGACCATTGACTAACCTTATGCAGAAGGAGATTCGGTACAGGTGGGATGACAGCTGTGAGAGGGCGTTTCGAACGTTGAAGGAGCGTCTGACTACGGCACCAATCCTAGCCTTACCTGAAGGGAGCGAAAATTTTGAGGTGTACACTGATGCGTCGAAAAATGGGTTGGGTTGTGTACTAATGCAGAATGGCAAAGTCATTGCGTATGCTTCACGTCAGCTGAAGACTTACGAAGAGAACTACCCAACTCATGACCTAGAGCTTGGGGCAGTGGTGTTTGCTCTGAAAATATGGAGACATTATCTGTATGGGGCAACATTCAAGGTGTTTTCAGACCACAAGAGCTTGAAGTACATCTACACACAGAAGGAGCTGAATATGCGGCAGAGGCGATGGATAGAGCTGATCGGAGATTATGATATGGAGATTTTGTACCACGAGGGAAAGGCAAACGTTGTGGCCGACGCCCTAAGCAGAAAATCGGTGCATTCTCTGTGTTTGGATATGTTCAGATTGAAGCTGAGGAATGAAGTGCGACAGATGGGGATTCATGTGATAAGGAAAGGGGAAGCAATGTCGGACTTGGCGATTCAACCCGAGTTGTACGCCGAAATACGAGATGAGCAGTTTCTGGATCAGAAGTATGTAATGTGGCGAGCTCGCATTGAGAGAGGTGAACCCTCAAATCTCACCATTCACCCAGACGGGAGCCTCAGGTTTAATGGCAGGTGGTGGGTGCCAGAAGGAGGAGAATTAAGGAGAAAAATCATGACCGAGGCACATTGTGCTCCTTACTCGGTACATCCGGGTGGGGACAAGTTGTATAAGGATCTAAAGAAGACATTCTGGTGGGATAACATGAAGAGAGAAGTGGCTGAGTTTGTGTCCAGATGCTTGACTTGTCAGAAGGTCAAGAGTGAACACAAACGACCACAAGGTAAGCTGCAACCCTTAGAGGTACCTGAGTGGAAGTGGGACTCCATTTCCATGGATTTCATTGTAGGTTTGCCGAGAACCCCAAAGGGGAATAATATGATTTGGGTGATAGTAGATCGACTCACCAAGTCGGCCCACTTCGTGCCAATGAAGGATACATGGAGTAAGGCCGAGCTAGCAATGGCCTATCGGAGATATGTTCTGAAATTACATGGAGTACCTAGGGACATTGTGTCAGATCGTGATTCGAGGTTCATATCGAAGTTTTGGCAGGAGCTGCAGAAATCCTTGGGTACACAATTGAAGATGAGTACAGCCTTTCACCCTGCAACTGACGGTCAGACCGAACGTACCATACAGACTTTGGAGGATATGTTGCGGGCATGTGCCTTGGAATTTCGAGGTTCATGGGAGGATCGATTGGACCTGATTGAGTTCTCGTACAACAACAGCTACCATTCTAGTATTCAGATGGCACCGTTTGAGGCTTTATATGGGAGGAAGTGTAGGAGTCCAGTGTGCTGGGATGATAAGGCCGACACAGTGGTGCTTGGTCCCCACATGATTCAGGAAATGGTCGAACAGGTACAAATAATTAGACAGAAGATGCGAGCAGCCCAGGATCGTCAGAAGAGTTATGCTGATCTCCACCGCAGAGAGGTCGAATTCGCTGTGGGTGATAAAGTATTGTTGAAAGTGTCACCTATGAGAGGGGTTATGAGGTTCGGGAAGAAGGGCAAGTTGAGTCAAAAGTTTATTGGGCCGTATGAAATTTTGGATAGGATAGGGGAGGTGGCGTATCGATTAGCACTTCCCCCAGCTCTTGATAGGGTCCATAATGTGTTTCATGTTTCCCAATTGAGGAAATACTTGAGTGACCCATCTCACATCATTGAACCCGAGATGATCCAGTTAGATGATACTCTTACCTATGAGGAGGTTCCAAAGGAAATTTTAGATCGGAAAGTTCGAAAAACCCGGGGAGGAGAAACAGCTCTTGTCAAAGTTTTGTGGTCTAACCACAATGTCGAGGAGGCCACTTGGGAAACAGAAGCATCGATGAAGACACGTTTTCCTCATCTCTTCGATCAGGTAACTACTTCGGTTACGGGGACGTAACCTTATCTTTAGGGGGGGGGGGTAGGGTGTAACAGTTCTATTTACTGTAACTAAATTTCATCATATAGATATTTCCGTCTTACTTGCCTTGTTATTAGAAGGATAGTTGTGTCGGGGATCGAACTTCGGGACGAAGTTCCTTATAAGGAGGGTGAACTTCGGGACGAAGTTCCTTATAAGGAGGGTAGATTGTAATACCCGCATTTTTTTTAGCAAGTTAAACCGAGTCATTATTTTATACTAAGTCAAACCCGATCAAGGATAACCCGACACACAAACAAATTTTTTAAACAACTTGAGCAGGTATCGGACTTGGGCCCAATTGGTGTATGTGTTAACAAACCAAAAACCCACGTACTGGTTATATAACAATACTCCGTAGTACCCTAACCCTACACCCTTTATAAACACCCTACAAACCACCTCAACAAATACACAATACGACACACGCACAACCAGATATACAATACAACACCAGCCGCTCGTAACGAGAGAAGAAGAGGAAGGCCCTAGGAGTCGGATCGAACCATAGGCAGGCTAGACCTTGTCTATACACGTTAGTCGGGTATGCTACACCGTATTTTACGTTTTATAGCATGTTTAGCGTACGTCCGTGTCGAATTATTGAAGTCGGGATTGGTATTGTCGGGATTAGCCATTGTTTTACGTCATTGTTGTTGTTGTACGTATTGGTCTAGATTATCATTGTTGTTATTAACTCATTTTGGTAACAATGTCATACTATTGTTATCGGGAATTGTGTCAGGCCAATACACGGCTATGTCGGCTACTTTGTACTGTCCGTAATTGCTGCTATTGTTGTACTTTTGTGGGAGGACCGAGGCATTAAAGTGTAGACTAGTATTGTGGGTATCGTAATTGTGAGTGGGGCTGTTAAGTTTGAGTTACCGCCATTGTTGTAGTTGAAGGTGCAATGGAATGTTGTGCGTATGGTAAATTAGTGTAGATACTAAAAGGGTGATATTAGCAAGATTAGTTTATAGTAGCATCCTATTTTGGTGGGTGATAATCATTATTATTATAATAATAATAAGGATTATAATATTGATGATGGTGTTCCTGTGGCGTCTTATGAGTAATCGTACGGAGTAATAAGTATAGTACTCCGTAGGTGTGGTGCGCTATAGTACGTACATTAGCATAATTAGAGTAATAGTACGACGAGCAAGTATAATAGGTAAGTTGTGGTAGTCGAATTTAATTAGAATAATACCGGTTCGTGTTACACTCAAATACGTTACGATGGATATTAATTATATATATATATATATATAATATCTTATTAGGATTGGACTTTGTAGAATCTCCGTGGTGAATTGGACTGCCGATGTGGTGATCTGCTAATCAGGTAAGGTTTTCCTTACTTGGAATATGTTAATAATATAATGTCGTATGAGCTATGTATTTATGATATGACACTGATATGAACGAGATTGAGTAGTATAGCGAAATCCTGACCGGGAGGTCCATTGAGTAGTGTAGCGAAATCCTGACCGGGAGGTCCACTGAAGTAGTATAGCGAAAACCTGGCCGGGAGGTCCATTGAGTAGTGTAGCGGAGATTATGGGCACAGTGAAGTGCTGAGAATATTGCGATGATATTATCGATTGGTACTGATGATGGTGTTGAGATGATTGAGACTGAATGTTTTATACTCCGTACTGGTATTTTAATGTTAGCATGTTCTAACCGTTTCCTCTGTTTAAATTGTCACCCTATTTTATTGGGGGCCTGCGACGATCCAAATGACATTTCCGGTCTTTTGGGGAGCAGAGTATTGATGCAGATATGGATCCTTGATGTGTGCTTAACTGAAGGGATTTGCTGTTCGGGAAGGGAGTGCGTAACCAACATTGTCATATTCTTAGCGCGTCTCCGTCAATAATACTTAATAGACCCCTTTTGTTTTATGTAGCCGTTTTGGGTTTTTGTAACCGTACTTAGTTCCAAACTTGGTTTGCATCCTTTGAATAATCTATTAAACTTGGTTGTGTTTCAATATTGTTTGTGATGGGACTACTGCCTCGGTTAACCCGAGATGGTAACACTCCCATTTATCCGGGAAGGCCTAGTTAAGGCTCTTGGATAAACGGGGGTGTTACATTAACTAAAGATTAACTAGAGATGAAAAGAGGCTAATTAGGGTTTTGAATGCTTAGGAGAGGTCTAAAATAATCTAGGGTAAAGTATCGTGCTTAAACAATACAAGGGAGGAGTATTTATATGGTTACAAGAATTAAGGAGGAAGATAAAAGAGTCACGCGCTACAGCTCGCTCATCCCGTCCGGGACGGTTCGGTCCCGACCGGGACGGTCTGATCCCGACCGGGACGGGTCCAAAACTGAACCATTGCAATTTGCGCACCTCATTCCGGACGGGATGAGGTCCTTCCCGTCGGGGATGGGCCTTGTAGGCCTCCAATATGAACTTTAAGGTCCCTCCTTGCTTCTCATGGGCTTCTCATCGACTCTCGGGTCTCGGGATCGAGTCTAAGGGGCTCGGGATCGGGTCCCGAGGTCTCGGGGTCGAATCCAAGGCATCGAGTGATCGTTCCTTCTCTTCGTTGGCTCCGAAAACTGTATGTATTGAGTCGGAATCGCTCCAACTCTTCATGAATGGTCTCGGGAACCTAAAACGAACTAAAGGAAGCATAAGTAACCCATAAACCGCTCCCAAGGAGCGATTCCACAAGGAAAATGAGACAAAAACGCAACAAATTAGGCACTACAAACTACACTTATCATCATCCCTAAACTCCCCAACAAGAAATCTACTCACTAATCATAATGAAACCAAACAAAACACTAACTATAGAGAAATAATCTAATGCATACATATTAACTAGATCTAAGGAAACTAACAACAATATGATGAGAAAACTACAATCTAACAATTACCCACTAAACTATGAAACTACCAAATTAATCTAAGGAATAATCTAGAACAACATGAACAAGATCTAAAGAAACTAACTACACTAATAAAATCTAAGCTAGATAATGATGAGAAAACTAAATTAAATCTAAAATAGAGATAAGAGAGTGGAAAGAAATGTACCAACTATGAAGATCTACAAGAAATAAGAAGTTTGCACGGATAAAGGTTGAAGCTTTGATGGAGAGAATGAAGAACTTGTCACTAATCCTTCAATAAACCCACAAATCTTCAATAAAACATGAATAATCTCCTTACAAACTTGTAATCTAGAGAATTGATGATGGAAACTAAGTAGATCTACTACTAATTACTATGTAACTACTAGATTTCTAGAGAATTACTACTAGATTACTACAAATAGTGAAACTACACTACACTAATGGAGGATACTAATGAATACTAATGGGTGATGCCTACTACTACTTGCTTGGGCAACAATCTAGGGTTACATATATATAGTAATCCTCTTAATGGGTATTTAACCTAAAGCCCAAATCCAACTCTTGCTTCATTAGTGAGAGAATCTCCCTCAACATCTTCATAGGGTGAAACTTTGCCCTGCGGTCTTGACGGTAATTCCCACTGGGTGAAATTTCACCCGGTCATATTTTCTTCCATTTTCTGCGTTTTTGACACTTCTTCCCATCGGGCGAAATTTCACCCGGTGGGCAAAATTTCGCCCGGCCAGTTTCGCCCGGTGGCGAGTCTCGGAAATCTTCGAGGAGGCGTTTTTACCATCGGGTGAAATTTCCCCCGGTGGTTTCTCACCGGGTGAAATTTTTCCCGGTCATTTCACCGGCCTCAATTCTTGTCTCATTCTTCGTTAATTGATTGGATGACTTTAAACTTTAAGTTGTGTGCTTTACTCTTAGGACGGGTATTCCCTTCTCTTGTGCTCGTGGAAGCTCGATCGTGATCTCGGTGCAAAATCCTATCAAAATCGATAGAAAACTACCAAAAACACGTAAAACGCACAAGAGGGATGCTAATGCGAGAAGTACACAAAATATGGCTATAATCGCACTCTAAACTCGCAAAACGAGGGAAAAAACGGGTCTAAATGAGGGGGAAAACGGTCTAAATTTAGCACACAACAGTAGATCCCTCCCCCACACTAAAACTGTACATTGTCCTCAATGGACAAGTAGGGGAAGATCAAAAAAGACGGAAAAGAAAAATAAGAAAATCTTTTTTAGATTTTTATGAATTTTCAAAAGTTTTTTGGAATTTTCGAAATTTTTGGGAAAAAGAAAATGAACGAAAAGAAAACAGTAAAAGAGTGGCGGTCCTAGGTGCAATCACATCACCTAGATCCTATCCAAGCTAATTGGCTAAGAAATCGAAAATGAAATAAAAGAAGAGAAACTAAAATAGAAGGGTGAAAAATTACGCGTAGGTGTAGTCACGTCACCTAGCCCGGATTAATAGAAAAGGAAAAAAGAAAGAAAAGCAAATTGAAAGAAAAATGAAGAGAATTTGGATTTTCAAAAGTTCAATGGCGTAATCACATCGCCTAAAGATCGGGAGCAATACCAAGGCCGCTTCGGCCGCAACAATCGGACAGTAGGACAACTTGCAAATTTGGTTAGAGGTAAAACAATCACAATGATCATGATAATGATAAGGGAGCAAGGAACAAAATTAACCCAAGGACATGCACTTATAAACACATAAAGACTCACCGTTACTACCCGCATACACACAACACACATACCCACCACACTACCTACCAACTCCGGGAGAGGGTCTAGTCTGATGTATGATTCCCGTAGGATGGTCTAGGAGACCTAGGGTAGGATGGTATACCCTCGAAGGATGGTTGGGAAGAAAACTACTCCGGACCGTTGCTAAGCAAGTGGGCATAGTCGGGTTCAATCTCACAAAGGTTGTAGATCGTTCAACCTTCGGGCAAAGTGTTGTGCGCATACTCCCAAACTCTCTTTCCTCCCGACTCAGTGTTGGTCAGTCGGAATTCACCAAATCCCAAAGGTAGGTCCCAATTGTAGTGAATAAAGATAGTGGTTCGGTGTGTGTTGGGAATGATTAAATCTCTTCCATGGCTAATGTAGACGAGGCGTTGACGGGGTACATGAAAAATGCAAGTCGGAAAATAAGCCTCGTCAAGCAAAATGAAATTGTCAATCGGGGTAAGGTAGTCGGTCGAATAACCCAATTTTTTCGCAATTATCGTCACAAAACCTCCACAATCAACGAAGGGGCGTTGGGTGACAATGATACGGTGAAAGTGCAATGCCACGACGAGTGGTAGGTCTAAGGGGTTAGGGTTACCGAGCAAAGAGTCACAGATTAATTGCAAGACACACACATTAATAATAGTAAAAATATTATCGGTCGAGGAGAACAAGCAGTGGGAGAGCATCTCAGAGAAGTAACAAATTGTGGGGTTACGGATTTCGGAGGCAAAAGTTGAATTAGGCTTGTAACCCATTTGACAGCGTGATATGCACTTCCAAAGGTCTCTCCTAGACACACAAGCTTGTAATTGCTCGAGGGTTCACTAAGTCCGGTCCCCGATGAGGATAGGCCTAGCGCGAGACCAAACTCGGAACTAGTGAAACGATGGGGTTTACCGAATAATCTAAATTTAACAGCTCTTGGTGTAGTCGGTTTGTCAAGGCTAAAAGTTCCTAGGAACTCACAAGTAAGGTCTTTGTATGTATAAACCGCGAGGTTAAGGAGCTTACTAGTTCCGGTCCTCGACGATAATTCCTTAATATCGTCTACTATTCCTAAATTGGTCATTGTGTGGGGATAAGGCCACCTAGTGGTCTGAAAGATCTTTTCAGAGAAGGTTCGAACTAAAGGAGTATTAAGACAAGGGAAATTAAAAGGCTTAGAAGACTTAAAAGATTTAGAAGATTTAGAAGTCGAAGCCATACCTTGCTTACGAGCAGTTCACCTTTCTCTTGTCTCCATAATAATATACTTGCAAGAATAATCCCAAAATTTTTAGCTTCACCTTCTTCAAAAACCCCAAAAAAAAAATCAGCCAAGATGGAGATGGAAATATGAATGTGGTTGGGGTATGGAAGGTGGTGGTTTGATTTTATGAGGAGTGATAAGGTGGAATTAAGAGTGAGGTAAAGGTGATATAAATAGAGGTAGTTGAGAAGGGAAATTAAAGTTTTAAATAGATTGTGAAAATTTGGTGTTTGTGTTTTGGAGGGAAAGTTATGTGGGGCATTTGGGAAGGAGAGAATTGATAGTGTAGTGAGTATATAGGATAGGTGATCCAGCCCATGTCGTCGGGTGAAGTTTCACCCTGTCAAGTACCATTGGGTGACCCGACGGATTTTTGTCGTGAAAATCACTTCTGCGAACTTTTTTCACCGGGTGAAGTTTCACCCGGTGAAATCTCATCGGGCGAAATTTCGCCCGACGGTAACTCATCAATTTTGACAGATTTGACAATTCTGGGATTTTTTCGTAGGGCGAAGGTTCGCCCGGTCATGACCTCATCGGGTGAAGTTTCACCCGACGAAAAAAATTCAGCAAATCCCTGGGTGTGGCAAAAATTCCATCGGTTGAAGTTTCACCCGACGGAAAACCATCAATAATCTCATTGGGCGAAGTTTCGCCCGACGGTCTTGTTTACTTCGTTTTTCCGCCTTGCCATTTCATGGCTCTTCAATAATCACCTAGAGTTTCAAATAACGATAGGACTCACATTACATAATGAATTTCTCCCACAAACATGCTTGTGGTCTTCAAATAAAGCTCCATAACTGCTCCAAAAGCTTGATCTTCATCCAAATAAATGCTCCATGGTGAAATCCAAGTTCATCTATTCATCTCAAGCTAACAAAACTAACAAGCACAAAGAATATGATACATATATACAAGGTGGTTGTTGAGGATACCACCAAACCTACATCAATTTGAGAGGGGGTTAAACAACGCTCCTCAACGGGACCTCACCAAGTTTCACGGCCACAAAGGTCTCACGAACCTGACCGGGATGGTAAATCTTCAAACATTGTTCATTAACCATAAATTTCTCAGTTTTTAGGCTAGAAATCTCTATGGATCCATATGGTTGCACCTTCGTCACTTCAAATGGACCCGACCATTTTGATTTCAACTTATCGGGGAAAAGCTTAAAATGAGAGTTGAAAAGTAATACCTTATCACCAACGGAGAAGTCCTTACGAAGTATTCGAGAATCGTGCCATTTGCGTGTTTGCTCCTTGTAAATCTTTGAATTTTCATTGGCTTCAAGTCTTAATTCTTCCAATTCTTGTAGTTGGAGAAGGCGATTAATTATTTCCAACAATATTCTCGTCAAAGTTTAGCTCTTTGATAGCCCATTTGGCTTTGTGTTCTAATTCCACCGGTAAAAGACAAGCTTTACCATACACAAGTCGATAAGAAGTGGTTTCGATCGGCGCTTTGTAAGCCGTCCTCAATGCCCAAAGGGCGTCATTCAACTTCAATGACCAATCCTTTCGGTTTGTATTTATAACTTTTTCCAAAAGTCCTTTGATTTGACGGTTGGAGATCTCGGCTTGCCCATTTGATTGAGGGTAGTAGGCTTGTAACACCCCTAATTTTATAAAATAAATTAAATTAAAGTTATATTTGTATTTTTATTTTATTTACAATTTAACTTGTAATTCTCAATATTATTATAAAATAAATTTATCATTTAATCGTTTCAAACTCCTAAAATTCTATTTGACTCAGAGACTCTTCTTATATTTAAAACATATTTTTATTTTTGTTTTATTTATTTTATACATTTAATTTAATTCTTATCGAAAGTCTATTTCGATGGTTTAAATTCTAATTTTTTTTTCATTATTTATTTTTAAAGCTCGAATTTCTATTTTCGGCTCGTACCTCACTTATTTTAAATTTCGTCGAAAAATTTATTACCTTTCCTCGAGAAATCAACTTGTTTCACTTTATCGAAGATTTATTATTTATGGGAAAATACTATTTCATCCTCTAATTATTTATTTTTATGAGCTTTGTTTTTGTCTCGAATATTTTATTTGAAGGTCCGATTATTTATTAATCTTAATAACACGTTTAATTCGATCGTGGGTCAGCCAACTTATCGATACGGAATTCGTTTAACCCGTATTTCTTGCTCACTTTATTTGATGATTCATCCCCTTTCCCCATTCTTTTTGTTTTTACGTATTTCCCTTTCAATATTTTATTCAACGCATCAACTTGATCCTTCCCCTTTGGCCTACTCTACTCCACCGCTTTACATCTCCCCTTCTTCCTTTTCTTTCATCTTCACATTTTATACCATCATACTCTTTCTCGGATCATTTTCGCTTACCAGCTTGTCAGCCTCCTCTTCCATTTACGTTCTTCTTCACCCACAACCTCCCTTCATCACCCTGGCTATCATATTCCCCTTTCGTTTCCTCTTTCCTTCTGTGGGAAACCTGCTTTTGTTCCTGTCATCGTCCTATTTCGTCACCGGAGCTCGATCTGTCGTCCTTGCTGCTTTGTCGCCAGTAGTTTCCTTGCGTCATTTATGCCCCTATCTCGCTCTGCTTTGTGTTGCGATAAGACGTGCCTGCTACTATACTTCTATCAGCATAAAGGTAACGACTTAACCCTTTCCTTCTCTTTCTGATTTCGGATGCAGTTTGCTGTTGTCAGTTGTTATCGTTGTTTCGTTCTGATGTTGTATGTCGTGCATCTACTGCTGTCTGTTTCTTCTCCTTCTGTTCTTTCCTTTCTTCTTCTTCTTCTTCTTCTTCTTCTTCTTTTCATCTTCTACTACGTTTGTATGCGGCTGCTGCTTCTGATTTTTTCGTTCCTTCTTCTTCTTTTTTATTCTTCTCCTTCCTCTTTATCTCAGCTGTCTTGTCTGTGTTTCGATGTTCTGCAGCTACTTTTCCTATGAGTTTTGTTGCTGCTGTTTTATCGTTACCGATTGTTGCTGTTGTTATCGATTTTCGTCGATGCTGTTGTTGTTGTGTCTTTTGTTGTTCTATTGGAGCTGATTTAACATTTCTGCTGCTGTTTCACCTCCTCCTCTTTGCTGTACACTGCTGCGTGATCGTTGTTGTGTTATTATTTATTGTTGTCTGATTTCCTTCATTTTTTCCCTTTGTTTCTTCCCCTCATGTTTGCGTGCTGCTGCTACTATTTTCCTTATTCCTTTCCTTGTTCTGTTTCGGTTTTCTGCGCATTGTGCTGATACTGCTATTGGTGTCTGATGCTCTCTATTTCTTTTTCTGCTTTTGTGTTAACTGTTGCTGCTTCATTCTTCTTCCCTCAGTTTTGTATTGTTTCATCGATCTTCTTCTTGCTACTTTTCCTTGTCGTTCCGCGACACCTCTTTTCATTTCGATCATTCCTTATTTTGATTTCTTTATTTCTGTTTCTTTATGTCTCGAATTTCTTAGTGGAGCCACTAGTACAATTAATGTCATTGGAACCTATTAAAAGGAACCGGTTGTCAAAATAAGGGGTGCCTTAGACTACAAAAAAAATCTCTTATACCAATGAAACCGGTTGTTCATTAAAAAGAGGTGTCAAAGGTAGTGGGTAAAATATTTGGCCCCTATTAAAAGGTTTTCGCACATGTCGTAGGTTGAACCGGTTCCAAAGACTCCATCAATGGAACCTGTTTCTATTTGAAATCGGTTTCAAAGGTTAAGAAGAAAAAAAAAATATATGCGGAGCCTCTCAAAAGTTGCCTGCTATCCCAAGTCACGACATCACTACTCCCTCTCTCTCCTCAATTCACCGTCCCAGCATCAACTCGCCTCATCATCAATCAACACCATCCCAACCGTCTGTTTCCTCCATTAAATTCACCTTAAACATAATTCATCCACCATGGCTGCCCCATTTTCGAGCTATTTGTTCAATTCGGCCAATGTCAGTTTCAGTCGAAGAACAAGAAGGAGAAGATACTGAATTCATAGGATTATCTATTTGCTTGGTTCGACTTTTCTCTTCCTTAATTTAACGTTTTATTCTTTTCTTGTTTTCTCTTTAGCTATTGTAAATTCCAGCGTTTCCCCCAATTTTCATAAACCCTTACTTCATCTTCTAGGTCATGCTTGTTTGTTTGGGATGAAACAATTTTTTATTTTTTGTACCTAATTCCCCTTCCTGACTTCCTCTTTTGAATTATTTTCTCCTTCTCCCTTGCTATCAATTGACCTGTTTGCACCTAAAATTCAGTGTTTAAAATCTGTCACTGATAGAGTTAGATGTACAAGGTAAGGTATTATTATGCTACGGTGGACGGCCAGCTGACGAGAGTGCGGTTGTAACAAACCTTCTTTTGATCCATCTGATGGAATGCTAACATTTCACCATTCAGTTTTAGCCGTCGTTTTATTCTGGTGAAACTCTGGAAGTCTTGACAGTTCTGCTTCACACGTCCATTCGAGGTGCGTAACTACGTACGCTTGTATAGTGGATACGACTTTGGGATGTTTGTTGTTGTATATACGAATCTCCCTAATTTATCACCCTAGAATGTGTCGCTTGTTACTCCTATGCTTCTGTGTTCTAACTTTGGCAAAATGCAACCAGTCTTGAGTGTCAAAACATGCTTCCACTGTCACAAGCCCACTCGTAGATGGTTTCAACAACTGATAATTTATATGGGGTAGATCGTCGCTGTGAAGTGTAAGCTCAGATTGGCCGTAAACTCGACAGTGAATTAATTACTATTATTGTTTGTGTTTTTTTAATTAATTTTATATGTTTGATTAGAGTTTTTATTGGATTATTGAATGATTTGATGTTTTATGTATTTTTGAGTTCTGATTTATGCTTTTTTGGTGCAGCTACTTATGTTGATACCTTTGAGATTGTTACTCTCAAACTTGTAAGAACAATTTTTATTTTAGGTAGAATTTGGTACTTAGGTTACTTTAGTGAAGTTAGTTGGATGTCTCATGTATGTTTATCTTCTCTTTTGCTCTGCACCTCCATTTTAATCTATTTCTTCATTAACTGAGTAAACTATACACCCATTAATGACTACAATAACCGGAATGCAATAACAATCCCTGACAGTCTGTATGTTTGATACTAATAAATGGGGATTCTCGTATGCTGAATTACTTAGTATTGTACAAGTGTATCATGTGTGAATAGGATATTTCAGTCAGTATACTGCATTTTTGTGAATCAGTCGGTATATTTCAGTCAGGGATGCTCACACTAAATTCTGCAGGACATATCTCAGCATTCCTGTGTTTGTGAAATCAAAGAATTTGATTTGAGACTAAAATTTTATCCTAGTTTCTATCCGTGTTCGATTGCTGGGATAAATTTTTGATGTGAGAGTAGGATAATTAGCTTTAAAACTGGAATCTTTAATTTGTTTGAAGAAAGAGTTAGTTTATTTTGTTTCGTGGGTTTGCTGGTTATAGTTTCACGTAGTTAGAAAGAGTGCGATTAGTGGTAATAAATTCTAGTATTTTGTTGAATGAGAAATTCAAACATAATTGGATGTCTTATTCTTTAATTTGGATGACAAGCAGCAACTTCGTCTCCCTCTCTCTACTCGATTTGCAGCTCCAACTCCCTTCTCTGGCCAGTTTTCTCTTCCCTATTCCGCTACTCTGCTCAACTAGACAAGTACTCCTATCCATTTCTGACTTTTGACCACTCTCTTTGTTTTACTATACTTCGTCTAAGTAGTATCAACCTCACATCCTAGACGCCACACCCACAGATAAGCCTACTCCGTTTCTTACAATTGTGTCTATACCTTAATATCTTTGTACTATGGGAGAGAGAAAAAGTGAGGAGTAATTGGGGGGAGTAGCAAACAAATATAATAATGAACTCGCTTGCGGCCAAAATATGTAATCCCCTAGGAATTCTAACGCAATACAGTGGTGAAAACACTGTAGAAGTGGGATTATAACACACTGTAGCTATGTCTTGATTAAATAAAAATGGTAAGTCAATACATAAGCCATAAAATAAAAATGGCTACAAAATAAAATAAAAAAAATAAAATCCATAAAAAGGGTTTTTAACAATCCATAATACAGTGATCTTATTAAAACAAGTAGGACCCATAACTGCTCGCTAGCCCACCCGAAGGGAAACATATACACCTGCCATGTTAAAACATAACAGCCACAATCAGTGGGGAGCAACGTCAACGTTCTCCCAGCCGCATAATAGGATTTTAAAACTGTAATTACTATAATATAGGAAAAATAGTAAAAACGGAAAACAGTAATACATTATAATGAAAATAAGTTTTCAGTGAAAAACTTCACGTATCGAAACAATATAATAAAAATGACTTTTCCGGAGCAAACGTAAAACATTTGCCAACCTGCAAATCAAAATTATATCGATAATGATAAAAATATTCAAAATGGCGTTATGGATAGGAGTAGTGATGAATGCTAGACTTTCACTAGAAGAATACTAAAAACTAGCTTCGAGAACTTAGTTCAAACAAATCAAACTTCGTTCTCTAACTAGGCTACTCAACCATAATAGAGCGGCGACTTATAAATGCGTGGCCCTAGTTTAAGATAATGCACACTCCTCCTGGGATTACCTGTCACCCAGTTCAACTAATGACGGCGACTTACTGCGAGGCCTAAGCTTAAAGTCAAAATGTACAAAACTCCCGGGATACCTGTCACCCGGTTCAACAACCAATGTACCGATTCCTGATACACTAGCCTTATAGTTGATGGCAAAACCGTAAACCCTAGAATATATTACTCTAACCTCACACTTGTCCTTATTCCATAACTCCAAAACAAAGTCATTTTCGATATTCAAAAGATATAAACATTATAAATAATATGGAGAGAAAAGGAGTAACCATTATATTCTAAAAGAGAAAACTTTCTATTTTTAGAAACTTTACAAAATTAGAAACATATCTAAATAGCAAAAATATTAGTTTATACTAATTCAACGTTTTAGTAAACGATATAGATTTATAAAACTAATACTTTCGGCCTTAACGATATTAATTTCTAAAACGAGAACAATTGGGTTTACAAAATTATTAAAATATCGTAAAAGTGTTATAAATGATTAAAAATGTCTTAAGCATTTAAATACTACTAATCAGGGTGTTTTTAAAAGTTATAAAGGAAAAATTTCCTAATTATTATTTGTTTCGTCAATAAAATTATAAATAGGATTTTACGGCAAATATCAAATTAAATATTTGAACGTCTTTATTTAATTAAACCAACAAATATATTTAGAGTATGTTAAGGGATGATTTAACTCTTAAAGTTTCAGATTTAAATATTTTCAAAATAGCTGGAAAAATAAATCTTTTTGATAAGACGAATCATTTTAACGATAAATCGTAATTTGTCCAAAAATCAATACATATTAATTAAGGACTTTAATAAATAGTACAAAAATTACGTAAAAACCTAAAATATATTTATGGACATTCTGTCCAGAAAAGAAAATTTTACCGAATACTTAGACTCGGTTTTTAAAGGGTTTTCTCGTTAATCGTCTAATCGCGACAATAAAGATTAATAAAAATACTAATTACAAAACGATTTAAGTATTAATGTCCAAAAATTATTATTAAACTTAAAAATCATCATTTTCCAGAATATACTAATTTTCCAGATTTTTCAAAGTTCCAGATTTACCAAATTCCAATAAAACCGTCATTTAAAACCATTTTTCACAATTAACGATTCCATTAATAAAACTTATCGTCCTAACATTTTATTAAAGCACTAAAAATCATAAAATTACATTTTATTATGAAATCATAAAAATCATATTTTTTTTCCAGATTTAATCAAAGGACCAGAAATCGAGAATTCAAACGACAAACGCGGTTTTAACGATAAACGATGATTTAAAGTGATTAATTAATTCATCCACTTAAAAATTCCGAAATATTATGAAAAAAATCAGAAAATTCTATTTTACCAGAAAGTTTCACCACGTCAGATTACAATAAAATGTTTAAGTACTAGAACTAAAAATCAGTTTTTAATCGTTTTTGTCCGACAACGGTAATAATTCAATAATCGATATCAAAAATATCAGAAAAATACCAAATTATTAAAAATCATCAAAAATCTCATTTTTACAGACTAAAATCATATATTACAAGTTTAGGCCGAATATTACGATTTTACAAATTAATATGACGATTTAATCGTTAATCTCTTAAAAGCGATAAAAGTTACCGAAACATGCAAATTTTCAACTTTTAAAAATTTTCCAGATTATATGACATACATATATTTTCAAAAATAAAATATAAAAATATACATACAATCACACAAATAAAATCATGAAATACCGAGTAACATCGGCGTTACCTCTAATCCAAATCCAAAATCGATAATATACTCGTCGGCCTCGGGATCGTCCACAAATGCTTAACGGAAGGATCGCAACGACGATTAATTTGACGATAAAAATGAGACGATTATGACTTGAATTGGAGCAAGAATCAGCGTAGGACTGCTAGAAGATGTCACGTTTTTCGAGGGAATTGAAAGAGTATTTTTTTTGTTTATGAGAGAAATCAATGTAAGAAAGAAATGGATGGTTTATGCTAGTAAGCATAAATGATGATAAATTTTGATGAAAACTATGTAGAAATATACCAAATGACCAGCCAAAATAGTGATAGGTGGGAGAATGAAAGGTTGATCATAATGTATCAAATAAATGAAATGAAAATAATTACGTAATTATGTTTTAACGTAATAAAATGAAACGTAAAGATGAAAACGTAGTAAACAGGCGACAAGGAGATGGGTCGGTCCAAAACATGGGAAAAAGGTCCCAAATAATTTGTAAGTTGATGAAAAGAAGAATCGTAAAATCGTTAAAGGTATTTCAAAGCAATTCGAGTAAACCGCGCGTTGGAAAATAATTATTTACGAACTTCGTAATAAAAATCAAAAATGGCTTGTTTTTAGTAAGTAGAAATATTTCTTAGTTGAAAATATTATATAAATGTATTTAAACATTTTTAGGAAGAGGGATAACTTAAATTCGAGCTTAAAAACGTTAATTCGTAGAGAAATAAAATTCCTCGCGGAAAATAAATAGTTTACGAGGAAAATCAAATAAATGGATTTAAAAGAATTAAAAATATTTTTAAAATATAAATAAATATCATTAAACTTAAAATTAAAAATAAAGCTTGGAAAAATGGAGAAACATAAGGTCAAAATTTGACAGAGTTATGACGAAGTCATAATGGAAAAAATAAAACGTCAGGAAATATGGCGGGTGTTACAATCCTTCCCACTAAAAGAAAGTCTCGTCCCCGAAACTAAGAATAAGCAGAAAGGAATCAAGATTACCCCACTCAAAAAGATGGGGATGCCAATTTGTGAAGAACTTTGTTTTAAAAGAAAATTTTAGAACTTTTGAAGTGATTCAAATTCGAACGCATAAATTTATTTTAAGAGGAATTGGGCTAAGTTACCCAGAGTTTAATTTTTTTTAAATAGTGAAATCGTAAAGTAAAGTTATTTGATAAAATATCGACGTCAAATAATATTTGTAAATGAACTCGAAGAAAATTGGGTAACCAAACATTTTCAAAACAAAAGTAAAACAATTTTTGCTTAAGAAATTTCATAATAATTCATTTTATGATGAAACAAAATTTTGTTTGGAGGAATCAAAATTTATAATTAGTAAAAATCAAACCAGTCGTCAAAAATTTTCAATAACAGATTCAAATTTCCACCAACAATAAAACGGAAACTAATTTCAAAATGTTAAAATTTCGGAAATGTTATCAAAGTAATTGTGAAAGTTTTCAAAAATGTTATCAAATTTGAACATACAAAATAATTTCGACAAAGTTAAAACGTTTTATGTCACAATCATATAGAAATCGAAGTTTTTGGAAATGTGAAAGTCTTCATAAAATTTCGTTCGCTTGAAAACTCAAAATGTTAATCAATTTCAAAATACTTTGAAATAATTTGTTAAGGCATTTCGAAACAGGTCTAAACATGTGTTATCAACCAAAAATAAAACAAAACCGAAGTACACGGTTATGAAATTTATAACTCAAGGTGTTAAAATTTCACGAAAACCCAAAATGCTAAATTGTTCAAAGTTTTTACAAAATGAGGAGTTTTAAAATTTGAAATTATGCTTCAAAATGTTAAAATTTCATGAAAATAAAAAAATTGTAGATTAGTCAAACTTTTCATAACACAAGTCTGGGGAAAATAATAAATGGATAAATAGAGTCAAAGTCAACGACAAATCAAAACAAAAGTTTTCAAACCCGATAAAGAAGTCGAAAGGGATTGGCTTAAGAAGAAGAAGCGGGATTCAAAAGAAGCTAAGGGGAGGACGAATTTTAGAGTCAAATAGAACTCTCAAGGATTGAAGAAATAAATTAACCATCTCGAGATTCCCGGTACGACTCCCACAACCCGGGTCCCTAATTTCCATCAAATAACGTTAAGTCCAATATTAGGCACTAGGTGGTACTACTCGGTCACTATCTCCAAAAATATCTTACGTGACTATCCAATCGTTCAAGCGACACGATACTAATCCACAAATGCTTTAAAATCAAATCCACAATTAAGATTCCAACTGTTAACAAAACATACCCAAACCCTTGATCGATAAGGCTCTTAATTTCAAAACTCATAAGGTTTGAACTTGAAGTATGCTCCAAATTTCTCGAGTAAGGAACACTAAACAAGGTCCACCAATATAACAATGCTTGGGCACAGAATCCTCAAAATGATTACCAACATGTTTATAATGCCACAAGTAAAGAAGTTGGGGAAAGTATAAAAAATCCTCAAATACGCTCAAACCTATTGGTAATGGCGCAAATACTCACATCTTCAAACACGTCATTGGGCTAAGATTTCTAAAAATTCCACCAAATTTCATATTGTATGTAACACCCCCATTTACCCAGAAGTCTTATCAAGACATTTCCAAGTAAATAAAGGTGTTACCATCTCGGTATTACACGAGGTAGTAGTCCATTACAATACAATTCCGAAACCAACCATTTAAAACTAAATAATGAATTATTACAAGCTCGTATCTACAGAATACGGTTACACAAATACAGCAGCGGAAGCACAACTAATATGTCTGCAACCTATAAACGTGGTCAGTGATAGCGCAGACCCATCCCATACAGTCAACCAGAATACAACCATCACACATCATCAACCTGCACTGCTCCCCAAAAGACCGGAATGTCAATTGGATCGTCGCAGGTCCCCAACAAAATAGGGTAACAATTTAAACAGAGAATACGGTTAGAACATGCTAACATCATAACACAGGTACATAATATAAAACATCTAATCTCAACCGTCTCAGTACCATCATCGTTACCAGTAAATAATATCCATCCCCACATTATCGGTACCATCACGGTACCAATCAATAATCTCATCTCAAAACTCAGTACCATCACGGTACCATATCAATATTCTCATATCAACTCTTCTGGCAGGCCCTTTCATTCCGAGTGTGCACACCCCCCGCAGGTTCAACAACCCGCGAGGAGAAATCAGGGAGGGGACCGTGATCAGTGGCCCCGGCTAGGTCTAAAGCTAGCCTCACCAACTCCAATATATCAATATTCATCAATCATTCCACCATCATTATTCAATATCGTTCTCATTAGCACGATATCACATCGTACTCGTAACTCATACAAGAATCATAATATTAACGTATTCTAAGTAAGGAAAACCTTGCCTAATTAGCAAGTCACCACCGCGTCGGTAATTCAGATCACTAGAGAAACTCTACGAAGTCCGGCCCTAGTAAAATATTACATATAAACTTAAATTAATGTCGACCCTAACATAGCTAATTAATATAATGAAACCCAATACCGTCTTAACTAAATTATAAACTAAGACCGACCCGACTTAATTAAATTATTGAGACCAACCGAGCATATAACAACAATAGCAATATATGACCTGAGTAAACTACACCCAACTACAACCTCACGTAACATCAACATACACGCCTGAAAACAACGACTTCACCGCCTCTACCCCTACATACGCACGACAACGACATCACGGTCATGACCGAATATGTAATGTCAACCCAAAACACCTACATCGACACATGAAGACCAACCTAAATCTCACGTGCAATTATACATTTGTTCATACGACTATATAAAACGATACTCATCCCGACACATCAACATATGACTTGACTCTACCACATTACGATATTAACAATGTTTACGAAATAGTGAAAGACGAATCGACAATACAACACCTACCGAGTACCACAAGGATCCCAGAACAAGACGTGTGAGTTGAGCGTGGCAAGGATGATAGTCGGTAGTGGTTTGGGTGGCTGCTGGTGGCAACGAAGCAGGGAGGCAAGATGACGAGGTTGAAGACGCACAATCAAAGAAATAAGGGGACGGTGTGGTGTATCATGCATGGAGGCGTTGCATATGGAATAAATTAGGGTAAAGTAGGGTGTGCGTGATAACTGCTAATGACGGTCAAGCTAAGAGAAAAGAGGCACAAGTTGTGCATAGGTTTCATGCTTATACACTCCAACTTGTTTATTATTATTATAATTATTATAATTATTATTATATGTAATAGGTTGGGCTTAATAAGTTCACCTCGGTAATGGGTTTGACAATTACTACATAGAATGGAAAACTTGGTTTGACCCAATAACTATAGACTACTATTCATTCATTGAGACTCAATACACATAATGACAGGTAACAGAATTGGGTTAAACGACTTAGTTTAACCTGCTTGACCATCTTGACTCAGATTGATTTACGGTTGGACTTCTTATGAAAAATCCGAGTATTACATTCTACCCTTCTTAAAAGGAACTTCGTCCCGAAGTTCACCTCCCGCTACTAAACGACAAACTATCCCAACCTGAAAGACCAATCACCAAACTAACCTAAGCAATGTAGTGTGGGTAAGCAGGGGTATTACAATCTACCCTCCTTATAAGGAACTTCGTCCCGAAGTTCAACCCCCGCTACGAAACAACTAAATATACAACTTGACTGAACAACTAATTACCAACTAACATACGTAACGTAATGTGGGTAAGGAGGACAGGTATTATCGTCTACCCACCTTACAAGAAACTTCGCTCCGAAGTTCGCTCCCTTCACCCCGTTTTACTAACATTTCAAATACTATAGTAATACGTTCCACGATTCACAGAACCGCCTCCCAACATAAAGCCACAAAAACATATTACATGACTAACGACAACCATTCCAACATATTATGTGGCGACTGCCACGATCATTAAGCACACATATATATGATAGGAAACAACGAGAATAACGGGGTATGACATCCTACCTTCCATATCAGGAACTTCGCCCCAAAGTTCATTGATCTAGTCTCACCCTATCCAACACATATAGTATATTACGACATTATTTTGACGCTAACGAGTTCACTCTCGATCGTATCATATAACATGTTATTCAATTATCATAGGACACCATGATAAACTTTGCAAACTAAAGAGTACTGTAAGTCCTGACCAGGGGTAAGGAAGTTAGCAATATCTACAATCAACTTATGCAATTCATCTTAGCAATTTTCGACACGTTTCTCAAATACATAACATCAATGGTCATTTCACCAACTTCATTTCTTTTGGAGTCATGCCAACACAACAGTTCATTCATGTTTCATTAGAATTAAGGTTCCCAACTTACTCGATCACCCATCAGCTGGTCGCGAGGGTTTCTAATTTTCTATCCCCGCATTTATCCACATTAGACAACACACCCTTTTTTTTTCTCCTTTTACTAACAACTGTAAGCATCACGGCGTGGATTGTTCTCACTGTTCACCATAAGTACCCACAGACTATGGACATACTCATTCTTATATGTCATACTTCACATAAATTAACTTGATTAGTACCACTGTGTTTACATTCATTATATTCGTCATGACTAATTCACATGTTGGCGGACAACATCTAGTACACTTGTAACTTTTAAAAAGAAATTATATGAAATCTCCTTCAAAGATGTGTTTACATGCATGGACACCATTACTATCACCCAAGTAAAACAACCATTTCATACAAAGATGGTTTGCCCAACACTCGGCACCTGACACTCGGAGACATAACACTTTACTACATTGACTTGTGATCATGCATGATGTTACTACCTTGTACTATAACCCGACCTGCTGACATTGAAACATAAGTGATGACACAACGAATATGAACATACCTTGGACCCCAAAATATTCATTATTCCAGACGCTCGACCACCATCATTATACCTATCATTCTTCTTTAATGAATCCTAATATTGTACCTATCATTATTCCAGACCCTCTCTTTCTACTGTATTAATACTATTGCTTATATTTATACCGTTAGACTCGTTAACAACTATTATTATGACATTCTAGCAAGTGATTTAAACGACTCCGTATTCTCATGACATACCTTCAATATATTTCAAGACTGGATTTTATCATTAAGACACGTACTCCGAATCTATATATGATGATAATGCGTTGAAACAGTTGCATCTTTAATGGGTTCAGACTCACATGTATACATACTTGAGATGAATCATTTAGGCAAGTAATAGTAAGACAACTGAACACTTTTACATGACCACATGAATAATTTCGAAACTTGAGACAAATGACAGGTGACATATGCTTACCCAGACTGCAATAATTAATCAATTAGTTCATTATGTCTTAGGTTCACACAAGTTGTACATTTAGACACTAGCATATGACTTAGAACTAACACTCATCCCGTAGACATCATTCATCTCAGCATATGTTACTCAATGACTGATAATTAAGACAAAACTCATCACAGATATACATAAGCAATTAAGAATAACATTTGACTGGTTTACAATACATGTCTAATTTAAGTCTATTACGACCAAATCTGAAAAATGACGTTTTGTTTATTACTTAGATGCAACCAACGTACCCGGTTCGTAGTTTAACGATTCGACCTTTCCCGACTTATCATGGAATTTACTACATGTATTGGATACGTGCGTCGATGTTCTTTATCACATAAGCGATTCATGACCATGACAGATTTATCAGACAACAACACATTTGATCCATAAGATTCACGTTAAGGCATGCAATTATGCAACATGAACAAGTATGACCTCTCATAACCCGAATTTACTCTGAATTCATCATTCACATATAAGTCTAACTCAATTGCATCATACGATAAGGTTGACATTTTCAAATAAGTGCATTCACTTGAACAAGATGAAACAATGACCATTCGATGGACTTAGAC
This sequence comes from Agrostemma githago, assembly GCA_958450325.1. Lineage (NCBI taxonomy): Eukaryota > Viridiplantae > Streptophyta > Magnoliopsida > Caryophyllales > Caryophyllaceae > Agrostemma > Agrostemma githago. The sequence goes on from OY288249.1 coordinate 44,570,949, forward strand.
ACATTTTCAGAACATTGCCATCATGATAGAAAAATTGTAACTAAATCATTATAACTCAAAACAATGTGAACTAGTGGTCTTAGACTCTCAAGACAGTCTTGTACAACTTTCCAGTTAAAACCATTTTCAAATTCCAAACATAGCAGTGATTTGCCGAATCATTTTCCTGAACTGACAATTTTTTTTTTTACTTACAAAAATTTCGATTGATAGAACGAGTTATTTCAAATCATATTTTCAAGCAAACCAATTCCAACATCATCCAAACTCTTCAAAGTGATATCGGTAAAATTCCCAATGATAATTTAATCTCTAAGTAAGGTGTGTTATGGAAACGTGGCCACTAGCAAATAGGTTGAAGTACTTGGGTTTAAATACCGAAATTTTGCAGTGAAAACTAGACTTCAAATAAATGTGAGTCTATTTTCAAACTTCTGTGAAATGTAAACAGGTGAAACAATTCAGTAACACATTATTCCTGTTAACGAAGGTGTTTTAAGCTATTCTGACATTATCTCATCACGGTTAGCAAGCATGTTTGTTTAGGCCATCAAGACAGAACTCAGTAAACACATAATTCAGGTTAGATGAAGTGTTGTAAATGTTTGTGTCATTAACTCAGCACAAGTTTTTATAAATACTCATTTAAATAATCAAAAATAGAAATCAACAAGGTACGACTAATAACCTATAACATTGGCGGATAAGCATATAAACTCGGAACGAAATACGAATATCCAAGTGACTTTAACAGAAATGCACATTAATGAATACGACGATGACACCACAGATATATCATTACTCAAACTCAAATAATAAACAGATTTCGATTTCACACTTTATCTTGTCAATGTATTAATCAAGGTGATCGAAATAGAAACGACGCATTCATATATACATTGTTGCTCCCTATAATACAAACAGTTTGATATAATTCCAGGTACCACATATGCTTTCAAGAACCGATTAGTAGACAAGTTCATTACGCCATTACGAGAGAATGATGAAGACCAATAAGGACACCACTCAGATCGATTTAAAGCAAGTAAATCACATTAACTCGAAATGGGTCTCAAGCATTCTTACATTGTTCAACTACTAGGCTCATTAACTTGTACTTTATTCACAATATGACACCCTTCATGGACACATTATGAACCATTATACTTCTAACTATACATCTTCATTAAGTGACGCGAAGTCAGCTAATAAATTATATCGACAAGGAAGCACATAACACTAGAAACGGAACACAAGTATTCAAGTACTTTTGAATAACATTCACATTACGGCACACTTAAACCACATAAATTATCGACCCTCTAAACGTATTGTGATACATGTACCATTCCCAGAGAACAATCTCTTTCCAATAATGTAACGACTCCATTATATTACTTCAACAAGACATACACAGATTACCGCCAAATCCACTAATTAAAACTTGTTTATCGCTTACGACACTACTACGTACAGCCACCTTGACGTTGTATCTAATGTTACTACCAACTCTGACTATGAACTTACTCTCACCCGGGTGATTGACTCCTACGTCAGCCCTACATGCTGTAACATATTCCTCATATGGCCTCGTACTAATTACTATAACGTGTTAGTACCGTAAGTACGTACTAGTCACATCTCAGTTTATACAGTTCAATCACTACATCACATACGTCAAACAACGCAACCAGTTATCACAGGCAGTCATCACAAAATATTCATTGCATCACAACGTATCCCTTCCTAATATATACCCCATCTCATTTCTCACACGCGGTTACCGGGTCAAGACCAGGAGGGCCAGGGTTGGTATAAGGACGTCTCCTCAACCGAGTTTTAGAGGGGCTCCTGATGGTCCATCACCAGGGTTCATTTTATTTTGCTAGGTTCATTTATTCAGGCTCCAAGATCGATCGCTCTGATACCACTTTGTAACACCCCCATTTACGCAGAAGTCTTATCAAGACATTTCCAAGTAAATAAAGGTGTTACCATCTCGGTATTACACGAGGTAGTAGTCCATTACAATACAATTCCAAAACCAACCATTTAAAACTAAATAATGAATTATTACAAGCTCGTATCTACAGAATACGGTTACACAAATACAGCAGCGGAAGCACAACTAATATGTCTGCAACCTATAAACGTGGTCAGTGACAGCGCAGACCCATCCCGTACAGTCAACCAGAATACAACCATCACACATCATCAACCTGCACTGCTCCCCAAAATACCGGAATGTCAATTGGATCGTCGCAGGTCCCCAACAAAATAGGGTAACAATTTAAACAGAGAATACGGTTAGAACATGCTAACATCATAACACAGGTACATAATATAAAACATCTAATCTCAACCGTCTCAGTACCATCATCGTTACCAATAAATAATATCATCCCCACATTATCGGTACCATCACGGTACCAATCAATAATCTCATCTCAACACCCAGTACCATCACGGTACCATATCAATATTCTCATATCAACTCTTCTGGCAGGCCCTTTCATTCCGAGTGTGCACATCCCCCGCAGGTTCAACAACCCGCGAGGAGAAATCAGGGAGGGGACCGTGATCAGTGGCCCCGGCTAGGTCTAAAGCTGGCCTCACCAACTCCAATATATCAATATTCATCAATCATTCCACCATCATTATTCAATATCGTTCTCATTAGCACGATATCACATCGTACTCGTAACTCATACAAGAATCATAATATTAACGTATTCTAAGTAAGGAAAACCTTGCCTAATTAGCAAGTCACCACCGCGTCGGTAATTCAGATCACCACAGAAACTCTACGAAGTCCGGCCCTAGTAAAATATTACATATATACTTAAATTAATGTCGACCCTAACATAGCTAATTAATATAATGAAACCCAATACCGTCTTAACTAAATTATAAACTAAGACCGACCCGACTTAATTAAATTATTGAGACCAACCGAGCATATAACAACAATAGCAATATATGACCTTAGTAAACTACACCCAACTACAACCTCACGTAACATCAACATACACGCCTGACAACAACGACTTCACCGCCTCTACCCCTACATACGCACGACAACGACATCACGGTCATGACCGAATATGTAATGTCAACCCAAAACACCTACATCGACACATGAAGACCAACCTAAATCTCACGTGCAATTATACATTTGTTCATACGACTATATAAAACGATACTCATCCCGCCACATCAACATATGACTTGACTCTACCACATTACGATATTAACAATGTTTACGGAATAGTGAAAGACGAATCGACAATAAAACACCTACCGAGTACCACAAGGATCCCAGAACAAGATGTGTGAGTTGAGCGTTGCAAGGATGATAGTCGGTAGTGGTTTGGGTGGCTGCTGGTGGCAACGAAGCAGGGAGGCAAGATGACGAGGTTGAAGACGCACAATCAAAGAAATAAGGGGACGGTGTGGTGTATCATGCATGGAGGCGTTGCATATGGAATAAATTAGGGTAAAGTAGGGTGTGCGTGATAACTGCTAATGATGGTCAAGCTAAGTGAAAATAGGCACAAGTTGTGCGTAGGTTTCATGCTTATACACTCCAACTTGTTTATTATTATTATAATTATTATTATTATTATAATATGTAATAGGTTGGGCTTAATAAGTTCACCTCGGTAATGGGTTTGACAATTACTACATAGAATGGAAAACTTGGTTTGACCCAATAACTATAGACTACTATTCATTCATTGAGACTCAATACACATAATGACAGGTAACAGAATTGGGTTAAACGACTTAGTTTAACCTGCTTGACCATCTTGACTCAGATTGATTTACGGTTGGACTTCTTACGAAAAATCCGAGTATTACATTGTATCAGCGAAACCACCAAAATATTTATTATATCAACGAAGCCACAATCTCGTTGGTCTAAGGTTATAACAGTCCCAATAAGATGATATGTATTATAATATTCCTCAGAACAGCACAATAAAATAAAACTGTGATTGTGCAAAATAGTTCTCTTCTCTAGGAACAACAACACTTTATTCCAAGTTAGATCACTCAACCCCAAAGTTCGTAGGTTACAACCTTAAACGACGATCAACGATCTAATCCTTAAGAAATACGGGTAATCTATGTCAACCAAAATTTCTAACGACAATAATGAAAACCTTCAATGGTACCACAACACTCAGTCTAACACCTTAAAAAATACTCTATGATCCCAAATATTCGCGATGCATCCATTAAATAAGCATTAGGTAAAGAATCCAAAGTATTATCAGTTACCCTTAGTTTTGTTCTAGGTTAGGTACTAGGTATCCATCATATATGACATACTCTCTTACTACTCCCAAATATCTCCAACTCTAAGTACCCTAAAATAATCAAGGTAACCTACAACCCAAGGTTCAGTGTCCAAAGTATCATCCTAATTCCATCAAGCAACATTTTGCTATTCAAATTAATACTCAAGAATTTCTTACTTGCTTAGAAAGTAGAGCAGACTCAAAATCCTCAAACCAGGTAACAAGGGTTTACTAAACCTCAAACATCTATAACATGGGTTCACTAAGACAGAATCCTGTATAACCAAAGAATCTTAAGAGAAAGATGGTAGAATAAAAGAATAGAACAAGGATTCACCAAGAGAATGAAGATGAGAATATATAAGAGAAGAATTGGAAGAAATAGAGGGAGGAAGAAAAGGATCGATGATCCTATATTACTAAGTTCTTGAACCAAAGGAGAATCTTCAATCCTCCAGAATTCACGAGGGAACAAAAAGGATTACTTCATCTTCTTATAGAGGAACGAGCACACAAGTCTTGGGTCGCTCCATCTGGATCTACTACTGCAACGTCACAGAACAGGGATCTACTCTTAATCATCTAACCTGTAGCTTGAGCAAACTAAACCAGAGCTGAAAAGTCACCATCGACCTCTTTCATGGAGCTCAAAGTTGTCCACTCGAGTCTGCAGGCGTTGAGAGTGCTAAGCAGGTCTTGTCCCGATCTGGAGCAGCATATCAACATCTTGTTCTTTCATCTTCTTCTCGATAAAAGAAACAAATATTCAATGCTAGTCATTGAGTTAAAAGAACAATTAATCCTAACAGTTAAGTCCTTATTTGTTTCTACCCATTTCTAATAAATTTTTATTTACTGTTTAAATCATTTACTGGTATTTTACCTAATTTCAGGTGTAAGCGTTGGAAGCAGTGATGCTCTGATACCAACTGTAATCTCCTAGGAATTCTAACGCAATACAGTGGCGGAAACACTGTAGAAGTGGGATTATAACACACTGTAGCTATGTCTTGATTAAATAAAAATGGTAAGTCAATACATAAGCCATAAAATAAAAATGGCTACAAAATAAAATAAATAAAATAAAATCCATAAAAAGGGTTTTTAACAATCCATAATACAGTGATCTTATTAAAACAAGTAGGATCCATAACTGCTCGCTAGCCCACCCGAAGGGTAACACATACACCTGCCATGTTAAAACATAACAGCCACAATCAGTGGGGAGCAACGTCAACGTTCTCCCAGCCACATAACAGGATTTTAAAACTGTAATTACTATTATAGGAAAAATAGTAAAAATGGAAAACAGTAAAACATTATAACGAAAATAAGTTTTCAGTGAAAAACTTCACGTATCGAAACAATATAATAAAAATGACTTTTCCGGAGAAAACGTAAAACATTTGCCAACCTGCAAATCAAAATTATATCGATAATAATAAAAATATTCAAATTGGCGTTATGGATAGGAGTAGTGATGAATGCTAGACTTTCACTAGGAGAATACTAAAAACTAGCTTCGAGAATTAGTTCAAATAAATCAAACTTCGGTCTCTAACTAGGCTACTCAACCATAATAGAGCGGCGACTTATAAATGTGTGGCCCTAGTTTAAGATAATGCACACCCCTCCTGGGATTACCTGTCACCCAGTTCAACTTATGACGGCGACTTACTGCGAGGCCTAAGCTTAAGGTCAAAATGTACAAAACTCCCGAGATACCTGTCACCCGATTCAACAACCAATGTACCGATTCCTGATACACTAGCCTTATAGTTGATGGCAAAACCGTAAACCCTAGAATATATTACTCTAACCTCACACTTGTCCTTATTCCATAACTCCAAAACAAAGTCATTATCGATATTCAAAAGATATAAACATTATAAATAGTATGGAGAGAAAAGGAGTAACCATTATATTCTAAAAGAGAAAACTTTCTATTTTTAGAAACTTTACAAAAATAGAATCAAATCAAAATAGCGAAAATATTAGTTTATACTAAGTCAGCATTTTAGTAAACGATATAGATTTATAAAACTAATACTTTTGGCCTTAACGATATTAATTTCTAAAACGAGAACAATTGGGTTTATGAAATTATTAAAATATCGTACAAGTGTTATGAAATGATTAAAAATGTCTTAAATATTTTAATACTACTAATCAGGGTGTTTTCAAAAGTTATAAAGCTAAAATTTCCTAATTATTATTAGTTTCCTCAATAAAATTATAAATAGGATTTTACGGCAAATATGAAATTAAATATTTAAACGTCTTTATTTAATTAAACCAACAAATATATTTAGAGTGTTAAGGGATGATTTAACTCTTAAAGTTTCAGATTTAAATATTTTCAAAATAGATGGAAAAATAAATCTTTTAAGTAAGACGAAGTATTTTAACGATAAATCGTAATTTATCCAAAAATCAATACTTATTAATTAAGGACTTTAATAAATAGTACAAAAAATACATAAATAGCTAAAATATATTTATGGACATTATTTCTAGAAAAGAAATTTTTACAGAATACTTAGACTCGGTTTTTAAAGGGTTTTCTCGTTAATCGTCTAATCGCGACAATAACGATTAATAAAAATAGAAATTACAAAACGATTTAAGTATTAATGTCCAAAAATTATTATTAAACTTAAAAATCATCATTTTCCTGAATATACTAATTTTTCAGATTTTCCAAACTTCCAGATTTACCAAATTCTAATAAAACCGTCATTTAAAACCCGTTTTCACAATTAACGATTCCATTAATAAAACTTATCGTCCTAACATTTTATTAAAGCACTAAAAATCATAAAATTACATTTTATTATGAAATCATAAAAATCATATTTTTTCCAGATTTAATCAAAGGACCAGAAATCGAGAATTTAAACGACAAACGGGTTTTAACGATAAACGATGATTTAAAGTGATTAATTAATTCATCCACTTCAAAATTCCGAAAAATTATGAAAAAAAAAATCAAAAAATTCTATTTTACCAGAAAGTTTCACCACATCAAAAATCAGATTAAAATAAAATGCTTAAGTACTAGAACTAAAAATCAGTTTTTAATCGTTTTTGTCCGACAACGGTAATAATTCAATAATCGATATCAAAAATATCAGAAAAATACCAAATTATTAAAAATCATCAAAAATCTCATTTTTACAGAATAAAATCATATATTACAATTTTAGGCCGAATATTACGATTTTACAAATTAATATGACGATTTAATCGTTAATCTCGTAAAAGCGATAAAAATTACCGAAACATGCAAATTTTCAACTTTTAAAAAATTTCCAGATTATATGACATACATATATTGTCAAAAATAAAATATAAAAATATACATGCAATTACACAAATAAAATCATGAAATACCGAGTAACATCGACGTTACCTCTAATCCAAATCCGAAATCGATAATATACTCGTCGGCCTTGGGATCGTCCACAAATCCTTAACGAAAGGATCGCAACGACGATTAATTTGACGATAAAAATGAGATGATTATGACTCGAATTGGAGCAAGAATCAGCGTAGGACTGCTGGAGGATGTCACATTTTTTGAGGGAATTGAAAGAATATTTTTTTTTGTTTATGAGAGAAATGAATGTAAGAAAGAAATGGATGGTTTATGCTAGTAAGCATAAATGATATAAATTTTGATGAAAACTATGTACAAATATACCAAATGATTAGCCAAAATAGTGATAGGTGGGAGAATGAAAGGTTGATCATAATGTATCAAATAAATGAAATGAAAATAATTACGTAATTACGTTTTAACGTAATAAAATGAAATGTAAAGATGAAAACGTAGTAAACAGGCGACAAGGAGATGGGTCGGTCCAAAACATGGGAAAAAGGTCCCAAATAATTTGTAAGTTGATGAAAAGAAGAATCGTAAAATCGTTAAATATATTTCAAAGCAATTCGAGTAAACCGCGCGTTGGAAAATAATTATTTACGAACTTCGTGATAAAAATCATAAATGGCTTGTTTTTAGTAAGTAGAAATATTTATTAGTTGAAAATATTATATAAATGGATTTAAACATTTTTAGGAAGAGGGATAACTTAAATCCGATCTTAAAAACGTTAATTCGTAGAGAAATAGAATTCTTCGCGGAAAATAAATAGTTTACGAGGAAAATCAGATAAATGGATTTAAAAGAATTAAAAAAAAAATTAAAATATAAATAAATATCATTAAACTCAAAAATAAAAATAAAGCTTGGAAAAATGGAGAAACGTAAGGCCAAAATTTGACAGAGTTATGACGAAGTCATAACGGAAAGAATAAAACGCCAGGAAAATTGGCGGGTCTTACAAAATATCAATCATATCTGCTTATTACTATAGGATTACGTACGTACGTTTGTCTACTAACAAATTAAATCCCGAAAAAGTAGTGAAATAAGTTGAGTATCTGAAATGGGTAGATATGATGCCTTGACAGAAACTATGAAATTTGAAACAAATAAAAACAACAAAATGCAGTAGTTAATACTAGTAGTTTGTATGAATATATAATACATACTTGGGGAAATGAGGTGGGTATAATTTGTGAGTTGCAGCAGTAGCTCGTTCCTGGGCTGCTTCAGATTTGAAAGAAACATGTTGGGAAGCCATGTTTCAGAAGGACCACTGCATGCTGCTGCTTGAACTACCCTTCATCACCTATTACCTATCGCATGCTGCTTTAATAATATTAATGAATGCACCAACACTCTAAAACTTCTGGTTTTTTAAGGGGGGGAGGCAGGGTTGAACACTGTAATTAAAGTTGTGATAATTTGAGATTATATTGTACTGTGAGCACATTATTAAGGGGGGGAGGCATGGTTTGACATTGCATTACGTATTCAACTCCCTCCGCTCCTAGGGTACATTATTAAAATTTCAAGGTGTAATAAATCCTAGAATCAAAATGCGGTAGATAGATCTATATAATCAATATGACGAAATTTTTTATGTTGTCAGAAATCTGGGATGCACTCAAAGTTGCTGCTAAAACTAACATGCGATTCGCTCGGACAATTTTTTATATGAAGTCAATCGAGTTCTCTCGTTGGTGCCAAATATTGATATTCAGAACGAGAAGAGGAAGAAAATGAAAGGGACCAAAATGCAAAGAGCTATAAAGAATGGACTTATCAACTCGATATGCTACAATATTTGGATACAACGAAATAAGGCTAGAGTGGAAGAGCAGATAATTCGACCTGAGAAGCTGGCTAGACGAATCATTAAGGAATTTATTGAGTTTTGCAAGAGTAGATGTAACCAAAAGTTTAGTGATAAGGATAGAAATTTCATAACGAGCCTTGTGAGGCAACCGATGTAATCGTGATTGTACAGTCTATTCTTTTTTTAATATACTTACACTTTACCAAAAAAAAAAAAAAAAAATTCTTAACTGTACTGTCATAATTGCAAACATTGATATGACTATTTGCTATGATGAGACAGGTATTTGAGCTCTGATTATAACTTTCCCAGTTAATTCGTCGCACCTCTTACGAAACTTTTCATCAAACTAATTGCAACAGTTTCATTTTTTTCAAATGTTTCATTTTTTGCTAACAGCTGTGAGGTATTAGCTGCCCGTATATCCTGAGTTAACTAACAAAGATGACATGCGATGACTGAGGAAGTAATACAGTAGAGACTGAGACTGAGAGTTGAGGTAAAGTGGTAAAACTGGAAAAGTGTGCATAAGCGTTTCTTTTCTTGTTAATACACAACCTAATAAAGTCGTAGTTGTTTATTGATTGATTGATTTTAGGATGTTGCGATAGAGCCATATATTTTAAATGGAGACTAGTGGAGTGGTAACATAACCTGATACGAATGGAGAGCCTGATTCATTGTAAGTTCAATATGTTTATCAATCATCTTTGATCAGAGATATGAGATAAATGGTTATTGCTTTGCATATTTTGATCTTATCAAATTTGAGTCATTAACATAAACGAAACTGAGTATTTGTCTCAATTATCTTCCATTATTTTTCTACAGCCTATACAGACTACTAACGTGTTTAGGAGTGGAGAACTTATTTATTCCAAGGAAGGAACCATGAATATAAAGAAGAGTGTAGTCGTGTATGATGTGTGAATGACCGATTAATCGATGTGAAGAAGATCCAATTATGTACGATAACGATATTCATTATTACATTGTAATTTCCAGTTTAAGATCAATAAAAATATTATGTTTTAAAATTGTGGACATCTTTTAAATAATTAATTTATCAGGTATGTAAATATTTTGTTGACGTGCGTTGATTATCTTTTATATACTATTATCTTGGAATTGAATATGCAATTTTTTTTAAAAAAAAATTAACCTTCTTTGGAACCGGTTGTCAATTAGAATAGGTTCCAATGGCATACCCTTTGGAACCGGTTCTAGGCTAAAATAGGTTCCAATGGTATACTTTTGGAACCGGCTGTGAATTAGAAAAGGTTTCAATGGTAAACCTTTGGAACCGGCTGTGAATTAGAAAAGGTTTCAATGGTAAACCTTTGGAACCGGCTGTGAATTACAACAGGTTCCAATGGTACACCTTTGGAACCTGCTGTAAGTACAATAAGTTCCAATAGTATACCCTTTGGAACCGGTTCCACCAACAACCGGTTCCAAAGGTCATCTTTGGAACCTTCCTACAACCAGTTCTAAAGCTCCGGACCAAAGGAATCGACGGCAGTAGAACCCACAAAAAAAGGTTCCAAAGGGTAGTTTACAACCGGTTCCAAAGGGTTGTTTTCTACTAGTGAGCGTACTTGGAAGGCTAGTGATTCACGACACGAAGGTTAAGGCGTGCTATTGAAGATTTGGAGCTTGGACTATGCTAGTAGACAAGTACGAGATCGATTCGAATTTTTGACTCAAGGTAACTTTAGAACGTTACTCGATTTTATATCGTATGTTTGAGTAGTAGTATGTAGTAAATATTTTAACTTCAATTTTTCTAATTTAGCTATTTATTATTGTTAATAATATTAATTTTAAATTGTATGCCTTATCAATATTTTTACAACTTTCGATATCGTTTTATAAATCTAAGTAATTTAAATATTTACGATCGTTATAATATTTTGTTTGTTATCGTGACACTAGTAAATAAATAATAACGATTTCATATTTTCTTCAGATTCCGTTAATTTATAATTTAACTCAAAATCGTATTTTTATATTATAATTGAGGTTTGTATACTTGTTTAATAAATTAATTTTTGATTTATGAATTATACTAATAAATGAGAAAATAGTCGATTTTGTTTGAAATATATTTTTAGTCGAGACTATTTTCACTAATAATTTCTTATTTGTTTACAATTGACTATTTTTAGTAAAATCTGTATTATTTATTAATAAAATCTATTTGTTAAAAATAATTTGAAATCTTTGTAAATTCATTTCATTTATAAAACGCGTTGACTCAAGTAATTTTGATATCATTTTTGTAAAACATCTCTTTTCTAAAAGTTATAGTTTTAAATTGATTTCCTAATTATTTATAAAATACTATATATTGACTTATATTTTAATTATATTTTGAGTGACGAATTTTGAAATATATTAAAGTTACGATAACGACGATAATAATAAAATGTTAATTTCGTTAGAAATCCTATTTTTATATATTTCACTTATTTTAATCATTTACGTATTTCTATAAGAATATTTTTATTTTAAGTAAGTTTCTATTTAAAGAAAGTTTTCCTTTAAATATAAAATGTTTATTTCTTTTATCCTCATTATGGTTATATCTTTTGATTTTTGATAATGGCTTGTTTTGGAGTTATGGAATAAAGAGAAGTGTGGGGTTAGAGTAATATAGTCAGGGATGTACGTTTTTGCCATCAACTGTAAGGCTGGTGTGTCTTTATGGGGCACATTGGTTGTTGAACTGAGCATGGTTTGTGTTCAGGAGAGTGTGCATTGTACCCTTAAACTTTGATATCGCATCGTGTAAGTCGCGTCGGGTTGAACTGAATATGGTTTGTATCCAGGAGAGGTGTATACTACTTAAACCAGGACCTCGCTGCACGCAGTCCTAGTATAGTTGAGTTGCCTAGTTGGAGACTGGATTCTGTTATGAGTTAAGTCTACAGTTCTCGAAACTAGTTTCCAGTATTATCCTAGTAAAAGTCTAGCCTTGTGCACACTGATCGGATTTTCATAACGCCATTTTTGAATATTATTATTATTATCGATTTGTTTGATTTGCATGTTGACAAATGTTTTAAGTTTCCTCCGAGAACTTATTTTATTATATTATATCATTTTTAGTGTTTTCTCATTTTAAATATTTTGATATAATAATACTATTATTTCCATATGATATAATATGGCTGGGAGAACGTCCGAGTTACTCCCCACTGACATGGCTGTTATGTTTATAACATGACAGGTATTTGCTGCTGGGTTTTGTGTGTGAGCTAGCGAGTAGCGTGGATCCTACTCTCTCTTCATTCATGATTTATGAATTTGTATAAACCCGTTTGGATAATTTTATTTTAGCCCTTTCGTAAAAACTGGCCATTGTATTGACTGACCATTTCTTTTAATAAGATATAGTTTGGCAGTGTGTTTTAATCCCAACTCTACAGTGTTTCCGCCACTGTATTGCGTTAAATTTTCTAGGGGATTAGAGTTGGTATCAGAGCATTGTTGCTCCAGACGCTTACACACGATTCTAGGAAAAATACCAGTAAATGATTTGAACATTAAAGAAATATTAGTGAGAGATGGGTAGAAACAAAATAAGGACTTAACTGTTGGGGTTATATGTTCTTGTAACTCAATGATTAGCATTGAATATTTGTTTCTTTTGTGTCGAGAAGAAGATGAAAGAACAAGATGCTGAAATGCTGCTCCAGATCGGAACAAGACCTGCTTAGAACTCTCAACGCCTGCCGACTCGAGTGGACAACTTGGTGCTCCAAGAAAGATGTCGATGGTGACCTTTCAGCCCAGATTTAGTTTGCTCAAGCTACAGGTTAGATGATCCAGGCTAGATTCTTGTTCCATGATGTTGCAGTAGATCTAGATTGAGTGACCCAAGACTTGCATTCTCGTTCCTCTGCAAGAAGATGAAGTAATCTTTTTGGTTCCCTCGTGAACCTTAGAGGTCCAAACTTTCCCTTCTCGTTTTAGGTCTTTATCATTTGGAATCCTTGATTCTTTTCTTCCTGCTTCTGCCTTTTCTAATTTTTCTCTTATATATTCTCGTCCTCATTCTTGTGATAAATCTTTGATTAATTCTCTTATTTTACCATTTTCCCTCTTGAGATTCTTTGGTGTGATCGATTCTGTCTTAGTAAACCCCGTGAGAGTTAAGTTATAGATGTTTGAGGCTTAGTAAATCCTTGTTACCTGATTTGAGGATTGTGAGTCTACCTTATCTTCTAAGTAAGTAAGAAATTCTTAAGGATTGATTTGAATGATATTAATTAATGGAATTAGGATGATACTTTAGACACTAAACCTTGGATTATAGGTTACTTTGTTTATTTCGAAGTACTAAGAGTTGAATATATTTTGGGGTAGTAAGAGTATAAAATATTTGATGGATACCTAGTACATAACCTAGAACCAAAGTAAGTGACTGATAATATTACTTTGAGGATTCTGCCTAATGCTTATTTGAGGGATGCCTCATGAATATTTGGGATCTTTGGTTGTGGTAGCATTAAAGGTTTCCATTAGCGTCGTAGAAATTTTGGTTGACATAGATTACCCGTATTTCTTGAGGATTAGATCGTGATGTGTAAGGTTGTAACCTATGAACTTTAGAGTTGAGTTATCTAAACTTGGATGAATTATTCTTAGCCTTGGAGAAGAGAAATAACTTGCACAATCATAATTTGGGGTTATGGTGTTGTTTTGAGAAATACTATAATTTAGATCATCTTGTTGGGACTTTCAGTTTAAAACCTTAGACCAACGAGATTGTGGCTTCATTGAGTTATTAAATATTTTAGTAGTTTCGCTGTTACGATATGAAATTTGATGGACTTATGAGAAACCTTAGTCGAATGGCGTATTTAAAAATGTAAGTGTAAACCGTTACCTATAGGATTAAGCGCGTCTGAGAATTTGTGGTACTTTCCCAAGCCCTGTCTACTTGTAATGTTTTAAACGTGTTGGTGAAATCATTTTTGAGGATTCTGTATCCGAACATCGTTAATTAAATTGTTGGATCTCGTTAGTGTTCCTTATTCGAGGAATTTTGGGATGTACCTCGAGTTCAAACCTTTTGAGCCTTGAACATAGGAGCTTTATCGTTACAAGTTTGGATATATTTTGATAATTGTTGGAATCTTAATTAATGAGATTAGTTTCTAAAGCATTTGTGGATTAGAATTGTGTCGTTTGAATGACTGAATAATCTTGCAAGACTTTTTATTGGAGGTTGTAACAGTTGATGTATTTGGATGTTGTAAGACTGAGTTGGTCAACTCAATGCCTAATAATGAACTTAGCGTTATTTGATAGAAATTGGAAACCGTATTTATGGGAGTCGTACCGGAAATCTCGAGATGGTTAATTTATTCTCTAATCCTTGAGAGCTCAATTGGACTCTCAATTCCGCTCCTCCCCTTAGCTTTTCTTAATCCTGCTACTTCTTCTTCGGCCTATCCCTTTGACTTCTTTATCGGGTTTGAAAGTTTCTGTTTCGATTTGTCGTTAACTCTGACTCTATTTATCCGTTTACCATTTTCCCAAACCTAATGTAACAACAAATTTTGTATCGCAGAAAACTGAAATACAAAACAAGGAAACAAATAAATTTTATTAATATTTATCAAAAAAGTTATTGTACAACCTCTAATGTATCCTCTTATTCAAATACACCATTTAGGGAACACGTGTACGCGGTACACGTGAGAGATGCGTGCGTAGCTGACTTGTATTGCCTTGTGCGCGTTGTAATTTGATATTCTTGAGAGGGTCGCTTGGACTTGATTCTCCCTTGAATGTTTGAATTTGACTTGGATCTTCTGACTGCTTGCGACGGATTTGATGGAGAGCTTGTGGCGACTTTGTGTCTTTTTCTCTCTGGATCCTTTGCTTCAGAAACTTTCCAATTGCCTTCAAATGAATGAGAAGAGCTCTATTTATAGAGTTTTTATTCTTCTTGGTGGACTTTGTAGTCACAAACCCGTTTATATGCTTATGAGTGACATTGACCCAATTTGTCTTCTTTTCGGGTTTAATGATCCAAATAAGCCAATTTGTAAATCGGATCGACCCATATTTCATTTACTCGGACAAAATAATTAAATTGAATTAAAATTTCGTATTAACTCAAATTAATTAATTAAATTTATTCGGCCCTTTAATAAATTTTTAGTGCCTACAAATTGCCCCCTCGGTACCCTGTCACGTACACCGTTTGGGTGTTTTGGAGTGGCAGGGTCTCAAACATTTTTTTGTTTGACTTTGACTTGGAGGTCGACTAGCACCGAACTTGTCGTATAGGGAGCTCTCCATTTTTTTAGCGTCACCCTGTCATTATCTGACTTGACAGACGATCCGGAGATCCCATAAATTTACTTGACTATGAAGTCTGCGATCGCCCATGTTTATCGTAATACACATCCACTTTTGCCTTGCTTGGTAAATGACCGATTGTCTTTACAAACGAGACCCGCTAAAATTTCATCCCCTTCCCTTGTACTTGGGGTCTAATTGGAATTTGGGAAACCCAAAACTTGACTATCAGAAGTATATGTAACGGATCTTTTATCATATGCGGACAGGGGCGGACCGAGACAGTAGCAAGGTGTAGCAACTGCTACACCAAAAAAAAATTGAGAATCTTAAATGTTGCTATACCGATAATTAATGCTATGGAATAATTAGTAAGAGATTTCTCTTCCCTAAATAAGTTAAATTCAAAGTATGTCATGAATCTTTAACTGATATTCATTAATTACTCCTATTATTTCTCATTCCAAAATATAAAATCCTTAATTATATACAATTCCAAAAAAGAAAGCACAACTCCCCGTGTTCATTGATTAATTCCTTAATTATTTCAATCTACTACTAATCTATTTTAATTATAAAGATACATCATTCCTTAAAAATTATAATCAAGCAAATTACTACTGAATTACCATTTCAATTCTCCTAGATTCACAATGTTTGGTCTTCCTATATCCAGTGTCGGACCTTCAAGACCACCGTCAAGGCCCTCTTTGTAACACCTACTATTTTCCTAGTGCCATTAATTATTCTGTTGTGACTCCATCATGACTCTATGTCAATTTCGTCTTCTATTTCCTTCATCTTTCTGAATTCTTATTAATTTTTTGAGTCAAATAATATTTATTTTTATTTAAAAAGATTTTAATTCTTGTAAACCTATTTATTTGATTTTCATTGTAAACTATTTATTTTTGCGCGTGAAGTTCTATTTTTCTACGAACTAACGTTTTAAGCTTGGAATTCAGTTATTTATTTTTCCTAAATATCAAAACACGTTTATATGATATTTCCAACTAAGAAATATTTTTATTTAAGAATATTTGACCTTTAATGATTTTATTACGAAGTTTCGTAAATAATTATTTTCCAACGCGCGGTTTACTCGAACTGATTTGAAATACCTTTAACAAATTTACGATTCATTTTTTTATCAACTTAAAAATTAATTGGGACATTTTCCCCATGTTTTGGACCGTCACACACCCATGTCACATTTTTACATTAAAACTTTGTATACATTTCATTTTATGATGTTTAAGCCTTAGATATTTTCTTTTTCTCACCCATTTATTTTTGTCCTTAAACACAAACTCTTCACACTCCCTTCCTCTCTCATTTTGGCTGATTTGTGCATGTATTATGACATAGTTTTCGACAAAATTTACTTATCATTTATGCTTTAGAAAACCATCCACTTTCTTATCATTCATTTTACCAAAAATTAAACAACATTTCCTTCCTTTTTCTCTCTTGGCTGAGATTTTCCAGCTGCTTTTCTAGCCAAATTTTGTCTCAAATCGAGTCTGTACAGTTTGCTCTTCAAATTCAATCCCCCTTGCTGTATCATCCAAGCCAGAATATTGTGTTTAGGGACGGACCATCTTGTCCACACTAACGCCCACCAATTAACTTCCCCAAGTTTAATCCTCAACCAATAATAAGCTTTCGCCACAGTAAAACAGTTTGAACTTTGAACAGCTATAGCATTAGCACGGTATGCGGGCTTCAGGTCATCTCTAATCTGGCATATCTTCCTCCAATACCAGCAGGAATCAGAATTAGGATGGTAATCATCCCAGTTCCTCCCTTTTAAATATACTTGGTGAATCCATTGTACCCACAACCTATCTTGTTTGCTTGCTATCCACCAAGCCATTTTTCCTACCGCGGCCTTGTTCCAAATTGCAGTTTGAGTTAGGTTCAGCCCCCCTTCCTTATACGGTGTACAAATTTTCTCCCAAGAAACAAGGGGCATTCTGTGATACTCGGCACTTCCATCCCAAAGAAAATTTCTGCAAATGCTATTTGTCTGTTTCACCACCGATGAAAGCAAAATAAAAATATTAGCTTTGTGTTTCTTCAACTGCTCTGTCGAATCCATCTAAAGGTGGTCCGACGATCTTGGTTTCTGATGAACTTGGCAGAGGTGTGGTGACCTTGGCTACCCATTCTTGCTTAAACGTTTGACTTGGTTTGTTTTTATCCCTGGATTCCGTCTTTGTTGGAGTACATTCTACAAAAGGACTCTACCCTTCTATGCGACGAGACTTCGGGATATATCGAAGGACAGGTGGTGCAGGCGTCAGTTGCACTTCTTGCTTCTTGGGAGTTACCACTAGACTGATGAACTTGACAACTTTGTTTTCTTTTAGTTCGTCTTTCTTTTCTTCAGCACGAACTGCAGCTGCGTCCTTTTTAACAAAGTTTTTCTCCAGCTTGCCTCCAGCCCCCGTTGAGGAGATAGTGGTTGGCATAAACTCGTTAGGCGTCGCGTCTTCATCGAAAAACTTTGCATCCGCGAAGAAGGTATCAGCCTTGGAAAACGGTTTGGTATCTTCATTTATTTTCCTTTCACCCCCTCGGTAGTACTTCAGACATTGATGAAGGGTTGAAGCGACGATGCCATTCTCATGCTTCCAGGGTCGTCCCAGCAGTAACCCGTAAGATGTCTTGGCTTCGATTACATGGAACAACACGTCAGAAGAAAGATCATCCATGGTAAGGTTTAAGCGGATCATCCCAATTGCACGCTCTCCTGTCAAGTTGAAACCATGAATAACCGTCCGACTGCTGGTAAGTTCCCCCACGGTGATGCCCAATTCCTTCATTGTAGCTTTTGGCAATATGTTGACTCCTGAGCCTCCATTTATCAAGATTTGCTTGACCTTTTTCCCTTTAATATAGCCGGACACGTAGAGTGTCCTATTATTGGGCTTGGATCCGAGGAGCAAGTCTTCATCTGAGAAAGTCAAGGCGGCGTTGCAAGAGAGACATTGATTTGATTGCTCTGGAGGTTCTGCTATATCCTTCATCTTGCCGACATATAACTCTAGATTCTTGAGTCCTTGGAGGATCAACTTGCGACTCTCTTTAGGAAGATGGAATATTTGTCTCCATCCCATCTTTGCAGGAATTCCATCTAGTGCCCTAACGACCTTCATCTCCTTTTGAGGATGCGCCTGCTGTGAAGGTTCCGGTTCATTTACGTCACTCTCGTCCACTTCTTCACTGCGATCAACAGGAGAGGCAGAGACGGTGTAAACAGCCACTTCATCCAGGTAGTCTTCTGGAAAGAATTCTTCAAGAGTAATCGGAATAAGTGGCTCCTGTTCTAGCAGATCCTCGGGTAGGGCATGCGGCTTGACGACCGTTTTGGACTTCTTCTTTCCTTTGGATCTGCGAGGCTCCGGCTTTCTCGCTTGTTTTCTACGGCAATGAATAGGCTTGACTGTTTGTTTAGTTTTTTTCCTTGGTTTCTTGCGTGTCACCAAGGTCCATCCTTCATCATCATGCACATCCTCTTCATCCTGAAGACTTGCTTTCTTGATTTGTGACTCTGAAGGCGGTGGCCATGCTAGCTTCGGGATCGACAATGTCACAGGCTCGAGGGTCCCAAATTGTAGCATATGCGTAGTCAATTCGTTATCTGCTTTTGTTGTCTGCTGTCCCGGTTGCTCTCCTACTGCAGTAGCTTGGTTTGTTGCCACCGTTTCATCAAGATCAAGGATTATCTTCCCGTCCTATGAAAGCTGCATGATTTTTTCTTTGAGTGTTATACACTTCTCGATGGGGTGACTCACCGATCTGTGATAACGACAATATTTCGGATCATTTGTCTTGTCAGCTTGCTCGGGCCATTTGGACTCTAGTAATTGTATGATCTTCTTCTCTAGCAGATCGTCGAGCATCCCCGACAAGTCCGAATCAGGAAACTGGTACTTCTTAGCCTATAAGTCTTTCAATGTAGGACCATTCCATCGGTAGTCATAGGAGAATGATTCATTCCGTTTCTCATCTTTTAACCTGCCTGAGATCTTGACTGGTCCATTACCGACGTCGACGACCATTGTCTCTTTTGTTTTTGACCCCTTTTCGGTCTTCTTGAATTCCTTCTTTTCACCAGGTGCTTTAGAGGAAGACGCCCGATTTTTGCCGCGCCCTTGTTTGATGGTGGTTTCCATGTCGTGCGCTCGGGTTGCCAAATCCTGAAAGCTCCTCGGCTTAATCCCGTGTAGATTGTAAAGGAGATCCCAGTTCATGCCATTGATGCACATTTCGACAGCGGAAGCTTCACTCAGACGGTCTTTGTATTCAAGACTTAGCGCACGCCAGCGGTTGATGTAGTCAATGACCGGCTCCTCATCCCACTAGGCAGTGTTTGTCAACTCGGTCATGCTAACGATGCGTCTGGTGCTGTAGAATCGGTTAAGGAATTCATCTTCCATGCATCCGAGTCCAGCTGTCGATTGATTCCGCCTCTACATCCGTGTACCAGTCAAAAGTGATTCCCTTGAGAGAGCGCAATAACTGCTTAACAAGGCGATCACCATCAGTTACAGCATTGTTGCATGTCTCCACGAAGTGCACGACATGTTGCTTCGGGTTACCTTTCCCATCGAACAGATGAAACTTTGGGGTTTGATATCCGGCAGGCATGTGCAGGTCATCAATCCTTTTGGTGTAAGGCTTGACGTACCGTCCAGTGGGATTATTTTCTCCGAGGTTGGGTCTTGATCACGTTGGCTATCAGACTCTGCAACTGCTCCGGGGTGTAAGCTCCAGTCTTTTTCATTGGAGCGAGGTTTCCCCCCACCAGCTCCCTTGCCAGCCTCATCATCATCCTTTTCACTGTCGCTCCCGTGGATGCTGTCCTTGTCAGTGTCACTGTCATCGTGCACACTAGGAGTAGGCTTTTTGCGGAGCTCAATAACCTCTTTTTGAAGATCTTCGATCTTTTGGTTCTTCTCTTCATTCTCCCTTTGCATTTTTTCAACGAGTTTGGCCAGATCTGCAACTTCATCTTCAAGGCTAGTACCACTAGCCATCATCACCGAAGTGCTGATAGGAGTGACGTTTTTCTTTTTTTTTGGCGACACCTTAGGCTTGCGCGGGGAGGCGGTGTTGCTCTTGGAGATTTCGTCCTTGCGGGAAGGAGAAGAGGCTGCAATCATGGCATTGGTGGCAGCAGCAATTGAGGCAGCGGAGATCTTGCGTGGCCTGGTAAAAACGTGGGCGGCGCGTAGGCTGGCGGCAGCGCCATCGAGGGCAGCCTTCTTTGCGTTTGCCCTGGTGACCATGCCAGCAGATTGTTGGCGAGTGTCAGCGTAGGTCTTCCTGGGGGTGTTGAAAGTGTTGCTTTGATTGATAGACATCTTCTCGAAAAGTTGCCTTGGTTGCTTCAGCGGTAGAGATGAGAGGTAGAGATTTTCACGTCTGGTTCACCAAAATTTGTAACAACAAATTTTGTATCGCAGAAAACTGAAATACAAAACAAGGAAA
Organism: Agrostemma githago; assembly: GCA_958450325.1. Taxonomy (NCBI): domain Eukaryota; kingdom Viridiplantae; phylum Streptophyta; class Magnoliopsida; order Caryophyllales; family Caryophyllaceae; genus Agrostemma; species Agrostemma githago. The sequence goes on from OY288249.1 coordinate 44,592,274, forward strand.
CAAATAAATTTTATTAATATTTATCAAAAAAGTTCTTGTACAACCTCTAATGTATCCTCTTATTTAAATACGCAGTTTAGGGAACACGTGTACGCGGTACACGTGAGGGATGCGTGCGTAGCTGACTTGTATTGCCTTGCGCGCGTTGTAATTTGATATTCTTGAGAGGGTCGCTTGAACTTGAGTCTCCCTTGAATGTTTGAATTTGACTCGGATCTTCTGACTGCTTGCGACGGATTTGATGGAGAGTTTGTGGCGACTTTGTGTCTTTTTCTCCCTGGATCCTTTGCTTCACAAACTTTCCAATTGCCTTCAAATGAATGAGAAGAGCTCTATTTATAGAGTTTTTATTCTTCTTGGTGTACTTTGTAGTCACGGACCCGTTTATAGGCTTATGAGTGACATTGACCCAATTTGTCTTCTTTTCGGGTTTAATGATCCAAATAAGCCAATTTGTAATTCGGATCAACCCATATTTCATTTACTCGGGACAAAATAATTAAATTGAATTAAAATTTCATTTCAATTTGAAGAAGCAAAAATTCAGAAACCCTAATGCTCTCTCCTGGAGGCGATCATCTAGGGAATTTGCGTGAGAATTTTGATTGAATCTGGTCTTTAAGGCTAGAAATTCTACTTCAAAGACTAAGGCAAAGGCTAATAGTTCTCAACAGGGTAAGAGAAAGAATTCTCAAGTTCTAAAGGATGCAAACCCTAAGAAGGTTACTGGACCAGGTGAAGAAAATGTTTTACGTACAAAACATATGCATGAACTGAATGCGATCCCTGGACTGAACTTTGATGATGAAGAGGATGATCTGATGGTGAATAATCCGTGGATTACACAAAGAGGGAGACAGGGGGGAAGTACAGCAAAGACTCAGGAGAAAACTAATGAAATGATGATTGAAGAGGAGGAGAAGTTGATACAATTTACTGCGGATGACACTAAGGATGAGATACTGTACTGGGAACAGGCAGTTTAATGTTATATATTGGGAGCAAATCCTCCGTGGGAAGTTGTTGGTGGATTTATTAGGCGAATTTGGAGGAGCTATAATGTGGATAAGGTATCCTTCTTACCAAATGGCATCTTCCTAGTTAGATTTGCTCACATGGAGGACAAGGAGAAAGTGCTTGCTGCAGGATACCGTATGTTTGATAGCAAGCCATTGGTTGTTAAAGCATGGTCTGCAGGAGATGATCCCCTCAAAGAGGATGTTAAAATTGTGCCTGCCTGGATTAGACTGCACGAATTTCCGTTAAGATTCTGGGGAAAATGTCTGCCAACCATAGCACAGTTGGCAGGGCCGGTCCATTAGATTTGGAGGCCCGGTTCCAACTTCAATATGGGGCCCTTGATATAGTACAGTAGTATAAAATTGCAACTTAAATAAAAAAATGTCTCTACGAAGATTTGAACCCACAACCTTTTATATCAATGAACACGTATCCTATCCACTGCACCACATTAATACTTCATGTTAAAATTGTGTGAACAATGTACATATTGAAGCCCTCAATTGTTTGGGCCCCGGTTCCTTGAACCGGACCGAACCCCATATGGGCCGGCCCTGACAGTTGGTGGGCAAATACATCCAATCTGATCAGGCTACAATTGCTAAAACTAGGCTCCGGTATGCTAGGACCATGGTGGAATTGCAAGTGGGACAGAAATTCCCGGAGAAAGTGAGTTTTTTGGATGAAGAAGGGAAAAAATTGAATATCAAAGTTGAGTATGAGTGGAAGCCAAGCTTTTGTAATCATTGCAAGGGTTTAGGCCATGAAGCACTACAATGCAAGAAGAAGGAGTTAAGGAAAGAGGGTGGGACTGTGTTTAAAAAGGTATGGAGAGCTGTCCAGAGGAGTGTACAGATTCCTGCACATAGAACTGTTCCACCAGTCATACTTATGAAGAGCAATGCGGACTCAAGTAGGACTAATGAGGGTGTTGTGGCACCCCCTATTTGAACTTATTTGGAGGTTCTAGATGATGCTGCTGATGTGGAAAAAGTAGCTGAAACACAAGTTGCTGGTGATGAAAATGATACCCTTTCTAATCATTTGATTCCTAATGAATAATATAGGTTTTTGGAATGTGAGAGGACTTAATAATGTAAATAAACAGCATGTAGTTAAGCAGTTTATTGATAAACAGGAGGTAGCTTTGTTTGGTCTTTTGGAGACTAAAATAAATAGTAATAATGTAAGGAATGTTGCTAATAATATGTTGGAAGGATGGAGTTTCACAACAAATTGTAAACTGCACAAGGGGGGGAGAGTTTGGATATTATGGCAACCTTGTGTTTTCTATGTTGAGGTGCTTGCTAGTAGCTCTCAGTTCATTCATGCTAGGGTGATGAACAGAAGTACTGGAAAATATTTCTATGTAACTATGGTATATCCTTTCAATGAGGGGTCTGATCGACGACCGTTATGGGATGCCTTGAAGAAGATACGGTTGGAGGTAGATAGTGCCTGGGCAATTGCTGGTGATTTTAACACGGTACTGATTACAGAAGAAAGATTGGATGGTCAGAGTAAGGAAGAGGACATAGTTGAATTTGCTGAATGCTTAGACGCCTGTGATATGCATGACATTGCTGCAACTGGTGCGTTCTACACCTGGACTAATAAACAGGAAGAAGGGGATAGAAAGTAGACTTGATAGGTTCTTGGTCAATAAAGTATGGATGGAGGAATACCCGAGTATGAATGCACATTTCTATCATGAAGGCTTAATGGATCATACTCCTTGTGTAGTGGGAAATAATATTAATACAGGCAAATCCAAAAGGAGTTTTAAGTACTTCAATATGTAGGGAGGAGCATCGTCTTTTAAGGAATTGGTGAAAGGAATTTGGAATGAGGAAATTAGTGGTAAAAGATGTTTGCAGTAGCAAAAAAAATTGAAGAAACTTAAGCCTTGCTTGAAAAGACTGAATGTAGAGTGCTTCGATGATATTGTTAATCAAGCTGATAAAGCTACAAGGAAACTAGATCAGATTCAAGAGGAGATGATGCTTGATATGCAAAATGCCAGTCTTATTGAGGAGGAGATTAAATTGTTGGACCAAGTTCGAAGCTTGCAGAGAAATAAGACGAGTTTCTTGTAGCAGAATGTCAAGGCCCAATGGATAAAAGATGGAGATGCAAACTCGAGTTACTTCCACTCATGTATCAGACAGAGACAAAACAGGAACAAGGTAGTGCAAATTCAGGATATGGAGAGTAAATTATGCACTACTGCAGATGCAATCCAGGATGCATTCATAAAGTACTACCAAAATCTGCTAGGAAGCTCAAAGACTGTTCAGAATGTTAGAGGCTGCATCATAGATCAGGGGAAAAAATGTATTGAGAATCACTAGAATATTTTGAAATCCCCAGTGACAAGTGAAGAGATTAAACGTACTATGCTATCTATTCCTCAAGACAAAGCCCCAGGGCTAGATGGGTACACAAGCGGTTTTTTTAAAGACGCTTGGAGTATAATCGGGGGAGATGTTGAGGCTACTGTAAAAGATTTCTTTGAGACGGGTGAGCTGCTACAACAGATTAACTCTACTACTATAACTCTTGTTCCTAAGGTAGAGAGGCCAACTTCAGTTACCCAATTCCGACCCATAGCCTGTTGCAATACTATTTACAAGATGATTTCTAAGATTTTGTGTAATAGGCTAGCAGAAGTTTTACCTGATATCATTGAAGATACCCAAGGTGCTTTTATACAAGGGAGAGCAATTGTTGAGAATATACTTATTTGCTAGGACCTTGTTAAAATGTATGACAGGAAGGGAGCTTTTCTAGATGTCTATTCAAGATAGACCTACAGAAAGCTTATGATTCGGTCGAATGGGATTTTATCGAGCAAATGATGATAGCATTGGGATTCCCTCAGCTATTCATTAAGCAGGTCATGAACTGTATAACTACTCCTACTTATACCATATCTCTTAATGGTAGCAATTTTGGCTACTTTAGGGGGAGAAGAGGATTGAGGCAAGGGGATCCTATTTCCCCTTTAATTTTTAGTGTCTGTATGGAGTACCTAACGAGGACGATCAAATATGCTACCACTTCTGAGCTCTTTCACTATCACCCTATGTGTAAGGAAATGAGATTGACTCATCTAATGTTCGCTGATGATTTGTTACTGTTCTGCAAGGGAGAGGCACAGTCCATTCTGCTCCTGATGAGAGCATTTAGTACTTTTTCGAATACGTCAGGACTTCAAAAGAATAATTCTAAATCGGAAGTATATTTTAATGGGATGAATGAGTATTTGGTGCAGGACATCTTGAGTGTCACAGGATTTAGCGAAGGTGCTATGCCTTTCGAGTATTTAGGAATACCCATCAAGCCGGGGAGGCTTACTAAGAAGGACTGCAATCTACTCATTGACAAAATAGTTGCTAGAATAAGGAGTTTAGGAGCTCGGAAGCTTTCTTATGCAGGAAAATTAACCCTTATTAATGTTGTTCTCAATACTCTACACTGTTATTGGGCTTCAATCTTCATTCTCCCAAGTAGCATTGTTAAAAGAGTAGAATCCATTTGTTGAAATGTTTTCTGTTCGGGATCAGCGGAGTACTTGAGGGTGCCTGTAATTGCTTGGGATAGAGTTACGGTACCTAAAAAAGAGGGTGGTCTGGGGATTAAAAACGTCAAAGCGTGGAATCACGCTGCAATTGCAAAGCTGGCATTTTGGGTTCACTCTCTTCCGGAAAAATTATGGGTGATATGGGTGAATCAGGTATACATAATTGGCATACTTACAAACCAAAACAAGGAGATAATTGGTCCTGGAGGCAAATTTGTAAAGTAAAAGACCTGATGAATGATGCATTCCAGCAAGGTACATGGCCTGATTTGCAATCGGATTATTCTATAAAGGAAGGATATGAATGGCTTAGAAGCAAATTGGATGAGAAACAATGGACGGATATCGTTTGGAATAGCTGGAATATTCCAAAATACTCTTTGGTTTCTTGGATGGTTATGAACAAAGGCATGAATACGAAGGATAAGTTGTTTAAAATTGGTTGCAGCGACGATGATATCTTTTGTTTATGTGGACAGAGTGAGGAAACTGTTGAACACATCTTTGAGACATGTGCTTACTCTATAAAGGTTAAGACTGAACTCAACAAATGGAGTGGGAGAGTTCAGAATGCTCAATTGATGGCAGCAGGAAATCAGAATGCAGTTCGGTGGAAGGTCGATGCAGTTGTACTGAATGCATACTACTACCATATATGGTGTCAGAGGAATGGTGCTTGGCAAGAAGGAAATATATTAAGACCAGAGGAGATTTCAAGGAGAATAAAAAGGGAAGTGACAGCAAGGGTTCTAGGAAAGACGGCCTCGAGTAATATTCACTGGACTTGTTAATTTATTTAATGAGGCTATCTTCTTGTTGGTTTTCGTTATAATTTGTTAGTTTTAGTCAGAATATGAATATCCTTGGATGTAAATGTACTTCATTGAATATTTTTTGGCAATATACTCACATTTTACCAAAAAAATTGAATTAAAATTTCGTATTAACTCAAAGTAATTAATTAATTTAATTTATTCGGCACTTTAATAAATTTTTAGTGCCTACACCTAAGTTATGAAAAGTTTGATTATTTTAAAAATTTTGGGCTATTATGAAATTTTAACATTTGAGTTATAAATTTCAAAACTTCGTTTTCGTTTTCGTTTTTGGTTGATAACATATATTTAGTCCTGTTTCAAAATGCCTTAATAATTTAATTTAAAGTATTTCAAAATTGTTTGAAATTTCAATTTTCTAGTGTGTTTAACTTTTACGAAAACTTTCATAATTGCTAATATTTTGATTTCTATAAGATTAATAGGTAAGACGGTTTAGCATTTTCGAAAAAACATCGTATGTCTTAAGTTTTTATTTTTTTTGTCGAATTTCTTAATTAAAACGTTTTACTGTTGTTTTCAAAATATTTGGGTACTCTTCCACCTCGAATTCGTTTAAAAATATTATTTATCGTCATTATTTTATAAAATAATTTTAACTTACGATTTTTAAAATTAAATGATTTTAAACTTCGGTTAATTGAGTCCAACTCATCTTGAAATAAATTTTGTCTTCGATTTCGATTTCATATCAAGTTTGAAGTTGTAAAAATTTTTAAAACCGAGATTGTGATGCGAGTTAAGCATCCTCATTTTATTCAAGTGATATAACCTAGTTTTCCATTCTATTATTATGTTTTTGGTAAGTTTCGAGGACGAAACTTCTTTTTAGTGAGGAAGATTGTAACACCCCTAATTTTATAAAAATAAAATAAAATTAAAGTTATATTCGTATTTTTATTTTATTTATGATTTAACTCGTAATTCTCAAAATTATTATAAAATAAATTTATCGTTTTATCGTTTCAAACTCCTAAAATTCTATTTGACTCGGAGACCTTTCTTATATTTAAAACATATTTTTATTTTTGTTTCGATTTATTTTATACATTTAATTTAATTCTTATCGAAAGTCTATTTCGACGGTTTAAATTCTAAATTCTTTTTCATTATTTATTTTAAAGCTCGAATTTCTATTTTCGGCTCGAAGCTCATTTATTTTAAAATTCGTCGAAATCAATTTGTTTCACTTTATCGAAGATTTATTATTTATCGAAAAATACTATTTCATCGTCTAATTATTTATTTCTATGAGCTTCGTTTCGTCTCGAATATTTTATTTACTCATTTTATGTGACGGTCCGATTATATATTAATCTTATTAATTAACTCGTTTAATTCGATTCGTGGGTCAGCCAACTTATCGATACGAAATTCGTTTAACTCGTATTTCTTGCTCACGTTATTTGATGATTCATCCCTTTTCCCCATTCTTTTTGTTTTTACGTATTTCCCTTTCACTATTTGACTCAACGCACCAACTTGATCCTTCCCCTTTGGCCTACTCTACTCCACCGCTTTACATCTCTCCTTCTTCCTTTTCTTTCATCTTCACATTTTATACCATCATACTCTTTCTGGATAATCATTTTCACTCACCAGCTTGCCAGCCTCCTTTTCCATTTACGTTCTTCTTCACCCACAACCTCCCTTCATCACCTTGGCTATCCTATTCCCCTTTCGTTTCCTCTTTCCTTCTGTGGGAAGCCTGCTTTTGTACCTGTCATCGTTCTATTTCGTCACCGGAGCTCGATCTGCCATCCATGCTGCTTTGTCGCCAGTAGTTTCCTTGCGTCATTTCTGCCCCTGTCTCGCTCTGCTTTGTATTGCGATAAGATGTGCCTGGTACTATAGTTCTGTCAGCATAATGGTGACGACTTAACCCTTTCCTTCCCTTTCCGATTTTGGATGCGGTTTGATGTTGTCAGTTGTTATCGTTGTGCTGTTGTATGTCGTGCATCTACTGCTGTCTGTTTCTCCTCCTTTTGTTCTTCTTCTTCTTCTTCTTCTTCTTCTACTGCGTTTGTATGCGGCTGCTGCTTTTGATTTTTCTTTTCCTTCTTCTTCTTTTTTGTTCTTCTCCTTCATCTTTATCTCTGTTGTCTTGTCCGTGTTTCGAAGTTCTGCTGCTACTTTTCCTCTGAGTTTTGTTGCTGCTATTTTATCGCCGCCGATTGTCGTTGTTGTTATCGATTTTCGTCGATGCTGCTGTTGTTGCGTCTTTTGTTGTTCTATCGGGGTTGATTTAACATTTTTTCTGTTGTTTCACCTTCTCCTCTTTGTTGTACACTGCTGCGTGATCGTTATTGTGCTGTTATTTACTGTTGTCCGATTTCCTTCATTTTTTCCCTTTGTTTCTTCCCCTCATGTCTGCGTGCTGCTGCTACTATTTTCCTTATTCCTTTCCTTGTTCTGTTTCGGTTTTCTGCGCATTGTGCTGATACTGTTGTTGGTGTCTGATCCTCTCCATTTCTTTTTCTGGTTTTGCGTTAACTGTTGTTGCTTCATTCATCTTCTCTCAGTTTTGTATTGTTTCATCGATCTTCTTCCAGCTACTTTTCCTTGTCGTTCCGTGACACCTCTATTCATTTCTATCACTCCGTATTCCGATTTTGTTAATTCTGTTTCTTTATGTCTCGAATTTCTTAGTGTAGCGTGCTTGGAAGGCTAGCGATTCACGACACGAAGGTTAAGGCGTGCTATTGAAGATTTGGTGCTCAGACTATGCTAGTAGACAAGTACGAGATCGATTCAAATTTTTGACTCAAGGTAACTTTAGGACGTTACTCGATTTTATATCGTATGTTTGAGTAATAGTATGTAGTAAATATTTTAACTTCGGTTTTTCTAATTTAGCTATTTATTATTGTTAATAATATTAATTTTAAATCGTACGCCTTATCAATATATTTACAACTTTCGATATCATTTTATAAATCGTTAGTAATTTAATTATTTACGATCGTTATAATATTTTGTTTGTTATCGTGACACTAGTTACTAAATAATAACGATTTCATATTTTCTTCAGATTCCGTTAATTTATAATTTTAACTCAAAATAGTATTTTTATATAATAATTGAGGTTTGCATACTTGTTTAATAAATTAATATTTGATTTAGGAAATATACTAATAAATGAGAAAAAAGTCGACTTTGTTTTAAATATATTTTTAGTCGAGACTATTTTATCTAATAATTTCTTATTTGTTTACAATTGACTATTTTTAGTAAAATCCGTATTATTTATTAATAAAATCTATTTGTTAAAAATAATTTGAAATCTTTGTAAATTCATTTCATTTATAAAACTCGTTGACTCAATTAATTTTGATATCATTTTTTTTAATACATCTCTTTTCTAAAATTTATAGTTTTAACTCGATTTCCTAATTATTTATAAAATACTATATATTGACTTATTATATTTTAATTATATTTTGAGTAACGAATTTAGAAATGTATTAAAGTTACGATAACGACGATAGTAATAAAATGTTAATTTTGTCGGAAATGCTATTTTTATATATTTCACTTATTTTAATAATTTACGTATTTCTATTAGAATATTTCTATTTTAATTAAGTTTCTATAATTAGTAAGTTTCTATTTAAAGGAAGTTTTCCTTTTAATACAAAATGTTTATTTCTTTTATCCTCATAATGATTATATCTTTTGATTTTTGATAATGGCTTGTTTTGGAGTTATGGAATAAAAAGAAGTGTGGGGTTAGAGTAATATAGTCTGGGATGTACGTTTTTGCCATCAACTGTAAGGCTGGTGAGTCTTTATGAGGCACATTGGTTGTTGAACTAAGCATGGTTTGTGTTTCTGAGAGTGTGCATTGTATCCTTATACTTAGATATCGCGTCGTGTAAGTCGCGTCGGGTTGAACTGGATATGGTTTGTATCCAGGAAGGGTGTATACTACTTAAACCAGGACCTCGCTCCACGCAGTTCTGTTATAGTTGAGTTGCCTAGTTAGAGACTTGATTCTGTTATGAGTTAAGTCTATAGTTCTCAAAGTTAGTTTCAAGTATTATCCTAGTGAAAGTCTAGCCTTGTGCACACTGATCGAATTTTCATAACGCCAGTTTTTAATATGATTATTATTATCGATTTGTTTGATTTGCAGGTTGGCAAATGTTTTAAGTTTCCTCCGAGAACTTTTTTTATTATATTATATCGTTTTTAGTGTTTTCTCATTTTAAATATATTGATATAATAATGCTATTATTTTTCCATATGATATAATATGGCTGGGAGAACGTCCGAGTTACTCCCCACTGATGTGGCTGTTATGTTTATAACATGACAGGTATTTGCTGCTGGGTTTTGGGTGTGAGCGAGCGAGTAGCGTGGATCCTACTCTCTCTTCATTCATGATTTATAGAATTGTATAAACCCGTTTGGAGAATTTTATTTTAGCCCTTTTGTAAAAAGTGGCCTTTGTATTGACTGGCCATTTCTTTTAATAAGATATAGTTTGTCAGTGTGTTTTAATCCCAACTCTACTATGTTTCCGCCACTGTATTGCGTTAGATTTCTCAGGGGATTACAAGGCTAGAAACATCTTGTGAGTGATACCATATTTCTTAAGGAGGTGTTCAAAGGTACCTTTCCTAAAATGAGAGCCTCCATCGCTAATTATTGCTCTAGGCATACCGAATCTCGGAAAAATTACATTCTTGCAGAGCTTGATTACAACGTTGGAGTCATTGGTGGGTGAAGCTACAAACTCGATCCACTTTGAGACATAATCAACCGCGACTAGGATGTATTTGTTGCCAAAAGAGGATGTGAACGGACCTATGAAATTCCATCTATCTTGCTTATCACATCGTCGATAAATTTCATCTATACAACGGCTAAACAAATAGGGCTCATCCCAATAATAGTGTCGGGCTTTATAACGTAGTTTCTTTCTCTCTTGCTTGGAATAATCATCCGTAATAAGATGAGACACTAAGAAATTGATTCGGCATACCAAGGTGTAATAGTTTTGATGGCCATCAAGGCCTAATCTCTCATTGCTTCATTGATGGGTATACCATCATCTTCATGGCTTTTTTTACTAACCGTTGGTCTACTAAGGTTATCCGCTACCAAGTTTTCCGATCCGACTTTGTCTTTAATCTCAATGTCAAATTCTTGTAAAAGGAGAACCCACCGAAAAAGTCGGGACTTGGTATCCTTTTGGGACATAATATATCGAATGACCGCATGATCGGTATGAATAATGACTTTGGAACAGGTAACATATGTTCGAAATTTTTCCATGGCATAGACAACTACGAGCATCTCTTTTTCGGTTGTGGTGTATCTTGATTGGGTTTCATCTAGGGTCTTGCTTGCATAATAAATCACATGTAGCTTCTTATCAATTCGTTGACCTAGAACGACATCAACGGCAAAATCGGAGGCATCGCACATGATCTCAAATGGAAAATTCCAATCGGGTGTTTTGATAATTGGGGCGATGGTGAGAGCGGTCTTTATCCTACAAAAGGCCTCAAGACACAAGTTATCAAAAACAAAAGGTGCATCTTTCATAAGCAAAGAAGTTAAAGGCTTGGCAATCTTAGAAATTTTTTTAATAAATCGCCTATAAAAACTGGTGTGACCTAGAAAACTCCTCACCCCTTTGACATTAGTTGGTGGTGGTAAGTTATCAATCACGGAGACTTTAGCCTTATCGACTTCAACTCCTCTATTAGAAACAATATGACCTAAGACAACACCTTGCTCAACCATAAAATGACATTTCTCCCATTTTAAAACAAGTCCATATTCTTCACATCGAGCTAATACTTAATCAAGGTTTTTATGGCAAGAATCAAAAGATGTACCATGGACGCTAAAGTCATCCATAAAAACTTCCATGGATTTTTCAATAAAATCGGAAAAAATAGCCATAATACATCTTTGAAACGTTCCCGGCGCATTACACAATCCAAATGGCATCCTTCGATAGGCATAGGTGCCATATGGACATGTGAAAGTGGTCTTCTCTTGGTCATCGGGGTGAATAGGAATTTGAAGAAATCCCGAATGACCATCGAGGAAACAAAAATAAGAATGATGCGCTAATTGTTCAAGCATTTGATCGATGAAGGGAAGGGGGAAATGGTCTTTGATGGTGGCCGTGTTCAATTTCCAAAAATCTATACACATGCGCCAACCGGTAATAGTCCTTGTAGAAATCAACTCACCCTTTTCTCCTTTCACAACCGTCATTCCTCCTTTTTTCGGCACAACTTGTACGGGGCTAACCCATTTACTTTCTGTTATTGGGTATATAATGTTGGCTCATACAACTTGAGGACTTCCTTTATGACAACCTCTTTCGTAATGGGGTTCAACCTACGTTGACCTTCAACCGAAGGGCGGCGATCATCATCAAGGATGATCCTATGCATACAAACATTTGGGCTTATGCCTTGGAGGTCGGCAATGCTATACCCGATGGCCTTTTTGTGTTTTCTCAAAATAATCAAACGTTTTTCCAATTGAGGTCCATCAAGTGTGGCATTGATGATAACGGGATAATTAGTTCCTTCAAGGAAGGCATATTTGAGGGAAGAGGGGAGTGGCTTAAGTTCAAGATTAGGAGGAGAGGATACCATACTCTTACCCACCAGTAGTGGTTCTACCTTTTCTTCATGTAAACACTCATCTTCAAGATGTGGGGAATCAAGTGGTTCCTCATCTTTCTCATCATCTATCAAGCTATACTCAACCAAACTATCAATAACTTCAAGGGAATACATTTGTTCAATCATTGATTGTTTAAAATCTTGAGAAAGGGAAAACTCTACCGACTCGTTCCCTATGTTAAATGACAACTGTCCATTCTTTACATCAACTATAGTACCACCGGTAGCCATAAAAGGTCGACCTAGGATAATGAGGGTAATAGTATCTTTGAGCAATCCATGACCACAAAGTCAGAGGGGATGAAAAACTTACCAACTTGCACGGGTACATCCTCAAGTATCCCAAGTGGGTACTTGACGGACCTATCCGCAAGTTGAATTAACATACTAGTGGGTCTCATCTCCCTCACACTAAGTCTCTTAGAAATTGAATAGGGTAACAAACTAACACTAGCCCCTAGGTCACACAAAGCTTGATTGACAACAACATATCCAACCCGACAAGGGGTGGAAAAGCTACCGAGATCCTCTAGTTTCTTTGGTATTTGATTCATAAGAATGACACTATTTTTTGCCGTAAGAAAGACACATTCTTTATCCTCTATTGTTCTCTTTTTAGTCAAAACTTCTTTCAAAAACTTAGAATAAAGAGGCATTTGAGAAATTACCTCGGTGAAGGATAAACCTACCTCCACTTTCTTCAACATATCCACGAAAGGGCTAAATTGGGCATTCTCCTTATATGGCTTAGCTCGTTCGGGAAAAGGCAATGGTGGGACAAAAGCGGGAGGCGGTGGAACATTAGATTCTTCTTCTTCTTCGGCTAATCCCTCCGCCTCTTTCCTTTTTGCTTCTTCCGCTTCCATTTGCTTCTTTTTCTTTCTTTTAAGTTCTCTTTGTTCAATCTCTGCATTTTGGAGAATATCAAACTCCGCTTGTAGTCCCAGGTTTTGTTTGGGGGAAGTGGGCGATATTGCTTGCGGTGCACTTGGTTGATTCACTTTGTTCGTGGTGCTTTTGGTGTTCAAGTTTAAGTTCTTGTACGGGTCCTCAAGTTCTTTTCCACCTCTCAAAATGACGGCATTTGCTTGGGGTGGAGGGTCTCTTGGGTTTTGGGGTGGCCCGGGCAAACCATGGGGTGGATGAATTGGGGCGGCTAAGGCTTTTGTTGCTTCTTGTGATTCCCAAACCTTTAGCCTTGCTTTTGTGTCTAGATTCTCACTCCATAAATGCCCAATGGCTCTTTGCAAATCTTTAGTATTATCCCATGAAACTCCTCCTTGACCATATGAAAATTGCTTGATTGGCCATAAGATTGAGAGGGTTGATTAAATGGTTGTTGGTTGTAACCTTGATTACCTTGGAAATTACATTGGAACCCTTGATTGTATACATGATTAAAGTTATTACCATGTTGATTATGGTAATTGTTGTAATTGTGGGGAACATGAAAGTTGCTACCTTGTTGATTGAAGTTGCCCCTTAGGTGAAGAGGCAAAAATGGGGGCATATTTGGAGGACCTTGATTAAAGGACCTTTGTTGACTTTGGTAAAAGGGCCTCGGTTGACTTCACTTGGGCACGTGGTATTGGATTTTGAACATTTTGATTTCCATAAGAAAAATTGGGATGAAACCTTGTGCCGGCATTGTAAGTATTCGAAAAGGGATCAAATTTAGGTCTTTGCCCATACACTTGTATAGCTTGGACTTCATTTGGCTCTTCAAAATAAGTTTCTTCATTAGGAATACAAGAGCTAGAATTATGGCCATAATTGCCACAATGATCACATTGAACTTCCCATGTTATTTGTTGCTTAGGAGGTGATGGTTGCCTAGTTGTAACACTCCCTTGAATTTGCTACATACCTCTAGGAGTTGGCTTAGAACTCATGGCATCCATTCCCCTCGTTAATTCTTCAACTTGTTCTTCAAGTTTCAATTCATTAGAACTCTTAGATGGGTTCATTTCAACTTTCTTTCTAGAATCCCTTGATTGACCCACTCTAGAATCAGTCTTTGCCATCTTTTCAATAAGATTTTTAGATGTAATCCCCTAGAAATTCTAACGCGATACAGTGGCGGAAACACTGTAGAGTCGGGATTATAACACGATGTAACTATGTTTTTATAAAAATACAAATGGTAAAGTCAAACATTAGGCCCTAAATAAAATGGCCAAAATTAAATAAATCCACAAAGGAGTTTAACAATCCACAAAACATAATTATTAAAATTAATCGAGCAAGGATCATGTCTGCCCGCTAGCCCACACCCGGAAACATGCATACCCGTCATGTTAAAAACATAACAGCCACAATCAGTGAGGAGCAACGTCAACGTTTTCCCAGCCGTATAACAGGATTTTAAAACAGTAATTACTAATATAGGAAAAATAGTCAAAATGGAAAACAGTAAAACAGCATATTAAAGTAAGCTTTCAGCGCGAAATGAAATAATTAAATGGGTTTTCGAAGAAACATAAAAATATTTGCCAACCTGCAAACCAATTTATACTGATAACAATAAAATATTCAAAATGGCGTTATGGATAGGATTAATGTAGAATCTAGACTTTCACTAGGACAATACTAAACTAGCTTCGAGAACTTAGTCAAAACAAATCAGACTTCGGTCTCTAACTAGGCAACTCAACCATAACAGGACTTCGTGTAGTGAGGTCCTGGCTTAAGTAATGTACACCCCTCCTGGACACCAACCGTAATCCAGTTCAACCCGACAGCGACTTACACGATGCGATATCTAAGTTTAAGGTCAAAATATACACACTCCTGAACACAAACCATGCTCAGTTCAACGACCAATGTGTCTCAACATAGACACACCAGCTTTATAGTTGATGGCAAAACGTACATCCCAGACTATATTACTCTAAAACCACACTTGTCCTTATTCCATAACTCCAAAACAAGCCATTATCGATATGTAAAAGGTGTATTCAATATAAACAATAAGAGAACAAAAGGAAAAGGAATCACTTTCCAAAAGAGGAAACTTTCTATTTTAGGAAACTTTACTTTTAGAAACTTTATCAAAAATAGCATCATATCAAAATAGCAAAAATATTAGTTTATACTAACATCACATTTTTAGTAAACGATATAGATTTATAAAACTAATACTGTCGGCCTTAACGATATTAATTATCCAAAGTGAACACTTAATTTTATGAAATTATTAAAATATCGTATAAGCGTTATAAAATGATTAAAAATGTCTTAAACCTTTTAATATTACTAATTAGGGTGTTTTCAAAAGTTAAAAAGCTAAAATTCCCTAATTATTATTAGTTTCGACAATAAAATTATAAATAAGATTTAATTTTACGGCAAACATCAAATTAAATATTTGAAGGTCTTTATTTTATTAAACCAACAAATATATTTAGAGTATGTTAAGGGATGATTTAACTCTTAAAGTTTCAGATTTAAATACTTTCAAAATTGCTGAAAAAATAATTCTTTTAGGTAAGACGAAGCATTTTAACGATAAATCACAATTTGTCCGAAAATCAATACTTATTAATTAAAGACTTTAATAAATAGTACAAAAATTACGTAAAATAGTTAAAATATATTTATGGACATTCTGTCCTGAAAAGAAAATTTTCCAGAATTCTAAAACTCGGTTTTTAAATCGTTTTCTCGTTAATCGTCCAATCTCGACAATAACGATTAATAAAAATAGTAATTACAAAATGATTTATGTATTAATGTCTAAAAATTATTATTAAACCCAAAAATCATCATTTTCCAGAATATACCAATTTTCCAGATTTTCCAAAGTTCCAGATTTACCAACTTCCGTCAAAACCGTCTTTAAAACCCGTTTCCACAATTAACGATTCCGTTAATAAAACTTATCGTTCCTAACATTTTATTAAGGCACTAAAAATAATAAAATTACATTTTAATATGAAATCATCAGAATCATAATTTTTCCAGATTTAAACCAAAGACCAGAAATCGAGAATTTAAACAACAAACACGGTTTTAACGATAAACGATGATTTAAAGTGATTAATTAATTCATCCACTTAACACTTACGAAAAATTATGAAAACATTCAGAAAATTCAATTTCACCAGAAAGTTTCACCACGTCAAAAATCAGATTAAAATAAAATGTTTAGGTACTAGAACTAAAAATCGACTTTTAATCGTTTTTGTCCGTAAACGGGAATAATTCAATAATCGATAACTAAAATATCAGAAAAATACAAAATTATTAGAAATCATCAAAAACACCATTTTCCCAGAATATAAACATATATTACATGTTTAGGCCGAATATTACGATTTTACAAATTAATATGACGATTTAATCATTAATCTCGTAAAAGCGATAAAAATACCGAAACATAAAAATTTTCAACTTTTAAAATTTTTACAGATTTTATGACCTACATATATTGCCAAAATAAAACATAAAAATATATACATGCAAATACTCAATTAAAATCATGAAATACCGAGTAACATCGACGTTACCTCTACTTCAAGTCTGAATCGATTATATACTCGTCGGCTTCGGGATCGTCAAAAAATTCTACCAAACACGAAAATCATGGCAGAAAAATACCATGAGAAAACTAATAAAAATCAAGGTAAATATTGATCGAAAATGACGTCGATTATTACCTTAACGAAGGAAACGGAAAGAGGATTAATTGACGATGAATTAGAGTCGATTAAGACTTGAATTGAAGCAAAAATAATCTTAGAGTATGAAGGAGTGACACGGCCAAAATGAGGATGAAGGTAGAATTTTTTTAACTTTTGATGAATGAATAAAATGATGTAAGGAAATGGATAATGGTTTCCTAATTATAAATGGGATTAAAGATTTGATGAAAACAATGTGCAACATGCAAAAGTGGCCGGCCAAACATAAGTGAGGGAGAGCATGAATAGTTTTGATAATAATGCATCAATGAATGAATAGAAATAATCTTACGTTTAAGTTTTAACATGATAAAATGAAACGTTTAAATAAAACGTAGTAAAACTTGTGACCAAGAGCTTAGTCGGTCCAAAATGTGAGGAAATGTTCTCAAATAATTTATAAGTTGATAAAAAGTATAATCGTAAAACAGTTAAAGGCATTTCAAAGTAATTCGAGTAAACCTCGTGTAAGAAAATAATTATTCGCGAAGTTTCGTAATAAAATCATTAACAACTAAATTTTTGAAAATAAAAATTTTTACTAGTTGAAAATATTATAGAAACGTATTCAAACATTTTTAGGAAAAGGAATAACTTAAATCCAAGTTTAAAAACGTCAATTCGAAGAGAAATAGAATTCCTTGCGGAAAAAAATTAATTAGTTTACGAGAAACCAAATAAATGGATTTAAAAAGAATTTAAATCCTTAAAATTTAAAATAAAAATTATTAAACTCAAAATTTAAAATAGAGCTTAGTAAAATGATGAAATATGAGGCCGAAAAGTGACAGAGTTAAGACGGAGTCCTAACGGAAAGAATAAAAATGCTTAGGAAAAATAGCGGGTGTTACATTAGATGCCTCATCGGTAAGGGAAAAGAAATCTCCTCTGGCCCGAATTGAGGATTTCTTTGGTTTTCAATGAAAGGGTGTTGTAAAATGTTTGGGTCGTTAACCAATCGGGTATTCCATGGTGAGGGCACTTGCGTAATAAATCTCTAAATCTTTCTCAAGCCTCACTTAGGCTTTCAAATTCATCTTGCTTGAATGTTTGTATTTTCATGCGATATTGGTTAGTCTTTGATGGTGGATAATATTTCTCCAAGAAGGCATTAGATAGTTGAGCCCATGTTGTGAATGTATTAGCGGGATGACCTTGAAGCCATCCACGAGCTCCATCTCTCAATGTCTTTGGAAATAATAATCGGCGCAATTGGCACGAAGTTAACCCATTAAGACGGGCCCCTACTAATTTTTCTTTAAATGAAGCGATATGCTCTTGGGCATCTTCTTGGGAAAAACCATGAAAGGTATCTTGTTGAACCGCATTTGTCAAAGAAGCTTTCAATTCATAATTTTCAGGTATCACTCCGAAATCAACTGGTGAAGGTGTTTCTTCATGTGTAAGTAGGGAATGGGAACCTAAGGTCGCCATTGGTTGGATTGGTGGCGTTGGTGGATTTGGATTTGGACGATTTGGAGGGGTTGGATTGTGATTTTGTGGTGGAGTTCTTGGTGATGGTGGGGTTGGTGGTGAATTTTATGAAGTAGATGATGTGAAAGGATTATTTGAGATGAGATTATTTGGTGTAGAAGGTGTAGAGGGTAAGATTGTGTTAAGGTTGGGAGGTGATAATGAAGGATGTGGAATAATGGTGGTTGAGTTATTACCCCGAAATCGCAAAGCTCTAAAAGTCCTCTCCGTCTCCGTATCGAACCACAAGGGCAATGATATATTCCTTGGCAAAATCGGATCGGTCGTTAGCGAAGGATGGGGGATCAAACAATATTTATAGACTCGCAAAAACGCAAAAACAACTAGTGTATTCGTGGTAAGTTGAGGTCGGTCCACAGGGAACGGAACGATATTGAGTAAAAGCGGCGTGTTTGGGATCTAGTGGGGGTTTTAAGGATCGAGTCTATACTAAAATGCGATAAATGATAAGAGATGATCAAATATGGAAAAAGTGTTAGAGGGAAGTCGGGATTCGGAAATTGGGGTCTAAGAAAATTGGAATCGGGTCGGTCACAACATTGATAAAGGGAGAATGCCACCGTTCAGTTTCTTCACTCAACCTACCTAAAAACCCCGCTTTTGCGGTGAAGAAGGATAAGTCTCAAGTTAAGGTAATTTCTACCCCGAGTTTCCCCATATTGATAGAAATGAGTCAAGGTCGGTCTAGTTGGCCAGACAAAAACCACAACGACACAACAACCTCATGCAAGATAAACCAACAAGCAACCAACCAACCAAAAACTCCTCAATTCAAATAATCCAAGATCTTCCTCCCTAAACCCCCCCCCCCCAACAAGAAATCTACTTACACATAATAATGGAGACTAATAAAACAATGATAATAGGGAAAACAACAAAAACAAACATAATGCTTAGATCTAGGGAAGTAACAATAAAACAATAAGGAAAATTACGATCTAACAAATTAACCACAAAACAATGAAGGAAATTGAAATCAACAAAATAAACTAAAGAGTGATCTAAAACAACATAAATGAAATCTAGAGAAATTAACAACAAAATGATGATCAAAATAACAGTCAACAAAATGAAACATAAAACGATCTAAGAATGATAAAGGAAGATCAACAAAAACGACAATGAAAGAAAAATAAAATGAACAATATTGAAATAACGAAATTAAATCTAACTAGAGATTAGGGAGAGGAAGAGAAATATACCAACTATGAAGATCAACAATAAAGAAGAAGATTGCATAAATAAATAAATGAAGCTTGATGAAGAAAACAAAGGATTTGTCACTAATCCCTTAATAATCTCCAAGAATTTTCAACAAAAACTTGAATTCTACAAAGCTTGAATGTAAATCTAGAGAATTGATGAAGAAAACTATGAAGATCTACTACTAGCTTACTATCTAAGCTAAAGGAATTATAGAGAACTACTAGAATTACTACTAGAATGATCTACTAGAATGAACTACTAAATTGATGGTAAGTAGTGTGCTAATGGGGATGTCTTACGCAACTAACTAGGGTATGCATATATATATATATATAGTAAAGTCTTAATGGATCCTTAACCCAAAGCCCAAATCCAACTTTTTGCTCCATTAGTGAGACAATCACCCTTTTGCGGACGTCCGTCCGCACCACTCAGTGCCGCGCGCGCGCCCGCGCGGGACCGACCCAATTTTAATCATGGCGGCCACCCACGCGGCCTCCTCCCGGTCGAGGGTCGGTCTGATCTCTCGTTCGGGGTGACGTGTTGGACCTCGATTCGGATGACGATTCGAACTTGTACTAGACGGACGCAGGCGCCCGTGTTTTCGTTGGAATCGATCGATTCGTGGTTGTAAATGTTTAAAGACCGATATGTTTGGTAAGGCGACCTTTTTAGTGAACCGAATTTGTTGCCGATTTGTGGAGTCGCCACCGAGTCAATTATGGAGACTCGGAAACCGTTCAAGTCAACTTTGATCCTTAGCTGGCTCAAAGTTGAGGGGCACGGAACCTAAAGATAAAGACTTGTACCTTTAAGCAGCCCATGCCTGGATTGACTCTCATTGCCAATGGTTTCGGACATCCGGAAACCGTCGATTCTGAGTAAGGGGTGAGGGTACGTATTGGGAAGCCAACGTTCGTTAGACATCGACACCCAATCCCGCCCGCACGTAGCGGCCTCTACTTATCAATCGGTAGGCTAATAACTTTGTTCCTTTGTTGTGGCGGAAGTACGGTAATATCCATTTTTTTTAACCCTTTGCCTTTTGCTATGTCGGTTGTTTAAGGACAAGTAAGCTTTGTCGTCGAAGTAGTGGTGTTTACACTCTTTGCATGCGATTTCACGTGACAAGCAGGCCATGAAAAGATGCACATAGGAGAGTAGAGAGTACTAGTATTATACGTATTAACAAATCAGTTATAACGTGAAAATATGGATATTAGTCATTCTCGTGGTATACCTAACCCGGTATTCTGCTTAAGATACGTCGGTTCGCTATTAATAAGGATGCGTCAAACCATGTGAGGTTAGCACCGGGACTTATACGGAACCCGACCATCAATTTGTTCAGTTTTAGCTTGTTTACGTTTTGAATTTTGTGTTAGGTGATTTAACATGTGATTATAAGGTCACAAAAGCAATAAATCATACGAAAGCTGTAAATGCGAAATGTAAGTAAATCACGTAGTGAGAAGTTGCACCCTCGGAGTATACGCTAAATGAGACACGATGCATAGATAGTTGAAATGGATCTCGAAACGTCTCGGGTCTATTTAGAGTGTTTTAGTGTTTATGGTTGAAGTTGGGACGTTATGTGTTTTAGTACGTGTAATGGACCTAGTGAACACGTTCGACATTATCGTAGTGCATATTAAAAGTACAAGAATGTAAAGTTTTGTTGAGATGACAACCTAGCGACAGTTTGAATTCGAAAGGCGGATCCTCCTAGCTCGAACGACGTTACCGTTGGACCTTCCTGCGCCTAATCCGGCAGAACTCCGTTACTATTTGCTGGTTCTGCGGCTAATCCGGCAGAACTCCGTTACTAGACTCGGAGTAGCTAGTCGAACACAGGCACCTCGGGATCGAGGGAAGTGCTCGAAGGTGAGAAGTAGCGTCATTTCTCTTATCGGAACTACGATCGAGTGAATCATTTGCCTCGGGTGTCAGAGTGCGAGCCCTTAGCGAGAAACTCTTAACGAGTGAGGAGAGAAGAGAGAATGTTGTGTCGAATGAAGGGGGTGGAGAGGGGTATTTATATTTGTTTTTGGCTCTCGTCACCCGGATGGATGCCTGAGTCCAGGCGCACCAGAACTCAGGCACCTGGGTTTAGGCGTGTGAAGATTGAGGCGCTCGGGATTTTAAAGATACGATTTTGATACTTTCCAAAAACGAGAGTTGTACGTATTATTCGTGACTTGGGGACTAAGCTTTCCCCCCTTGACCTTGCGCCGTTGCACCGAGTGGGCTTCGGGTGCGCATTCCGAGGTTTGCTTGGCGCGGTGCTGACTCGGTTCGTATTTCAGGACCGACTCGGGGTCCCGGTGTCAGAATTGACTTTAATTAATGTCTTTGCGACCGTAATGACACCACTAAGGCTGCCCTGATGTTAATTTAATTTTTCTAAATAATTATTTGATCCGTTTTATAGGAAAACCATCTAAAACATCGCGAGCTCGCGTCGCGTTGCAGTCCGATTGTCATCGGGTGTTTGTTGGGCACTCCTGCAGCCACCAGGTCAAAATCTGGGTGTCTATAGAAGCCCCCACTTTTACTGAGGCTTGGACAAGGCGAAATTCAAAGTATAGCCACCTAGGTCAATCGAGGATTACGACCTGGTGGCTGTCTGGTCGGGTCATTTTAAGTCCGTTGGACTACGTGTCGAGGCTCGCCAGCCAAGGCTTAGAAATGATACCTGACGACCTTGCCTGTGGTCGCCTATGGGGGCCCGGGCCAGTGCTTGCCATCTCGTTCTAGGTTCATGTTCGTATGTTTCGCTTTTTCGTATGTTCGAGAATCCGTTCGAGTTTGGATTACCTTTTGAGTATGTGTGACACGTCAAGCATGAATGTGGCAGAAAAGAATGTTCGTATGTGTCAGCTTTCATTCGAACAATTGCCTTCAGGATGCTTATGACCCCTTGAGCTTGATAAAGTAAAATGCCTTTGGGATGCTTATGACCCCACTGGCTCGAGTATAAAATGTTCGAGTGTGTCAGTATCCACTCGAACAATTGCCTTTGGGATGCCTACGACCCCTCGAACTCAATAAAATAAAATGCCTTTGGGATGCTTATGACCCCTCGGGCTCGAGAATAAAATAAAATGTTCTAGTGTGTCAGTATCCACTCGAACGATTGCCTTCGGGATGCCTATGACCCCTCGGACTCGAGAATAAAATAAAATGTTCGAGTGTGTCAGTATCCACTCGAACGATTGCCTTCGAGATGCCTATGACCCCTTGGGCAAAATACGTTTGAGCGTGTCAGTACCCGCTCAAACTCAAATTGTTGTTAATGTGCCTCCGGGAGGCCTATTACCCCTCGGGCAAAATACGTTTGAGCATGTCAGTATCCGCTCAAACTTAAATTGTTGTTGCTGTGCCCTCACGATAACTAAGACCCTTCAGGCAAAATACGTTTTAGCGTGTCATTTTCCACCCAAACTCAAATTGCTATTGTTGTTGCCATCAGGATAGCTAAGACTCGTTAGGCTAAATACGTTCAAGCGTGTCAATATCCGCTCAGACTTAAATTGTTGTTGATGTTGCCTTCAGAATAACTATGACCCGTTAGACTCGAAGGTGCTTGAGCGTGTCAGTATCCGCTCAAACTCAAATTGTTGTTTGTTGTTGCCTTCAGCATAACTAAGACCCGTTAGGCTAAAAGGTGTTTGAGCGTGTGATTAGTGTAGTTTGTAGTGCCTATTTTGTAGTATTTTGGTCCCATTTCCTTGTGGAATCGCTCCTTGGGAGCGATTTATGGGCTTCTTATGCTTCCTTTAGTTCGTTTCAGGTTCCCGAGACCGATTTGGAAGAGTTGGAGCGATTCCGACTCGATACATACACATTTTGGAGCCAACGAGATAAAGGAACGATGACTCGATGCTTTGGGATCGACCCCGAGACCTTGGGACCCAATCCCGAGCCTCCAAGACCCGATCCCGAGTCCCGAGAATCGATGAGAAGTCCATGTGAAGCAAGGAGGAACCTTAAAGATCATATTGGAGGCCTACAAGACTCATCCCCGACGGGTATGACCTCAACCCGTCCGGGATGAGGTGCACAAAAGAGGATGCTCCTGTTTTGGGTCCATCCCGACCGGGACCAGCTCCTCCCGGCCGGGACCAACACCTTCCCGACGGGGACCACCTCCTCCCGGCCGGGAAGGGCACCTGGCAGCCGCGCTTTGTTTCTTCCTAATTCCCTTCCATTTGTAACCCTATAAATACTTACCGCTTGTATTGTTTATGGATCCTACATTAGTTTAGCCTCTCTTAAGCCTCTCTACAAGTTATAAACCCGAGATTTAGTTCCTCACATTAGTTTGAATCTCTCTTTAATCCTTAGTTAATCTTAGTTAATCTTAGTTAATTAGTTCTTGTATTAAGAAGATACTTGAAGACTTCTCCAAGATTGACAACCTTGGGATTATTTGGGTTTCTCTTTTATGCAAGATATCATCTTTTCATCATCCTATTGTTGGTATAACTTTCTTTTCTCTTGTTTATTGTTATTGAATCAAGTTTGAACCTTTACTTAGTGTTTATTGTTATTGATTGTTATTGTTCTTGATGATGAATGTTAGGGTTGTGATGTGGTTTTCTCTTGTTATTGTTGTTAGTTCTTCTTTGATTATGAGTGAGTAGATTACTTGTGGGTTAGTAGGGGGATTAAGGGTAGATTATGGGTGATTAGGGTTTGATTAGGGGTGAAGGGTAAATCCTTATTGTTAGTCACATTCTTGGCACACCATGTGTTTGTTGAAATGCTTGTTTGGGTTGTAGTGGCCATGCTTCTCATGCTAGTCTTCCTCTACTCATTGTTTGCCTAGTATGTGGACACCCTTGACCACCCAAGTCAACCTACTACACTTATGAACCCGACCTAACCCACCTCTTTTCCATATTTGATTCATCTTGTTAGCTAGTCATCATTTCTTTAGGTTGCTAGTTAGTTGGATCATTAGCATTGTTCAACATTTCTCTTAGTTTGCTAGTCGGCTTGTGTTTAGTTAGTATTTGGTAGTCTAGTTCATCATAGCTCATCATTAGTCTACTTTCTTCTCCTCTCATCTTAATTCATCAATTAGTAGCTCTTTGTGTTTGTTTGGTAGCATAGTCTTGTTTTAGGCCGATTTAGTCTAAACCTTGCAATACCGTCTCCGTGGACACGACCCGACTTACCCTAACTACCGTTAGGTGCTAGTTGGTTATTTAATTGGTGGCGGGATCCACGAAAAATCCTACCATCAGCGTGTCAGTATCCGCTCAAACCCAATCTGCTGGGGAGGTATAAGACTCCAAAATGTTCGAACGTGTCAGTATCCGCTCGAACTTAAATTGCCTCTGGATAACTAAGACCCGGTTGGGCTCCGAGACGTTTGCTGGCGTTCATTTATTTTGGTTAAGTGATATTTGCTATGCGGACTTGTCTTATTTTGTTCGGATTTGCTTTTCTTTGTTGTGATTTGTTATGAGCTTGGATTCGTTCGGAATTTGTTCAGATCGGCTTTGTTTTGTTTCTTTTATCATGCGCTCGAGCATGAGCATTCTTGTTAGTCGTGGTTTCTATGCTCGTTTTATTATTGTTCTTTGTTCGGGGTTAGTTTATACGCGTGCACTATCGGTATTGAGAATATCTTGTCGTTGTTTATTTGCTTGATTTAAGGGTGCGTGTTTTGCAGACATCAGATATTAGGCCTCGTTTGTTCTTGTTTTTAGTCTTGTGCCGGGTTAGTTGGACACACACTCATCTGCACCCCAATTCTCAGGCGCTTAGCCCTCAACGGTCCAGGTTTTGGACGCGCGACCTGAGGCGCCCGGGTTCTTGTGGGTCGGGTTTGCTTAAATCATCAAAGATTTGGGCGAATGATTCATTCGTCCTAAATTTCAAACGCGCGCCCCTCTTCGCCTCAATCTTGCTCCTTCGACCTATTCAACCAATTTTTGTCCCGATTTTTGCCATAAACATAAATGTCGACTCCGGGTAAGTTTTCTTTACTCGTCTATTATCGATTTTGCTTAATTTGGTTGATTGTGGGTCGATTTTGTTGAAACTCTAGAAAATTGATTTGGTTATTTTGAAT
The DNA here is from genome assembly GCA_958450325.1 of Agrostemma githago. NCBI lineage: Eukaryota > Viridiplantae > Streptophyta > Magnoliopsida > Caryophyllales > Caryophyllaceae > Agrostemma > Agrostemma githago. Next base: position 44,617,836 of record OY288249.1, read on the forward strand.
TTGCTAAGTTTCGATGCTTGTGCTTAATCCCATTGTTAAATTAGGGTTGATTAGAGCTTGTTAGGGTAGTTATAAGCTTGATAGAAGACTTTGAGGTATGGCAATGTCCTCCTATGGAGATAAATTCGAAATGCTAGGGTTAGGGACCGTTTTCTGGATTATTCACGTACTTATCCTTCGTACTCTTGCTCGATTAGTATTTGTGATGATGTGGGTGACTCCTTTGTGGATTTTTGTGAGTTAGGATGCCTTCTAGGGCACTTCATGACGTTTTGTGTGACTTACGACGGACCAAAATGCGTCGTAACGATGTCGGATTTTCCCGAAACCACTTCCATTGTGATCGGGATCAAAAATAGGTGTTAGTGAGCATTTTGGAATTTTGAAATCTCTATCCAAAATTTTGACCTTAATTTGACCTGTTTAAGCTGTTTTAGCCTGACCTGAGGCATGGATTTTTGTATTTTTGCTTGGTTTTGCAGTTAGAGGTGATACCGAGCATCCTGAGGGAGCTCCTTCGGTTGTCACTAGTGGCGAGGCCGCCGGGACGAGTTCACTGACTCCCCCACAGGATTCATAGAAGACGACGAAGCGTTCCATCGCAGCGTCGTGATCCAGAGGCCACAAATGAGGCTGACTTCGATAGGGTAAGGAAGCGTAAGCTTTCGGAGACGGTTGCTAGGAGGGCACATGTCTCGATTCCCGGACCATGGAACGAGTAGATCGACTACGAGGACCCTGAGTGGGCCCGGGACTAGGACGGTCACCAGTTGTTGTTTCGTCCCGACTTGCACGTTTCTCACCGCATTGTTCGTGGTCTGGTGAGTATCTCGACTCATGCTTATTAGTTTCAGGTTTTGAATTTTGGTTTCGGTTGGGTTCGGTCTGTTTTGTTTATACTTGTATTGCTTTGTTTTGCACCCTCAGGTCCGATGAGGACCTTCTCGGGTTTTACGACACGCCTTGAGATCTATTCTCAAAAATTGACCCTGCGGCAAAGAGGATTATTGCAAGGACCGCTCTGGATCCCGTAGTCGATCAATGGGTTCGATTGGTGGGTTTCAAGACCAAGTGCAACCTCATGGTGATTAGAGCAATGGTGGATCGCTTTCAGGATACTACCTCGACCTTCCATATGTCCTTTGGGGAGGTCGGGATGACTTTGGAGGACTTCGAGTTATAACGGGTTTACCCTGGGGTTCTGAGAGGATTAGATGGGCTGCCGAGGGCCCTAGGTTAGATAGTGATGAGGTCCGGGGCCTCATCAAGGATTGTTTGGAGCATGAGGCTTACTGTACGCCTCATGCTCTGGTGAGTTCGTACATCAGCGATCACTTCGAGAAGGTGGTGGTGTTAGAGGGTCAAGCACCCAACACGCCGGAGCAGGATTCCCGATTATGGTTGTGGTACTTCCTAGGATCGACCCACTTCTCGAATAAAGGCGAGAGGTTTAGTACTAGGATTTTGCCTCTCCTAGCTGATTTAGGTCAGCTGGGACGTTTTGATTAGGTAACCGCGACTTTCGCGGAGATGACTCGCTGCTTGAAAGTCATGGTGAGGCTGTTGCAGGTGGAGTCGGCCTCGGCTTTGTTCATCGTGAGGCCAAGTCTCGTGCTGGAGGTTGGTAACTGTCTCTGCATTCACTTTTCGGGTTTTGCTTAGCTTAGTTTGGTTTTGCTAAGATTGTTTTGGGGTTTTGCAAGCTTGGATCTATTCCTATTTTCCTTACTTGGCACCTAAAATGGTGCGGGCCCGTCCAACTAGATTCCCGGCGGTGATCGATTGGAGACTGGCTCAGCCTAAGAGTACGACCAGCCACTACCCGTCGAAGAACGTACTAGTTAACCGGCTACGCCTAGAGGACGTAAGTTTTCTCTTTATAGCTTGTTTAATTTAGTATCCTCCAAGGGCTTAGGGTTATTGAAATGCTGGTTTCGTTTGTGTAGTTCGTGGTCCGTCCTTGGGCCAACTACGAGGGTGTGCCTGAGTATGTGGCGGCAGAGTTGAGGCCTCGGAGCTACTGGAGGATGCTCCTTCTTGCGTTGTTTCGACCGGTTTGGTATCTGGGCGAACGGTTGGTGTGTCAGTGCTTATATAACGATTTTAGGGTACCGGTTGATCCTTCCCGGACCATGTTCAGACCACCGACCGCCACAGAGGTCCTCGAGGGTACGGATGGAGAAGAAGGTGATGCACTCCTGGTGCCAGGTGCCTCCTATCTGTCTCATGTCACCCAGCGGCTAGCTTGCCACCGCCTCGTGGTGAGAACTCGATCTTTGGTTTTAAAGCTTGTTTCATTTTATGGCTTAGTATTTGCTTGCTTTCTGACCGGCCCGCTTTTGTTTCAGCAGGCCGACCCAGATGATGTTGTTCAGCACCCAGACTTCCCTTTGATTCTTCTTAGGGTAGACGCAGCTGGGGTAGCTTTCACTGAGCCTCTCCCCCCGTGTTCTGCAAAGGAGATGGACGCTGGGATAGAGTGGCGTGACCAGGTATACCGGGCTAGTTTCGGTTTCTGTTTTCGATATGGGTTCTAAGAGTTAGATTTCGTTTGGCTAACTTGTATGGTTTCGTCAGCAAGCCATCAGCGGTTGTGGCAGGCCGCCAATTGCTTCCGGGCCTAAGCCTCGAGGGTCTCCCGTGACAATTCGGGACCTCGATCAGTGAGTGCGTGTACCCAGGGTTGATTTTTTAGTTATTTTGTATGTTTTCCAAAAGTGCGGGTTACATTCGCAAAATACCCCTGATATGGTGGGGCAGCTGGAGACTCGGGTGACCGAGCTCGAGGTGGAAGTGGCTGATGCACGACAGCTCTTGCAATCCCGGGATGACAAGATTTCCCAGCTTAAGGAGCGATTGGCTCGGTCTCAAAGTGAGACCTCAGCGCAGGGCGAGGCTAGGCGAGGGATTGGGATGGAGAGGGAGGCTGAGGCTGAGGCTGAAGGTCATGCTACGGGCATCACCGAGGAGGTTGGAGAGATTCCGGAGACAGTCACTCTAGATATGCTATCGGGGACGGTAGTGGGTCTCCTACTTTTGATTTGGAGGACTTAGGTCTGGATAACAACATCGGTGAATTCGTGATAGCCATCGGCGCGGCTTCTAGGTGTCTTCCGTTGTTTTATGAACTGGATTTGTGTATGAATTTGCATTTTTTGTATATTCTTAAAACTTTTAGTATTCGAATTATTTAGTTTAGTCTTGTGTTTTTGTTTTGTGAAATGCTGACCTAGATTGACAAGTAATCACTTCGCGTTTGTTTTATTTGCGATTACATCATAGTTTATGACGTTTTAAAATGCGTTGGGGTTGCGTGAGAGTACGAAAATGGTTTTTCGGACTTTTGAAATACGTTAGTTTGAGCCGGGAGTTAGGTCAAGTAGTACGTCGATTAAAATGTTTGACTCGACATGGTGCGGAATGTAAAAAAAACCAGGTTTTGACCGAGTGTGTTAGGAGGCAAGTGTAGTTGTCTCGACATTCATATTTAGGATGAGCCAAAAAAACGAAAAAGATCTAGGCTAATTTTTTTTTAAAGTTAGACCACTTTTTGTGTATTCATGACAATGTCGTGCTTGGCTACTGACGCGACTTGACAATAACCGTTAAATGCTACAACATGCCTAGGTTGGGTAGCTTATCCCCCTAAAAGAAAAAAAAATGAAAAGACGTCTAAGTCCGGTGGGTCCGACGGGTGAGATGTGTTATCCGCGTGACCTCGCAACTCTTGCTTGGGTGTTTCGGTCTCCGGAGAGGGTTTTAGTTACTTCGGGAGATCGTTCCCGACTTCTGGGATGTCAGATGGTAGTTATGATGATAACGCGGGGTTGATGCCTTGGTTTTTGGGCTGCTTGGGAGGCTGATGACTTGGGAACAGACGCTTGGACTAAGGCAGTCGGGTCCCGGGTCGCTTAGGCTCAGGCGGCTGGAGATTTGGGCGCTTGGCCTGGGGCGGCCAAGATCCCGTTTATGGAAATTTTGGTAGTTTCCTAATTGTTGTGGGATTAGGGCTATATATACGAGTTATGAGTGCTTGTTTTAGACATACTAAAAATACTCAAAGTGTGCCTATAGCTTCCTTGTATTGTTTCGAGTCATATCGGGTTTCGGGAATCTCCTGACTGAGTGGGTGGGTTGTTTTAAGAAATGTGACCTCGAGGTTTGTCCAAGTGATGGCTTGTCAATGATCATTGCGTTGAGCCGAGTTAAAATTCAAGAAGACTTCTTGCTAGCATGCTCTAAATTTTGGGACGCAAAAAGTCATGTTTTTGCATTTCCCAGTGATACGGTTTGTCCTCACCTCGAGGAGCTAGACGCCATAGGTGGGTGGAGTTCGATTCGACCCTGTGTGCCTTTGGAAGATGATGCTTTTGTGGAACAGCTTTGTCTTTTTTTTGGACCTTTCTTCGTTAGAGAAGGCTAAGGTTTTCTTTGCGAAAGATGGCATTGATCGAGAGTTGCTTTTCAGGACATTCTCACAGACTGATTCTTACAATATTTCAACTCTAGCATGCAAGCGGGCTTTTAACATTGCGGTGGCTTGTTACCATCTTTTCGAGGATGCGTCGGCGCGTGAGGGTTGGGGTAATCCTTGGGTTTTGGATGTCGTTATGGGATGGAACATGGACGATCACCCTCTTTGCTTATTTTGGGCGAGCTCATTCTAGGTCTTGACGCTCGTGCCCGGCTGCATCAGGCTCCTTTTCGGGGTTCTAAGATCATTTTGCAGGTGCTTAGGGTGTTATGTTTCTTTATTGATTTGTTGTTTTTTTTTATTTTGTGCTTGCTTTAGTTTGAAGGCGTGACATTTTCTTGTGGTTTGTGCAGGTTTGGCTACAGGAGCGGCTTGGTTTGTGATGCGGTGATTCGTCGTCGATCCCGACACCAATAAACCAACCTACCTAAACTAAGTAGTATGGGCAAGTCGGGTCGGTCCACAAGAGACGGCAAAGGGAGTTTAGACTAAAGCTTACCTAATCTCAAGACAAAGTCACAAGGAAACAAATGAGAAGAATTGTTGATAATGGATTGAACTAAGACGATTACTAGATGGACAAGAGCATCCTAAAACAATGATAAGAACTAAAACTATAATGATGAAAATGGAGAATTCAATAAGGGAAAGAGTAGTGTTAGGTCGGGTTCATAGGTGTATAAGGCTAGGGGGAAGTCGAGGGTATAGGTTTCACCTAGTCACTAAGGTAAGGCCGCGCTCTCCCGTCAAAGACAAACCCGAAAACTCATGTATGATGCTACCCAGAACAAGAGAATTCAACCACAAGATTATGCATACAATGAGAAGGAGGAAACTAGCAAGAATAGCTTGGCCACTACTACTCTAACAATCATTTCAACAACCATATAGCATGCTTAACATGTGACTAGCAACAAAGATTCAACCTTTACCCACAATCAATCCATAATTACCATAAACAACACCTAATCCTTCTATTAACCCCACAATGAGTCTACTCACACATGTTTAAGATGAAACTAACATTAACTAAAGAAACTAACATAAGAACAAGAACATTCTTAATGAAGGATAAACAAAGGAGAGCAATGAACAAGAGAAAAAGAATGAAACTTTACTAGCAATTCAAGATAAAGAATAAATGAGAAGAAAGATTTTACCCAACTAGAATGGAATGGAAAATATTGAAACTTGTATATAAAGAAAACCCAAAACCTCCACCAATGTTGTCAAGATTGGTGGATCCTTGAAGAAATCCCTTAATACAAGAGTAACTACTATGATTAAGCTAAGATTAACAAAAGATTAAGGTAAGATTAAGGAGGCACTAAGCTTATGCTATGTATTCTTAGTCTAGGGTTTCGTGCTTTACAAATTACAAGAGGAAGGGTATATATAGTGTTCCACAAGTGAGAGAAAAGAAACGAGGAAGCGCGTAGGAGCTGGGTCATTCCCAACCGGGAAGGTAATGGTCCCGCTCGGGAAGACCTATGGTCTCGACCGAGAAGACCCCTCTTCCTGACCAGGAAGGTAATGGTCCCGCTCGAGAAGACCTACAGTCCCGACCGAGATGGTGATGTTCTCGGTCCAGAAGGCTTCATAGTATCGTCTGATCTTTGGCACGCTTCGTCTCGGCCGCGACGGGCTTCCCGGTCGCGATGAGTGACTTTCTCTTGCTTTTCCTTGGTTCCATGAATACCTTGTGACTCGGAATCAGTCCTTACGACGTAGAAATGGCCTAAAAGACCCGCGATCTCGCCATACGGACCTAGAAACACAAAATATCACTAGAGAAGACATTAGTAGCACAAAAATTGCTTCTAAGAGCGATTAAACTAAGGAAAAGCAAGTAAAGCAAGAACAAAAGACGATAAAAACTAGGCATATCAACTCCCCCACACTTAACCCTTACTCGCCCTCGAGTAAGCACGAACTAACTAACTAACTAACTAGAAAATAGACTACTTGCCGAATGGGTATTAGCGCACCCTACGCCCTTTCAACTCACGCCGAAGTGTTTATGAGGTAAAACAGTCCCCGCAAGACAAGTGAGGTCTTGTGACAAAAATGGTGGATACGCCTCGCACTCAAAATGAACAAACACACAAACACGCAAAAAGAGACGTATCCAAACTAAGAAAACACCGAATTCCTCATCAAAACGGTGGGAAGACACCGGTCATGAACCCAAGGCAAGCGAAACATTCTCGAGTTAGCTACACAAGAAGAAAGGGACACAAGTTCTAATAGAATGACGGCTAAGCAACAATTATATTGACAACTTGCCTAAGTTCTTCTAATCTACTAAAGAAAATTTACACCGGGACGATAAATGGAGTGGAAAAAGGATGTACCCCGGAGCGAGTCGACACTGTAGGTAAGTGAAATTTCATTCCCCAAGCAAAGCCTAGAGGGTCGTCCCAAATTCAAAGTAACCAACTAGTCCAAACAAAAAGGATGAATATGCTAAGCAAAGAGGAGGACAACCGAATAGTCGCTGCTATATTCCTTCCTCGGGACTCGGTCCGTAGGTAGGCCCTTCATGGCGACGAATCGATAAAGGACTAAACAAAAAGGAGGATAATCGAATAGTCACCGCTATCTTCCTTCCTCGGGACTCGGTCCGTTGGTAGGCCCTTCATGGCGACGAATTGACAAAGAAAAAGGCTTTTTATTTTTGTTTTTGGAAATATTTTTGGGTTTTTTTTGTTTTATTTATTTATTTTTTTCATTTTTTATACTTTTCTTCTTGACTTGGGGCTAACATTTTTCACTTTTGATTTACTTTTTCTTCTCCCCTTAAGTCAATCAATTGAGGGCAATTTTTTGGGCTTTTTTTATAGCCCTATTCTTTCTTGATTGACTTGCCCATATTTGTCATTAAAATGCAACTTGCCAATTTCATATTGCAAAGCTTATTATTTGGAAATGGAGGAATGGTAGGAAAATAGGTAAGTTAGGTGTGTACCCCTTCTTAACCCACAAAAAGGTGAAAAATTTGGACTAGAAAGCGGTTATTCGAATAAGGTCACCTAAGGAAATGAAACCCGGGCACCAAGGCCTAACACTCCGGGGGTGGTCAAGGTGGTCAAATGCAAATCCCGGTGTAAATACTTACTAGAAAAGATGGACTCAAGGCAAAAGGTCAATATAATTATTGATTAAAGGTCATCCTACTAGAATAAAGTCCACAAATCCGAAAAGTGATGATAACTAGGGAATAAGGAGCACTTGCACCCGAATCACACAACCGGGTTTTCGAAAAAAACTTTTACCTACACCTAACAAAAACTATACAAGACAATGACAAAAGTAGGAGAAAAATACACAAAGACGAAAGAAGGAAAAATAAACATGCAAAACAACCACCCCTTACAATCCAAGCAAGCTACTTGGATAACCCGAACTTCACAAAGCTCCACCCGACCCACCATCACCACAAACTCAATCTCCAAACTCTACAACGGAAAAAGGAAAAAAGGGATGGAGTGATATTACCGAGTGTCTCTAGAGCTTCCCAAAAATAATGGTCATCGAGCAACCTACAAGGAAAATGAGAGGCAAAACGCACACAAACGACAAATATACAAGACACGAACAAGAAGGAAAATAAAACACAAAAGAAAATATTTTTGAGATTTTTGAAAATTTTCAAATTTTTAGGGATTTTTGGATTTTTTTCGAAAAACTACGAAAATAAAACTAAACTTAAACTAAACTATCGCTCCCCCACACTTAAATCGAGCAATGTCCTCATGCTCGATCGACAGTGTGTGGAAGACACTAAAGAAAAGGAATAAATTAAAAGAAAATAGACTAAAAAGATAAAAACTAAAAATTAAGGAATAAAAAGGAAAAAGTACACTAAAAGTGAAGAAGAGGTAGAGGGTTTCGGGCCTAGGTGTTTTCACGTCACCTAGACCCGTGTCAAGAAAAAGATATGGAAGGGGGGAAGTTAAATAGGAAAGCGAAAATGAAATGGGAGGGGAGGACTAGGTGTAATCATGTCACCGAGCTCGGATTCCGCCTGATTTCGACTAAATTCTACCAATTAATCTAAAAAAGGAAGAAAAATAAATAAATAAATAAATAAATAAAAAGAAATAAAAACTAAGTAAACAAAGGACAAATTGTCATTTTGGATTTTGAAGTGACTTTTGACGTAATCAAGTCGTCAAGAATCACCGGGAGCAATTCTCAAAAAGGCCCCGAGGGCCACCAAATCACAATAACAAGAGGAAATAAAAAGGACAAGCATCAAAAACGGAAAAGAAAAGTAAGTCGTCATACCAAAAGGTTAGCAACCGACACATCTCCATCGTTTCAATATAATCAATAATCATCTTGCTCGTCATCATCCCCCTCCTCACTTTCATTGTTACCATCTTCATCTTCTTCTTCTTCTTCTTCTTCTTCTTCTTCACCGGCTTCATGATTACCCACCCTCCTATTAGCATCGAAGGCATCTTCGGCCTCAAACTCCTCGTCATCCATCATAAGACCACTACTACTAGGATTACTGTAGTTCGGAAAGTACTCGGGCCTATACCATGATGGAAGGTTGCCTTGCGGATTTATATACTCCTGATGAGCTAAAAGGTGAAAGTCGGGGTATTGGGCATAGTAGTTCTCCCTCCGCTTCTCATATTGCCCAATATGTAGCGCATTTAGCATAGCGGCCATAGATTCATCGGCCGGGGGCTAAGGGTAGGCAAAGGGGGTGTATGGTATATACTGAGGGATATCAATAAATGCTGGGGGTGAAGTGTAGAAGGGGTAGGGTTGTAGGTTCTTGTTGATGTTGTTGTTGGGTTGGTTGTTGTCGTTGCTGTTGTCGGGGCTCCACATTAGGACGTGCATGCGGGCTACGGGAGGAAGAGGCACCGGGATCACCTCCCGCACCCGGTACTAAAAGGTTAGGCTCTTGGACCGGGACGAGGAATTGTCGCAAAGGAACATGGGTCGGGAGCGTAGCGCATGGTAAATTGAAGTGCGGCCGACCCGAGGTATTCCATTGATACCTCTTATGCTCCCTATCATAGGCAATCCACTTATGGAACCTAGTTAAACACTCCTCATTTATGGTCGTTTCGCCCGGTACGGGGGTCAACTCTTCCTCATTAAAATTCTCATCAATCGCCTTAGCCACATCTGTTATGAGCCCCCCAAGAACAATCTCCCCCCAAATATTTCCCCGCCTTACTAATCTTTTGAAAATGCTTCGCCAAAGCAAGAGGAAGGTCGGTGGTAAACCTAGGTTGGCTTTTGATATTTAAATAAGCACCGAGTATGGTTAACTCTTGTTGTGTGAAGGTGCCCATTTCGGTCCTCCCAAATATTGTACCCGCAATTAGACGATGCCAAATACGTAAAACCGGGTGGTGGACATGACGGCTAGACAACCGTCGAAAGTCGACGAGGGTGAGACCAGTTATACTTTTCCAAACATCGGCCTCATTAAAGCCGGCGGGTATGCTACCATTAGGAGAGGGGGGAAGACTAAAAATAGCACCAAATTAGGGGAGGGTCTAGTGGTAATCACAATTGTTCGCTCGAAAAGCAACCCGGGGTGGATCGACTCTAGTATTTAGAGTAAAGCTACTAAAGAACTCTAGAGTGAGTTGCTTGTATGTCAATTCATGCATATTAAACAGCAATTCCAAACTCATACCCTCAAAAAACTCTCTACTTTGCTCAAGAATGCCTAACTTTCTAAGTATAATCTTGCAAAGAAATCTAGTTGGCTCAAGAGGCTTACCAAGGAGCTTAATGAATTGCTCCCTCTGCGACTCAGAACCAAAGGTAAGGGTAGGAAAACCCGGGTGATGAGGAATTTCCGGTTCCTCAATCTCGACCTTGACTTCGGGCTCGACTTCGGCTCTTGAAGTAGACGCACTCTTCCTTTTCTTGCTTGCAACCACCCTCCCTTTCTTCTTTGGAGCCATTTAAGATGAAGAAGCTTTAAAAATGCTAAACACCAAAATCGATTTTTACCCAAAAATAAGAGCTAGAACCCACAAAAATACCCAAAAGGAGCTTAAGATTGATGAATCAAGCCTCCAAAACAAACCCTAATAAGCTCAATCAAGTTTGGCGAAAAACCCCCCAATTTCGGATTTGGGGAAAAATGGGGATAAAATTGATTTCTTTTTCAATTTCTGGGGGTTTAGATGGTAGAAAATGGGCCTAAGATGATTATTAAAGGGATGAAAACTGATTTTGAGGTGTTTAGGAAGTGATTTGATGAGATTTGGTGGAGTACTGGAGGATTTATGGTGATTTGGGATTTTGTTTGAAGTTGGGGTTTGAGGTTGAAGAGAGGTTGAAGATGAATTGTGAAAGGAGTTAGTAATGAGGTGGAGATGGGTTGGGTTGGGGTTGGGTGTTATGTGAGAGGGTTTGGGGAGGGTTGGGCTGATTAATGAGTGGGAGGGTCGGGCTGGTTTGCAAAATCTGATGAACTACGCCTGAATAACGTCAGTCCCGACCCGGAAGAACTACGGTCACGACCGGGATGGTTATGCTCCCGGTCGGGATAGCATCACGGTAGCTGGGTTTTTGGTTCATCTCATCCAACCGGAGAGGCTTTGGTCCCGCCCGGGAAGCTGTTCTTTCCCGACTGAGAAGGAAACGATCTCGGTCGGGATGGCCACACAGAACGTGGGTCTGAAGCATCATCTTGTCCCGCCCGTGAAGCAATGATCCCACTCGGGAAGCAACAAGCTCCCGCCCGAGAAAGATACAATCCCGCTCGAGAAGATATCCCTTCCCGACCGAGATGGAGATGTTCCCGGTCGGGATGGGCTCACAGAACATGGGGCTTTGGCCTCAACTCGTCCCGCCCGAGAGGCTTTGATCACGATCGGGAAGACATGCCTTCCCGAACGGGATGAATATGTTCCCGGTCGGGATGGGCTCACAGAACCTCCAACTTTTGCCTCAATTCGTCCCGCCCGGGAAGACTTGATCTCGGTAGGGACGACGATGGTAGTGGCCAAGAAGCCTTCCTTCATCAATAACATACCGAACCTTCCGCCCAATTTACAAATAACACCTCGGGATCCGAAATCCCGTCCCCAAAAGCTTATTCTAAGCTCAAAAATGACCATCTAGCTCCAATCTTCCAATAAAAATCCCACCGAGCCGAAACTTGTAGGAAAAATAGGAAACCTAGCAAGAAATACTTGATGTTAATCATGGGAGATAAACGTAGAGCTTGTCTTGATTTGTAAATATTCACCCAAGCAATCAAAGCTTCATCAAAGCTCCATAAATCAATAAAAAGATCGCTCCCAAGATCGCCTCAAGCATTCACGTCCAAAAACTCAACATATTAACTCATCAATCTTCAATCACCCTACACAACTCCATAAAACTCATTAAAACCCCCTCCCTCACATCACTCACACACACACACACACACAAAGCCTAAAAATGCAAGAAACACAAAATAAATCACGAAAATTAAAAGAAGAAAGGAAAGGAAAATTTACAACATGACGGTTCTTTAGGAACTCCGTCAAACCGAGCTTGTTTGAGCGGTTAAGAGGGGATGGGTTGGAGGTAAAGAACCTCCACCGATCTCGTTGTTGCACTTTTATTGTATTGCTTGATCCTTTGACCGTTGACCCCGAACAATTCACCTTTCTCGTTGCTTAACTCGAAGTCCCCATACCGACCGACTTCCGTAATAGTGAATGGTCCCGACCAACGTGACCGGAGCTTTCCGGGAAACAATCTTAGTCTCGAATTGAACAATAATACCTTGTCGCCAACTTGAAATGACCTCTTTATGATCTCTTATCATGCAATAACTTAGTGCGCTCCTTGTAGATCCGGGCACTCTCGTAAGCATGTTGTAACACCCGCTATTTTTCCTAACATTTTTATCCTTTCCGTTATGACTCTTTCACATTTCGGTCTTGCATTTCCTCTTTTTCCAAGCTTTATTTTAATTTTTGAGTTTAAAGATTTTTATTTTTATTTTAAAAGATTTTAATTCTTTTAAATCTATTTATTTGATTTTCTTCGTAAATTATTTATTTTTCCGCGAGGAATTTTATTTGTCTACGAATTAAGTATTTAAGCTCGGATTTGAGTTATTCCTTTTTCTACAAATGTCCAAACATATTTTTATAATATTTTCAACTAGTAAATATTTTTATTTACGAAAACTTACCCATTAATGATTTTATTACGAAGCTACGCGAATAATTATTTTCTTACGCGAGGTTTACTCGAATTGCTTTGAAATGCCTCTAACTTATAAATCATTTGAGACTTTTTCCCCATATTTTGGACCGACAAAACTCCTTGTCACAATTTTACTATGTTTTATTAATACGATTCATTTTATTACGTAAAACCGAAAAGATATGATTATTTCCCCTCTCATTTAATTGTTGCATTTTTGCTCAAACTCTTCACACTCCCTCTTAACCTCATTGGATTCCACATTGATGATACCACATTGGATTCTTCATCCATTTTAATTCCATTTATGCTTAAAACCATTCCTCTCTCCCTTACATTCATTTGTGCATTAAAAAAATTGTTACAACATCATCTTCCTCATCATCCTTTGGCCATGTTACTCCTCATCTTCTCTTGGCTGATTTTTGTTCAATTCGAGTCCTAATCGTCTCATTTTTTAGCGTCGAATTAATCCTCTTTCCGAGCTGATTGGGGGTGGGCCGCCTGTCAATCAACTGCCTGCAACGCAGGCCCCGAGACGATTCCTGTCGGAGAGTCGAAAGACTAGCCCCCAGCAGGGACCAAGAACAAAGCATGAAAGCGCTAAAGGTGGGCCGTCAGCCGCCGAGAGCGCAGCCCAACCCAGCCTGCCAGAGCTTAGCAGCCGCCTGCCTGGAGACTGTCTGCCCTGGAAAGGTCCCTGGCCAACAGGGCCGGGATCCCAGGGGCCCTCTCGTCATTTTGCCTAAGGTAATTGGGAATGGATGGATGAGAAGCCGCCACTTGTCGCCTTCCCATCCAACCATTCCTCATTCTCTTCTCTCTCTTGTGGGAAGGTATAAATACCTCTCCATTTCCCACATGAGAGGGGTTGGATTTTCTCTCTCTAGACTCTTACTCTTAAAACGCCGCCTAGTTCCTCACGAGCTAGGTTCGTAAAGGCATTTCACGGACTGACTTAGGCATCGGAGAGGGTTCCCTCGGACAACCTCCGAGGCCCTGTGCGTTTATTGTGCAGGGAGCAGGCCGTTTTCCGCCGGGAAAGTCCGACTCTAAGAGTGAGAGAAAGGGGAGATCAAGGGAATCGAGCGACTAATCATCCATCATCAATTCAATTACACTACCCGGATTCTAGGCCGGGTAAATTGTTTCCGTAACCGGAACAATTTGGCGCCGTCTGTGGGGAACTTACGGTTGTGCTCACGAGTTACCCACTAAAATCAACCACTCATAACCACAAAATTAAACACAATCATGCCAGAAATCGTCGATGACAGTGCAGGAGCGGGTCCGACGGTCCCTCCGGTGACCCCCCTGTACGGAATGCCGCTGTTGGAGAGGGTCCCTCCTGCCACAATCCTTGGGGTTGAGGGAACCAATCCCTTCGGTGGACCTAACACTGCTGTGACACCCGAGCTGGGGGCACGCCCTGGACGTGCTCTCAATCTGACCCCAGCTCAGATGGCACAGGCAGCCGCGTTCTTCTCTGCGATGCTGGATCAGGAATTCACACCTGAGGACTTGGTGGGCAGGGTCGCATCGGCTCCTAGGCAACCGTCCCCAGTCAGCAGGGACGAGGCCGGGGGCACGAGGCGGACCGCCGCCAGAAACGCTCAGAGAAAAGCGAGAAGAACAGCCCAAGTGTATACGCATGTGCAGAGGCGCATTACCACTGACAAACCAGAACCACCTACCCAGCAGGCGGTCTCTATTCACACGACAGAATCGGCGTCTGGAGGGCAGGGAGGCTTATCTCAAGGATTACAGGAGCGCATGAGGCCCAGGGAGCCTGTGTCAAAACGCCTAGGAGAGAGGCCAGGCGGAGTTTTCTCCAGGCTAACACCTGCGGCCAAGGAACAGTCAGCCCCCGGCTTATCCCAAAGCTTGCAATCCAGACTCAACCGAGGACAACCGCTCGAATCCAGGTACCATCAGGGTGAAAACCTCTACCACTCCCAGAGGAAGAGGCCCAGGCAGACCTCCTCGGGAACAGAGGACGAGGCAGCTAGCAGACCGCCACCGAGGCACCGCTCCCCCAGTACGAGGAAACCAACCCATAAACAATGGGAATCTCATGGTAACCAGTCTGGGGAAAGCAGGTCACGACTGGTAGGCAGGCCTACGAAAACCCCGTTGCACCCTGAGGTACAAGAGTACCCCATTCCAAAAATCAAAATGCCCACCATCAAATTTGACGGAACGACGGACCCTGAAGACCACCTGGCAGCCTTTGAGAGCCACATGGGCATGTATGATGTAGATGATGCCATCTGGTGCAAAGTTTTCCCTACCACCCTGGTGGGACTTGCGCAGGGGTGGTTCAGAGATCTCCGCCAGGGGTCAATCAGGTTCTTCATAGAGTTGGCTGAAATTTTCCTTGAACAGTATGCCGGAAATAAGAGAAGACGTCTTACCCGTTTCGATCTCATGACCCTGAAACAAAAGAAGGGTGAGAGTGTGAGAGAATACATGAGAAGATTCGATCTATCCTACCAGCAGGTTAGGGAGATCGACGATTCCACCGCCGCCTACGCCCTGACAATCTCCCTACTTCCAGGGGAAATGAAAAACCAGATGATCAGGGCCCAGCCCGAAACCTTGGCCATGGCCAGAAAGATTGCTGAGGGGTTCATTCTGCAGGAAGAGTTCCACGGCCTGACGGACACCCCCGCGGGCCAAACAAAGCCTCAAGGGGGACCGCAGGGTGGAAGGGGCAGAGGTGAACCAGGTAAGCAAAAAGAAGAGGGAGACACTCCCAAGAAAGAACGCCCAGTCTACCAACCCAGATTCGATAGTTACACCGCTCTGAACAAATCCAGGGCGGAAATCTTCGAACTGGAAAAAGAAACTGCCAAATGGAACCGTCCAAGCAAACCTCGCAGCCCGAAAGGCGACCCAAAGAAATTCTGCACTTTCCACGACTGTATTGGCCACACCACCGAAGAGTGCCGTCACCTGAAGGATGAAATTGAGAAATTAATCAGGAACGGATGGTTGGCCAACTACGCAGCTAAAAACAAGTCTCAGAAGGAAGTATCTGAGAAACCCGAGGGGTCAGTGCAGAACCGGATGGTAATTCACGTGATTTCAGGGGGCACTGAGGGCCAGCTCAGTCGAAGAAGTCAAAAAAGGCAAATGCGCGAGCTAAGAAACCAGATCTGCTACGCTGAGAAAGAAGGGAGCCCAAAGGGAGTGACACTAAGTATCACCCCTGATGATGCAGGATGGGTGATATATCCGCACAGTGATCCTCTGGTGCTGTCCCTAGAAATCAGCAACCATATTGTGCGAAGATGTATGGTACACACAGGCGCATATACAAATCTTTTATACAAGGATGCTTTCGAAAAAACGGGCCTAGAAAAAAGGCATCTACGGCCCGCTCCCGGATCCCTGTACGGATTCAGTGGGGCCGGCGTACTGCCCATGGGCGTCATCGACTTACCTGTAACCTTCGGGGAAGATTCCGCAGCCAGGAATGTCAGGGCAACCTTTGTTGTTGTGGATGCAAGGTCTGCCTATAATGCCCTGATTGGCAGGGCCACGCTGGATGAAATCGAGGCCGCAATCTCCATCAGAGCTCTCACCATTGCGTATGTCACAGACTTCGGGCTGGAAGGAAAGATACGTGGGGACCAGGAGTCAGCCAGACAATGCTACTCCGTGGCCCTACAAGAGCACGAGAGGGACAGAAAAGGAAAAAGAAAAGCTGACAGTTCCCCCTGCAGGGAAGGCGAAGTCCCAGTCGAGCACCCGACGCCCGACCGCCTGGAACCAGGAGGCGAAAGCATGCTGGTGGACTTAGAACCAGGAAGACAGGTCCTGGTAGGAACAGGTTTGGAGGAATCCTACCAGGCCGAACTGGTCAAACTTCTGAGAGAGAACAAAGACGTGTTTGCCTATTCTGCAGACGAGATGCCCGGCGTTGATCCCTCATGCATCGTTCACAAGCTGAACGTAAGCATGGATGCTCGCCCTGTAAAGCAAAAGAAACGAAATATGTCTGCAGAAAAAGACGCAGCAATCAAGGAAGAAATCGACAAACTCTTGAAGGCAGACTTCATTGAAGTCTGCGACTACCCAGAATGGCTGGCAAATGTTGTCATGGTCAAAAAGTCGTCTGGAGCATGGAGAATGTGCGTCGACTTTACGAACCTGAACAAAGCCTGCCCGAAAGACTGCTATCCGCTCCCTCGGATCGATCAATTGGTAGACGCCACCAGTGGCTACACCATGCTAAGCTTCTTAGACGCCTTTTCAGGCTACCACCAAGTGTACTTGTGGCAGCCGGACAGGGTGAAGTGTGCGTTCATCACTAGTTCGGGCACTTACATGTATAAGATGATGCCCTTCGGGCTCAAAAATGCGGGAGCTACGTACCAGCGTCTGGTTGACAAAGTGTTTGAAAAACAAAAAGGCAGAAACATTGATGCTTACGTTGATGATGCCATCGTAAAAAGCAGGGAAGACAGGGAGCACCTGACAGACTTGCAGGAAACCTTCAGTTCTCTGCGCGCTTATAAAATGAAACTAAATCCGAAAAAGTGCACGTTTGGAGTACGCTCCGGAAAATTCCTAGGGTTCTTGGTCAGTTCTCGGGGTATAGATGCCAACCCTGAAAAAATTCAGGCAGTTCTAGACCTCCCTGAGCCCAAGACCATCAGGGACATCCAGCGCCTGACGGGACGAATGGCCGCCTTGGCACGATTCATAGCCCGGTCAGCAGACAGAGCCACTCCTTTTTTCAAAATTCTGAAAGGAAACAAACAGTTCAAATGGGAAAGCGAGCAGAAAGAGGCCTTCGAGCAACTGAAGGACCATCTTAAGAGGCTCCCTACCCTGGCAAGACCAGTAGCAGGAGAAAAACTTTTCCTCTACATTGCAGTAACTAATATAACTGTCAGCGCGGTCATCCTACGGGAAGAGGCAGGCACCCAGCAACCTATATACTTTGTGAGTCATGCGCTGGGGGCAGCTGAGAAGAATTATCCGATGGTTGAAAAAGCCGCCTACGCGGTCATAATTGTAGCCAGGAAGCTCAGACCTTATTTTGACGCGCATCCAGTCATAGTCCTCACCGACCAACCCCTGGAAAAGGTGTTGGAAAAATTCGAAAAATCGGGAAGATTGTTGAAATGGGCAATTGAGCTGAGTGGGCTAGGTATATCTTACCAGCCGAGAACAGCCATCAAAGCCCAAGCTCTGGCAGACTTTTTGGCTGAGTGCTCCCATTCAGGGGAAGAGGAAGCCCCCGCCCAGGAGTGGGTCGTATACACTGATGGGTCCTCAACGGCCAACGGCGCAGGCGCAGGCGTCGTATTAACCAGCCCAGAAGGGACCGACTTTGAGCATGCTCTCAGATTCGTTTTCCCAGCATCAAACAATGAAGCAGAGTATGAAGCAGTACTCGCAGGCGTCAGGCTGGCTAAACCCGCAGGGGCGGAACGAATTGTTCTAGCAACAGACTCCCAGCTCATCGCCAACCAAATCAATGGAGAATACGAGGCAAGAGACCAAGCAATGGCCGCATACCTAGAGATGGTAAAGGGAGAATTGTCCGACCTGAAATCATATGAGGTCAAACAAATTCCCCGATCCCAGAACAACAGAGCAGATGCCCTGTCAAAACTGGCAAGCTCCAGTCTGCAGGACATCCGAAGATCAGTATGGGTCGACGTTTTACACGAGAAGTCTACTGATCCCTGTCAAACGATTAATGCCGTGGAAGAAGAGCTGGAAAGCTGGATGACCCCTTTCGTCCAGTACAAGAGGCACGGTATCTTACCGTCAGACTCGTTACAAAAAAGGAAGGTACAGGCTAAAGCAGCCTGGTTCATATTCATTAATGGAGAACTCTACAAAAAATCTTTTACTTATCCCCTGCTTAAATGCCTACGGGCGGATCAGGCCGCTGAGGTATTGGATGATATCCACTCAGGGATTTGTGGGCATCACATTGGCGGGAGGTCGCTGGCCCACAAGGCCCTCAGGGCAGGCTACTACTGGCCTACCATGCTGGCAGATGCCAAGAGCCTGACCCAGAAATGCAGAAAATGCCAACTCTTTGCCCCATCGATCCATGCCCCGGCTTAGGAGCTCAGGCCAATCCTATCTCCCATCCCCTTTGCTCAATGGGGGATGGACATCCTAGGACCCTTCACGGTGGCCACAGGGGGCAGAAAATTCTTAATTGTCGCCATAGACTACTTCACCAAATGGGTGGAGGCTAAGGCAGTGCCTAACATCACTGAGCCGGCAGTCAGGAAGATGATCTGGCGAAATGTCATCACCCGGTTCGGTGTACCAAAAATGCTGGTATTTGACCACGGAAGGCAGTTCGATAATGACCCACTAAGAAACTGGCTGGAAAGCCACAACATCTCAGTCGCCTACTCAGCCGTCTGCCATCCTCAAACCAATGGACAGGCGGAAGCAGCCAACAAACAAATTCTGAATGGCCTGAAGAAAATGGTGGATGACTGCAAAGGCAGGTGGGCTGATGAACTCCCCAGTATACTCTGGTCCATCCGAACTACCAGAAAGGAGTCTACAGGCCAGACCCCATTTGGCCTAGTATATGGAGCAGAGGCTTTATTGCCAATTGAGACAAGGATTCCCTCTCTACGTTCCCTGCAGTACAACCAGGCTGAGAATGAAGCTGCGATGGTTGAGGCCCTGGACTTGGTAAGTGAGCTAAGAGAGGAAGCCGGTACCAATATCGCTGCCTACCAGCAGCGAATGAGGAAAGCTTTCAATAGCAAAGTCCGACAGAGGAGTTTTCAGGTGGGCGAGTTGGTTCTGAGAAAAACACAAGCGACTGGAAAATCAAGAGAGCACGGGAAGCTAAGTGCCAATTGGGAGGGCCCATACCAAATAACTCAGGTCTTGGGTCCAGGCACGTACAGGATAGCCAATCTGGAGGGACAAGAGCTGAGCGCTCATTGGAACGCAGATACGTTAAAGAAATATTACGTCTGAGCAGGAACATAAACAGTTTTCACTTTTACTAAAAGTAAAAAGGCGGAGGACGATCAAAAATGTCGACGGCTCCGACCACCCCCAATGTCAAAAAAGAATGTCAAAAGGAATGAGAAGATACAGATTTATACTCGTTGCCTGTTCACACTCGCGTCTTTCACACACAAACGAGCAGGGGGCAATAGGGGGAGGCCCCCCTGTTGCCAAAATTAGGAAAAGTGAACCTCCCAACGCAAACCAAAAAGCTACCCTGCTTACCTCTAGGCAGGCAGGGGGCAGGCCCCCTGGACTTTGAACGAAAAGCCAGGAGCAGGCCATACCAACAAGGACTGGGGGCAGGCCCCCCAACCTTGTATAAAAAACGCAAAAGCTACCCTGCTTACCTCTGGGCAGGCAGGGGGCAGGCCCCCTGGACTTTGAACGAAAAGCCAGGAGCAGGCCATACCAACAAGGACTGGGGGCAGGCCCCCCAACCTTGTATAAAAAACGCAAAAGCTACCCTGCTTACCTCTGGGCAGGCAGGGGGCAGGCCCCCTGGACTTTGAACGAAAAGCCAGGAGCAGGCCATACCAACAAGGACTGGGGGCAGGCCCCCCAACCTTGTATAAAAAACGCAAAAGCTACCCTGCTTACCTCGGGGCAGGCAGGGGGCAGGCCCCCTGGACTTTGAACGAAAAGCCAGGAGCAGGCCCTACCAACAAGGACTGGGGGCAGGCCCCCCAACCTTGTATAAAAAAATGCAAAAGCTACCCTGCTTACCTTTGGGCAGGCAGGGGGCAGGCCCCCTGGACTTTGAACGAAAAGCCAGGAGCAGGCCGTACCAACAAGGACTGAGGGCAAGTCCCCCAACCTTGTATAAAAACACAAAAGCTACCCTGCTTACCTCTAGAGCAAGCAGGGGGCAGGCCCCCTGGGCTTTAAAACGAAAAACCAGGGACAGGCCATGACAGGCGCGATCAAACAAACAAGAAGAAGATCCCTAAATTAAGACAGTTACGCCATAAAAAGCAAAGAGAAGTATCCTACAAACAACCCATGAAGGGTGGAAAGATTTTTACAAAGTCAAAGAAAAAACCGAGTAGCAAAATATTACAAGAGGAACCGTGAAACGCTGGTTCAGCACAAGAAAATGAAAAGCTTCCATAGAAGAGAGGAGGCATCACGCAGCATCTTGGCGAGCGTTGGCGTCTGCTTCAGGCTGCCTGGTCACCCGGGCTTCGTCCTTGGCAGAATAGAGGCTCCGAAAAGTGTCCTCGTCAAAAGAAGGGAACATCTCCCCAATCACCTCCATAACCAATTCCAGAGAGGAGTTGGCGCCGCTCACAAAGCTGGCACCCACCGCTTCCTCAGTCTCGGCAGCCAGGGACTCTTTCTCTTTCGCCCATTCTCCCTTGGCCTGTGACAGCTGCTCCTCCAAGACAGTCACCCTTCCCTTCAAATGCCCCATCTCGGCCAAAGATATGTTAGCACGGTCCAACGATTGACGGCTCTCCGGCAGTTCGGCCCCCAACTTGGAAACTTCCTTCACGGCCATTTCCCCCTGCAGCCTCCAACGATCAGCCTGCCTCTTGGCCTCTTCCAACTCCTCCTCTTGCTTTGACATTTTTTCCTTCAAAGAGCTTATCAGGGAGACGTCCCTCTCTATCATGGCCAGACGGTCGGGAGGAGGAGCCCCAGGGGTAACTGTTAGCTCCTCATCACTCAGGCGGCTGAGGGCCGCCAGTTCCGCAGACGCCAGCATGACCTTGGAGGTACGCTGGATGTATTGAAGCACTTGATGAGAGGTGGAAGTTACCATCTTTGTAAGACGGTCGGCCAGGACAGCCCCAGAGTCAGAAAGCAGGCCCGAAACGTCCACACTATCCCCCGCCGTGTAGTGGAACTCCACATTTTCCTCTGGGAAGGGAACGCTAGAGGGCTCACGAGCAGGGCGTTTCGCATCAGGGGTAGAGACGTCCGCCTCCAAATCCACCACGTCGGCACTAGGGGGCTCCCTCTCCCTTTTTCTCCTCACTTCCAAGGGAACACTCTCCCCGGTCCCTTCCGAATCTCCAGGATGCGTTCCCTGCGAGATCCGAGGGCCGGCTGAAGAAGCGCCCTGTTTTTGGCCAGGAGAAGGAGTAGCCCCTGAAGTAACCTCCGCCTCCCCCTCATGAATACTGGGAGTAGGAGTCGCCGGCTTCGACGAGGGCAGCCGGGGGGGGAGAGGCAATCTTCGACCTGCGGCGAAGTCCTTCACAAGCTTCATCAGGGCCTTACTTCCTTTCTTAAAATTCGGTGGGAGGGAAGGACGCCTTGAAAGAACATGCAATTCCTCACTCAAGCCCAACCTTCTGACCTGCTTCTTGGTCCAGGTCCAAGAGTAGGAATCTGCAGGAAAGGAGAGGCGGTCATTTAAAAAGCAGGGAGAAATAAAATCCCTGGAAAATCGTGACAACAAGAAAACCCTAGAACTACCTTCAAGGCCACGAATCAGGCCCATGGGAAGCAGGTACTCGTCAGTCGTGATAAGCTCCGCATGAGGGAGCCAGAAAACAGGGCAAAAATTCCCATGTTTATCCGTCACGATCTCGAACTTGTTTATCAAAATCTTCTCCTTTTCGCTCAGCCTGACTTCCAGAGCCTTCCCCCCAACACGAGGATGATACTCCTCACGCGTCTCCATACGAGTATGGACATGATTCCTAAAATGTCTAGGAATTTTCCACCCCGACGCACTATGGACATATATGAAATTGTTTTTCCAGTCTTTGAGACTGCTCAGGGGTGGCCATACCAGGGCGTACTTTTTCTGTCTCAGCAGAGACCAGTAACCAGGGGAGCCGTCTCCCCCAGATGAAGACACCATCTGGAGGCCAACCATGAAGCGAAGGGCGTCGATATATGGCCCCTCACCATGAAATAAACATGTCCAAGTATAGGCCACTAATGCTCTAATAGCCGTTGCGGTTAACTAAGCAATGGCGACGTTCATCCTCCTGAAAGTCTCTTCCAGGAAGGGATGCAACGGAAAACGCAGGCCGAACTCTAGGGCCTTATGAAAGACGGCTACACACCCTTCTGGGGGGCAGCATACTGTGTCTTTTTCCCCAGGGATCACCACTGTGTACCCCTCCCCAAAATTGTAAAACTGCTCGATGGCCTTAGCCGCACTACTTTCCAAGATTAGGTCCCTATTTTTAGCCTCGGGATAGGTCTGTAAGGGAATCACGTATTTTTCTTTGTCCAGAAAATAGGTCCTCCCTCTCTCCTTGCGGATAAGAGGACCGGCCACCCTGGTAGGGTCCACCTCTAGGGCTTCATCGTCAGAATCAATCACATCGAAGGGAGCTGGGTCGGGTGACTCAGCACCCTCCCCCCTGCGATCGTCTTCCTCCCTGGGGCCAACCCCGGAGGAAGAGGCAACATCGTGACCACTACCATCACCGCCACCAGTTTTTCCAAGCAAAGAATCGAGGGAAAGGGGGCGGGCTCGCGACATCTAGGCTATAAAAGGGAAGAAAAGAAGCAAGAAATTCGAAAAATTCTGACCTAAGAAACGCCGACGAAGTTGCCGGAGACGGCGACAAGAAGTGATCCTTGCTCCTCAAAGAGAGAACGCTCGGCTGATGAAGAGGGTTCAAGAAGTGTTATGGGGAGTGAAAATGTTGAGAAGAGCAAAAGAAGAGAATGAAGGGGGAGATGGGTTTATATAAAAGCCCAAAGAAGTTCGAAAGGTGGAGCCCCTGACAAAACCTGCGAAGACCTTCCACGTGTCGTATGCTGAAAACCAACCGCTCACCTTTTTCAAGAAGAGCCTCGGTAAACGGAAACGTCAGAGGGAAGGGTCAATCAACGACCTCATTCAAAAAAAAAAAAAAAAAAAAAAAAAAAAAAATATTCAAATACGCAAAACATTCATTTCATCGAAAACCCCGCAAGGGGAAGATACATCGTGAGACAGGCATAAAAGAAAAATTACATAAGGCTCGAAAAAGTTCCAGCCTGACAGAAGTCAAAGGCCCTGCCATGCAGGCCTAGTCGTCCCCCAAATCTGGGGAATAATCTCCAGGACTGCCTGGACTCCCGAGATCCGAACCCCAGTCCCAGCTTGGGGAACCCTGAAAGGGGTCAGTAGAAGCCCCGTCTTCATCCCTATCGCTCAGGCAGCCGAGACCTTCGCTATCGTCAGAATCGTGGCTGCTGTCTTCCCAATCCCTTCCAAAAGGGACAGCTCGGGACTCGTCGCAAGTGCGACAGCCTGTTTTCTTGACAGGCGAAGAAGGGCCCGACTCCAGGGAGGAATCGGTGTCGGAGTTAGGGCCGAATTGTCCAGGGTGCAGCCATGGAAAACACTCCTGGCACCCCCTATCATAGCAGCCCCCTCCCTGGGAGCAACGCCTAAATCTAAGCGCAGCAGGAGGAGAAGACCTCCTAGGGCGTTTGCCCATCCTAATAGAGGCCTTCCGACCCCTCCGGCGAAGGCGAAGTCGTGAATGCCGGCTCCGGCGAACAGCAAGATAGGCGGCCCGTGCATATCTAAGCCTCCAGAATCCCCTGAAGATGAAGGAAACATGTTTGACTCCGCGGCGAACTACACTTTTCTTGATCCAAGTCATGTTTAGAATGAGGAAAATTGAAAAGATTGAAGGTGAAATGAAGCACAAATGAGCAAGGAAGCTAAAGATTTTATACCAAGGAAGGCTCCGCATTAATGAGCGCTCCAACCACCCTGGGAGGAGAGCCACCAATCAGGAACTCCTCACGGTTCCCCAAAATCCGCCCAGAAGAAAAGGGCAATCATTACGAAAGAGCTCCTGCCTCTTTGCATTCCTGACAGGAACAGTACAAAGTTCCATTGGGAAGGCGCGAAGCATTAAATGCTGCGACAGACCTGGAAGTCAACCCCCCTCCAAGCAAGAGCCGTCAGCAGAGGAGAAGTCTCACTTCCCTCCTACTGACGAGGGCCAATTGATTGGGGGTGGGCCGCCTGTCAATCAACTGCCTGCAACGCAGGCCCCGAGACGATTCCTGTCGGAGAGTCGAAAGACTAGCCCCCAGCAGGGACCAAGAACAAAGCATGAAAGCGCTAAAGGTGGGCCGTCAGCCGCCGAGAGCGCAGCCCAACCCAGCCTGCCAGAGCTTAGCAGCCGCCTGCCTGGAGACTGTCTGCCCTGGAAAGGTCCCTGGCCAACAGGGCCGGGATCCCAGGGGCCCTCTCGTCATTTTGCCTAAGGTAATTGGGAATGGATGGATGAGAAGCCGCCACTTGTCGCCTTCCCATCCAACCATTCCTCATTCTCTTCTCTCTCTTGTGGGAAGGTATAAATACCTCTCCATTTCCCACATGAGAGGGGTTGGATTTTCTCTCTCTAGACTCTTACTCTTAAAACGCCGCCTAGTTCCTCACGAGCTAGGTTCGTAAAGGCATTTCACGGACTGACTTAGGCATCGGAGAGGGTTCCCTCGGACAACCTCCGAGGCCCTGTGCGTTTATTGTGCAGGGAGCAGGCCGTTTTCCGCCGGGAAAGTCCGACTCTAAGAGTGAGAGAAAGGGGAGATCAAGGGAATCGAGCGACTAATCATCCATCATCAATTCAATTACACTACCCGGATTCTAGGCCGGGTAAATTGTTTCCGTAACCGGAACACGAGCCTATCGTTAAGGTTTCGTAGACGAACCCGAGGTCGACAAGTATATTATTGATTCCGATTTCGACTGGAGGTAACGTCGATGTTACTCGGTATTTCGTGATTTTAATTGTGTAATTGCATGTATATTTTTATATTTCATTTTTGACAATATATGTATGTCATATAATCTGGAAAAATTTTAAAAGTTAAAAATTTTCATGTTTCGATATTTTTATCGCTTTTACGAGATTAACGATTAAATTGTTGTATTAATTTGTAAAATCGTAATATTCGGCCTAAACTTGTAATATATGATTATATTCTGTAAAAATGAATTTTTTTAATGATTTTTAATAATTTGGTATTTTTCTGATATTTTTGATATCGATTATTGAATTTTTACCGTTTATGAACAAAAACGATTAAAAACTGATTTTTATTTCTAGCACTTAAACATTTTATTTTAATCTGAAATATTTCGTGGATGATGTTTCTGTTGAAAAAGAATTTTATGAAATTTTTCATAATTTTTCGGAATTGTTAAGTGGGTGAATTAATTAATCACTTTAAATCATTGTTTATCGTTAAAACCGTGTTTGTCGTTTAAATTCTCAATTTTTGGCCTTTTAAATAAATCTGGAATTATGGAAATCTGAAAAAAAATTGTATTTTCTGGAAAATAATTATTTTTAAAGTTTAATAATAGTTTTTGGATATTAATACTTAAATCGTTTTGTAATTACTATTTTTATTAATCGTTATGGTCGTGATTAGACGATTAACTAGAAAACCCTTTAAAACCCGAGTTTAATGATTCTGGAAAACGCTATTTTACGTAATTTTTGTACTATTTATTAAAGTCTTTAATTAATAGTAATGATTTTTGGACAAAATTACGATTTATCGTTAAAATGTTTCGTCTTACATAAAAGAATTATTTTTCCAGCAATTTTGAAAATATTTAAATCTGAAACTTTGAGATTTAAATCACCCTTTATCATATTCTAAATTTGTTTAATGATTTAAATTAAAGAAAAGACGTTAAAAGATTTAATTTGACATTTGCCGTAAAATCTAATTTACGCTTGTTGTGTCGAAACTATTAATAACTAGGGAATTTTAGTTTTATAAATTTTGGAAACACCCTAATTAGTAGGACTATAGTGTTTAAGACTTTTTTTAATCATTTTATAAACACTTGTTTGATATTTCAATAATTTCATAAACCCATTTATCGTTATTTTGGAAATTAATATTGTTAAGGCCGAAAGTATTAGTTTTATAAATCGATATCGTTTACTAAAAATGTTTTATTAGTATGAACTAATATTTTCGCTATTTTGATATGATGCTATCTTTTTAAAGTTTCTAAATATAGAAGTTTCCCAAAATAGAAAGTTTCCTCTTTTGGAAGGCGATCCGTTTTTCCTTTTGTTCTCTTATTGTTTACAACGATTATATCTTTTAAGTATCGATAATGCCCCTGTTTTGGAGTTATGGAATAAGGACAAGTGTGGGTTTAGAGTAATATAGTCTAGGATGTACGTTTTGTCATCAACTGTAAGGCTGGTGTGTCTTTATGGGGCACATTGGTTGTTGAACTGAGCATGGTTTGTGTTCAGGAGATTGTATATTTACCTTAAACTTAGATATCGCATCGTGTAAGTCGCGTCGGGTTGAACTGGATATGGTTTGTATCCAGGAGGGGTGTATACTACTTAAACCAGGACCTCGCTGCACGCAGTCTTGTTATAGTTGAGTTGCCTAGTTATAAACTGGATTCCGTTATGAGTTAAGTCTACAGTTCTCGAAGCTAGTTTCTATTATTGTTCTGGTGAAATTCTAGATTCTACATTAACCCTATCCATAACGCCACATTGATTATTTTATTTATTATCGATATAAATTGGTTGCAGGTTGACAAATATTTTGTGTTTCTTCGGAAACCTATTTTAATATTTTGGTTTTGCGCTGAAAGCTTATTTTTATGAATAATGTTTTACAGTTTTCCCTTTTTTTTTTTTTACTATTTTCATATAATAGTAATTACAGTTTTAAAATCATGTTTTACGGCTGGGAGAACGTTGGCGTTGCTCCCCACTGATTGTGGCTGTTATGTTTTTAACATGGCAGGTATATGTGTTTCTCTTCGGGTGGGCTAGCGAGCAGTTATGGATCCTGCTTATTTATTTTAATAATTATGTCTTATGGATTGTTCAAACCTCCTTTTGTGGATTGTTTTAAATTTTGGCCATTTTAGTTGAGACCTATTGTTTGACTTTACCATTTTAACTATACTAAGACATAGTTACAGTGTGTTTTAATCCCAACTCTACAGTGTTTCCGCCACTGTATCGCGTTAGATTTTCTAGGGGATTACACATGTGGTCGGAATTCTTCCAATTCATGCACTTGAAGCAACCGCTTCTCACCAACTAAGGTAGGATCGAGGTTTAGTTCTTTGATGGCCCAAAAAGCCTTGAACTCCATTTCCACCGGAAGATGACACGCTTTTCCATAGCCAAGCCTATATGGCGATGTGCCAATAGGTGTCTTAAATGCCGTTCGATAGGCCCAAAGCGTGTCATCGAGCTTCATGCTCCAATCCTTCCGATTTCTAGCTACAACTTTCTCAAGAATCGATTTGATTTCCCGATTAGATATCTCCACTTGGCCACTTGTTTGAGGGTGATAGGCCAATCCGGTTCTATGATAGACGCCATACTTCAACAATAGAGCATCAAGGCCTTTTTCATGAAAATGGGTTCCTCCATCGCTTATAAGGGCACGGGGGACTCCAAACCGAGGAAAAATCCCCCTCTTTAGAAGATTCATCACCACTCTAGCATCATTTGTGGGCGTGCCAATGACTTCCACCCACTTTGACACGTAATCAACGGCCACTACAATGTAGCGATTTCCCTTTGAAGATGGAAATGGGCCTTGATAATCTATGCCCCATACATCAAATATCTCAAGCTCTAATATTCCCCTTTGTGGCATTTCGTGCCTCCATGATAAAGTCCCGGTTCTTTGGCATGAGTCACATCGGGAGACGAATTCCCTTGCATCTTGGAACATTGTCGGCCAATAGAACCCGGATTGTAAGATTTTTGCAACCGTCTTGGAGGCACCATGATGTCCTCCATACGGGGATGAGTGGCAAGCATGCAATATATCACCATGTTCCCAATGAGTAACACACTTCCTATAAAGCCCATCGACACACACCTTGAACAATAGCGGATCATCCAAAAAATATTGCTTGACATTATACAAGAACCTCTTCTTTTGTTGATAGCTCAAGTCCGGGGGAAGAACACCCCCAACAATATAATTTGCATAATCGGCGAACCAAGGAGGTTGACCCGACGATGTAGTACAAACAAACATGATAGTATCATCCGGAAACGAGTCATCAATGCGAATATTCTCAAGGTCTTCAACTCGGAGGCGGGATAGATGATCCGCCACCACATTTTCGGCCCCCTTCTTATCGCGAATCTCAAGGTCAAACTCTTGTAGAAGAAGAATCCAATGGAGTAATCGTGGCTTTGACTCCTTCTTGGATAATATATACTTCAATGCGGAGTGATCGATGAAGACAATCACCGTAGACCCAAGAAGATAGGACCTAAATTTGGTGAGGGCATAGACGATGGCTAATAGCTCCTTCTCGGTTGTAGCATACCGAGCTTCGGTGTTGTCGAGAGTCTTGCTAGCATAGTAAATGGCATGTAGGGCTCTTCCTTCTCTTTGGCCTAGTACGGCTCCAACCGCATAGTCACTTGCATCACACATCACCTCGAATGGTTTGGACCAATTTGGCGATTTAATGATAGGAGCGGTGATCAAAGCCTCTTTTTACCTAGCAAAAGCCTCATTACAAGCATTAGTCCACACAAAAGGGGCGTCCTTCAAGAGGAGTTCGGTGAGAGGCTTGGCCAATTTTGAAAAGTCTTTGATAAAACGGCAGTAAAAACCCGCGTGGCCCAAGAAACTCCGAACTCCCTTGACATTCGTAGGCGGGGGCAAATGCTCAATGACTTGAATTTTTGCCCCGTCTACTTGGATACCCCCATCTTTAATCAAGTGACCTAACACAATGCCTTCATTTACCATGAAATGGCATTTCTCCCAATTCAACACCAAATTTACTTCCTCACATTTCGCAAGCACTTTAGACAAGTTCACCAAACATGACTCAAAGTCTTTACCATAAACACTAAAATCATCCGTGAAAACCTCAACAATAGACTCGATATAGTCTGAAAAGATGCCCATCATACACCTTTGGAAGGTGGCTGGGGCATTACACAAACCAAATGGCATGCGCCTATATGCAAAGGTTCCATAAGGACAAGTGAATGTGATTTTAGGTTGGTCATCCGGGTGAATCGGGATTTGGAAAAATCCCAAAAACCCATCTAGAAAGCAAAAGTGAGTGTGGGAAGCCAACCTTTCTAGCATTTGGTCAATGAATGGGATAGGGAAGTGATCTTTCTTTGTAGCATTATTGAGTTTCCTATAGTCAATGCACATTCTATGATCGGTGACACACCTAGTGGGCACTAGTTCATCTTTTTCGTTCTTTATGACCGTGATTCCACCCTTCTTGGGAACCACTTGTATAGGACTCGCCTAATTTGAACTCGAGATGGGATATATAATCCCGGCTTCAAGGAGTTTCAAGATTTCTTTCTTTACAACCTCTTGCATATTAGGATTGAGCCTTCTTTGTCCTTGGATACTAGGCTTAAAGTCGTCTTCTAAGTGTATCCTATGCATGCAAAAGTCAGGACTAATCCCCTGTATGTCATCAAGGCTATAACCAATGGTGCTCTTATATTTCCTCAAAACCTGGCTAGACTCAAGCTTAGAGCTAACTATGACCGGACAAGACTTCTTATCATCAAGATAGGCATAGCATAAATTAGGGAGAAGGGGTTTAAGATCAAGAGATTGTACCTTAACCGAGTAGACTCCACTAAGTGTAGCTTGATCTTTGACACATTTCTTAGGAACAACTTCCTCCCCATCTAGAGCTTCTTTAAGTACACCTAAGTCCTCATCCCATAGTCCATCTTTAGCTTTCTCAAGCTCCATTGTTAGTAGAGCTTCAAGAGGGTCTTTCACAAAGAGTGTCTCGGTAGCATCTTCAACAACCTCATCAAGTATGTCGATTGCACAACAAGAGTCATTGATATTCAGAGTCTTCATTGTACTATGTAGATCGAAGGATATTTTCTCATCTCCAATTTCCAAGGTTAGCTTCCCATTCTTCACATCTATTAGAGCACCCGCCGTATGGCCTGGAAAAACGGGCGTCCAAGGATGATTGGAATGTTGGCATCCACGGCCATATCTAGCACTACGAAATCAACCCTAATAAAGAACTTGCCTATGCGTACCGGAACATCCTCTAATATGCCTGGGGGCGCTTGATCGATCGATCTGCCATTTGGAGTGTAATGGCGGTGCACTTAAGCTTATTCATGCCTACCTTCTCACATATGGAGTAAGGTATAACACTCACACTCGCTACCAAGTCACATAGAGCTCTCTTGATGTGCACATTCCCAATCTTACATGGAATGGAGAAGCTCCCCGGATCCTTAAGCTTAGGTGGGGATGGTTGTAGGTACATCTCATTGCATCCCCCCATAAAAGCAATAGTCTCCGGTTCTCCCAACGATCTCTTTCTAGATAATATCTCCTTCATAATTCGTGCATAAGTGGGCACTTGGGTAATCAATTTGGTAAAGGGGATAGTTTACCTCTAGGTTTTTCACGAGCTCGAGGAATTTCTCGAATTGTTTGTCCGCTTTGGACTTGGCTTGTCTTGAGGGAAAGGGTAGATTACCCTTAGTAGCGTCCCTCACTTCCTTCGACTTCACATTCCCACCATGAGCCTCTTTGGACTTTGAAGAAGCTCCCTTAGATTTGGATTTATCATACGGAATGAAAGTAGATGAGGTCCTTTGCGAAGAAAGAACAATACCACGCACCCTCGTCTATGTCTTCAACAATCACTTCTTACCCTAATTCGGGACTAGATGTAACACCCTTGATTTTTATAAATTTAAATTAAATTAAAATTTTGTTCGTATTTTTATTTTTACGATTTAACTCGTAATTCTTAAAATTATTATAATATGAATTCATCGTTTAATCGGTTCAAACTCCTAAAATTCTATTTGTATCGGAAACTCTTCTTATATTTAAAACATATTTTTCTTTTTATTTCGATTTATTTTATACATTTAATTTAATTCATATCGAAAGACTATTTCGGCGATTTAAATTCTAAATTCTTTTCATTTATTTATATTTAAGCTCGAATTTCTATTTTCGGCTCGAAGTTCATTTATTTTAGACGTCTATTACCTTTCCTCGGGAAATCAATTTAATTCATTTTATCGAAGGTTTATTATTTATCGGAAATACTATTTCATCGTCTAATTATTTATTTCTATAAACTTCATTTTCGTTTTGAATAATTATTTACTTCTCGAGAAACGTTTACTTACACTACAAGAAATACCTGTATATTTAGACGCTTCTTCCTGGACACTTTTGGAAGCGTCGAGCAGATCCATAGCCCGTGTGCAATTGAACTTCGGTTGTGACATCTTAATGCGTCAACAAATAAAAAGCCCAACCATAAAATAAAAAATACACTGATCGTTTTCCCTAATTCCCTAACCCGCCTCTCCCTCCAATTAACCTAGTAGTAAAACATAATCCAATTAACCTAATTCTATCACATGAAGAAATCTCAAATCAAGTCCTACGCATCTTTCATGAAGATTCCGGTATGTATACATCTCTTGCTCTCATTATTTGATGAATTATAATTGATTTCCGATTTTTGAGCAATCCCCTAGAAAATTGATTTTAATCGAGTTTTGACCTTAATAATCAAACTTTCTTGCTGTAAATCGAAGTCTAAACTATTTTAGGGGTGAATAAAGATAGTTGGAATGGATTTTAGATCCAAAACTCAAAACCGAATCCATAGCACATGCCAAAGGAAACGAAAATCGCCAATGGCATAAAGGAAACGAAACTCTGCACCTGCATTTTGGATGTAATAATAAGCTGCTGGGTTTCAGGAATAAAGGGTGTCCT
Source organism: Agrostemma githago (assembly GCA_958450325.1). Taxonomy (NCBI): domain Eukaryota; kingdom Viridiplantae; phylum Streptophyta; class Magnoliopsida; order Caryophyllales; family Caryophyllaceae; genus Agrostemma; species Agrostemma githago. The sequence continues at coordinate 44,650,225 of OY288249.1, forward strand.
TAACTCACAAGTACTGTGCTTTGAGGCTCAAATTCGGTTGCATTTCTCTCATGTTGACACTGTGGTTTCGTAGTCTACAATATAGTTTGCAGGTTGTGCTAATTTAGGATGCAAATCAGGCATAGCATGAATGAAGTCTACAATATAGCTGAAATGAAAGCTATACTTTTATTCATGTATGGGCAGGCTTCTCTACGTGGTTTGATGCAATATGCATCTGTGGGAGGCTATGCATTTTATTAGTTCAGTTTACTGCTTGATATTTTCTGTCTGTGTTTGCCCCACTAAGACCAGGTTGCGATTCTATTTTCACTATTGCATCTGCATATCTGCTAGTAAAAATGCCCATCTATACTCTTGTAGGATATTTTGTTTCATGTTGACAATACTAGCCAAGCCACTTCCACTTTGTTTATGTTGAAACTTGTTAGCTGGTATCCAATTTGTGCGTTACTTCATTCACATGGAGGAACAGAGGCATACATTCATGCACCACATTTCATTTTCATTTTTCACGTAACGAATCTCCATTTTGTATTGACTCATCCACCCACCCACCCACTTTTCCATTTAGACATTACTCCCATTTTACTAGAAATTCACATTACTTCTCACTTTTGTAGATATTTATAATTTAGTCTTAGCTTATTTTATTTTTTTCCTCCCTTTTCTTTCTCAAGAACTCTAAATCCACTTTTATTAGTATTTTGGTACTTGATTATGGAGGCCTGATACTTTCAATCCTTGGTATAATTTTTTTTTCCTTTTGCCTAATTAATCATTGTCGGACTCTAAATCTTCGGATAACTAGTATAACTACACAAGGTACTCATGAAACTACTCCCTCCATTTTCTTGAATTAGTCTCACTTCTCTTTTTTTGTTAGGGAAAAAAGTGGGCTATTTCAAAAAAATAGAGGGAGTATTACATAATCTTGGTACTATTATTTATTGCTTTAAAACTTTTCTTTTAATATATTGTCACTAATATTTATTTAGTTGCTTTGATATAGTGTGTGTGATGGTTTGTATACCTTAAATCATCTTAGTTTGTGTATGAAAATTTATCAAAATTTAGCTACTTTGATCATTTTTTTTATGTGGTTTTAGTTTAGTTCACACTAGTTCTTGATAATTTCAGTCTTACAGTATCATTTTTGCTATTACCTTAATAGTTGGAACGTATTCTTGTCATGGACCAAGGAGAAGCACATGCACTACTACAAATCTCTTGATTTCTTGACACTTTAAGCACCACTGACACACTTTGTTGTGACCTATGACTAACGTATAGTCGAGAGAACATGAAAAGTGTTGCAAAGAAATGGGAAAACAGATGGCATTCGAGGTCTGCCCTAAAAAATAGGTCGAAATCGTTCATTCTATTTTTTTTCCTGATATCTAGCTTCATTCCCTGTACATTTACTCTTTCGACCTGCTGCTATGTTATTCTTACTGACATTATTAAAACCGTGAAGATATCACTACATGGAAAACTGGTAGCAGAAGGAAGACTACGTACAACAGCCATTATCACAGGAACGCCCATACTCGGTGTCTGTATCTGGGTTATTTTTCCGAAAATATAGTAATGATCTTGATCTTCTAATTCATTCTGTTATTTCCATAGTTTATGTTTAATCAATTCTAAACAGATAGTTGTTGCTGTAACGAACCAAGACAACTGAAGTACTCCGTACATGAACAAAGACGACAGCGAAGAAATTGATGCAGGAGACTTAGCTTATCTTTGTTTCAGCTGAAACAGCTTATAGCTGCCACAAACTGTCAGGATTCTAACAACCTCGGCCGAGGCAGTTTTGGTAAAGTTTGAAATGAAATGATTAAACACTCTTTTGAATACATAATTAGACAATGTAATAGTACTCTGTATGTTATAAAAGTTTGTTTTGTATATGTACTTGTCAAATTATTGTCATTTAGTCATTGATACTATAAGTTTAAATGCTACTCCCGACCCAAAAAATATCTAGATTAAATATTTTGGTGAAATATCAAGGTGACGAAAAATGTGACGAAACAATGGAAACTCTCCATTGTTTTATGCGGAGTTCAAATGTTTGTGTTTTAGAAGTTCTAGTTGAATAATAAAGTATAACTGAAGTATTACCCGTGTTTACATGGCTTGCAAATTCAAATTATCGTACATTTTATTAATTGAATTTGTGGTTTAAGCAACTTGCATGATGTGATTGTTCATGTTTCATTATCCTGCAGAGTGCATCACTTTCCTGTTCATGCTCATCAAATTGGATAGGTAATGCTTTAAGAATGCCTTTTTCAACCACTGGTATGGTATATATTGGATTGGATGCACCCATTTTCACGATATTAAGATATTTTCTGCGAAGGATTAAAAAAAATTGGAATATTTATGTACTACTTACAAAAAATTGCTTATTTACCTTCTCTTTTCACAGATGGAGTATCAAGACGCCACCAGTGCGAGTCAAAGTCTACTGATTCAAGCGAGCGCGAGTGAGGAAATGCTTTCTGATGAGGGGTCTAGAAAACAAGCCACTAATATCTCAGTATCGTCGCAAAAAAATGAATTTGAGGATAATGGGGTGAATGAGATCACCTCCGTTGACGATTCCAGGAACTCTGAAGCTTCACGGATTCACCATAAACAACAAGCAATGGAACTACAACCAATTCAGGTTAGTCTTACGATTGTGTGTAAGCTTTACATTCCATTTTTTCATTTGTTTTGGAAATATTCACTTTGGTGTCTTGGAATTCGACTTTCACTAATGCAACTTTGATGACCATGTGTATGGGCTATCACATACTTTATGTATATGTCTATTAAATTCCAAAATGCTGCTACTCATTAGTAGAGTAATGTATGTATGAAATTGGAAAATACATGAGTATATCTGTATGATCTGCATCAAGAAGTGGGCCTAAGCTCCACACCAAGATTGAATTAAGTATCACGTATATGATACTTATATGTGTAGCTGTGATAGATGGTGAATGGTGATATGGTGCAATTCAGCAGCATATTACTTGTACATTTGAGTAAAAGTGATTAATATAGTTGTTGTGGTTAGCGTGCCTAAGGCCCACCTTAAGTCTCGGCCTTATATTTGTACCTTCAAACGTGTTCCCTACCACTATTTTGAGGTTAACTTTTTGTATTAACCCAACTACTTATCACCATATTCATATTATTCGTATTCGATGTGTCGTGGATGTCAATTGATACTATAAGATCATATGTTTTCCTTCTCTATGAAAAGCTTGTCATATATCTTGCATATACTTGTAGCCGACTTACAAGAACCAGCTGCCATCCGATGTATCTTGAAAGTATACTATATACGATCCTTATCATATTTTTTTTACCATTGCAGGACGTTCTAGAACACAAAAAGGGAGACGAAATTGATGGATGACAAAATCGACTCACTCATAGATTTTTTTGGGACGAACACATACCTTTTAAAATATTTAGGATTTTTTTATGTTACTTTCGATTGCGAAATAAATGATTGGATATTACTCTAGGTGTTCCTCTTACGAAATTTTATTTGATTGCGCGATTTATAATAATTGCAGATTATTTTAATTAAGTGTTTGTTTTATAAACCTTTGTTAATTTTTATATGACTCTTGTTATAATTATTAACAATCGCAAGGAGTAAGGTATTGGATCGAAACATATTATTAATATATTCTTTATGATCACATTCTCGATGCTTTTATGGTGTCAAAGTGTCGATAGTTGAATTTTATATCATTATTTCTTGACGTTTTTAGTAGTAGGAAGTCGAGTGCGTAGAAAAAAATTTGGCCGTGAAAAAAACCCTAGACATATAAAAGCGTCGAGGTTGCATATTTTAGTGTTCATGTGGTGACGCCGTAAAGCGTCATGAATAAAATATTCAACGCTTTAAAGCATCGCAACTGACGACACAAAAATGCGTCGAGAATTTCCGACACCCAAAATCTCCACGCTTTGCAAAAGCGTCGAGAATTAAATTTGCGTCACTTTAAAGCGTCGAGAACCTACCTTTAAAGCGTCAAGAAATCAAATGTTTTGTAGTAGTGTTATCAATTATTTTCATTAATTCATTTTTAAGTCAGCTTCGTGGGTCAGTCAACTAACTGTCTCGAAAACCGTCTTCTTCTACTTATACCTATTCGATTAATCCGTTTTTCTATCACTTCTTTTAATCGTGGGACCTCTTGTATTTCCCACATGTTCAACGTACACTCCATTTTCCCTTGTCTTTTTTCTTTATTTGATTCATTGCCTCACTATTGCGTTCATCTCATCTTTTTTTTTTGTTGCCTTCACCCTTCAAGTACACCATCCTCTGTTCCACCGCTTCATTTCGTTTTCTCTTTTACTCTTCCCCCTCATCTTCTTCTCTACCCACCGTATTCTTCATTCTTTTCGAAGGAATCTGCTGCTGCTTTTTGCGTTGTGCTGCTCTATTTCTCTCTGGAACGCTCTCCCCTTCCCGACTTTCTTCTCTGCCTGATTTTCTGCTGATGCTCTTTGCTTCTGCCCGATGTTGTTGTTGTGATTGTGATGCGCTGCTGTCCGTTTATTAATTCCTTTTCTTGCTGCATTTGCTTCCCCGATTTCGTGAGGGTATTTCCTTTCCCCTTCTTCTTCTTTTACGTTTCTTCTGTTCCATCGTGTGATTGCTGCGTCTTGTTACTGTTGTTGCTGCCCGTTTGTGTGTGTTGTTCCTGCTGCCACCTTTCGGTCTTCTTCTTCTTCTCCTTCTTCTTCTTCATCTGTCTAGGTCGTTCTTCTGCTATTGCGTTTGTACTGTTGCTGTTCGTCTATCTTTGTCACGTTTTTGCTGCTGCGTTTTGTTCTTCGCTGGTCCATTCTCCGTCTTCTTCTTCTCCCTTTCCTTCTTTATCTTCTGCATATTCGTTCTGTCTTACTGATGTTGTTGTTCCTCATACCGTTGCTGTTGTTTTGCTGTCTACAGCTGCTGTCCTTTTGTTGCTTCATTCTGTTGCTAGATTATCATCATCGAGTCATCCCTACTATTTCACCTGTTTCGTCGAGTTCGGGTCTGTTTTGGTGCTTCCTTTGTTCTACCATGGTTTGTTATAGCTATTGTCATGTCATGTGTGCTATGCTTTCCGTTATCGCTGATGCTTTCGCCATTAATGCGTTTCTGTCAGTGTTCTGTTACCATTTCCTTTGATATGTTCTTATTGCTCTTTTCATCCTCCAATAATGAATCTATGTCTCTTCGTCTTCCCGGTTTTATGTCAATGAATTTTCTCTACGCTTGGATTTTGGCGCTGCTCCGACATTCCGTTTTGTTGAATGTTTCAGTCCGTTATTGCCTTATCAAGTTCAGCCTTAGGATTTCTATTTGACACATCAATTCCCTTCAGTCTTGTGTCGAATATCCTCGTCTTATTCTTTCTTTTTGTCTTCTCGATTGTCGTGGTGAGTCGTGCATAGAAGACTATCGATTCTATTTTGGAGGTTAAAGACGTTGATATTGAAGTCACGTAGCCTGGACCTTACGAGAAGAACAAGTATATCACAAGTTTACCAGGTAAGTTTAGGACGTTACTCGATTTTGTACCGTATGTTTGAGTAGTAGTATGTAGTAAATAATTTTAATTTCGGTTTTATAATTTTTAGCTATTTATTATTTGTTAAAATATTATTTATTTTTAAATAGTTTGCCTTATCAATATTTTTATAACTTTCGATATCGTTTTATAAAGCGTTAGTAATTTAATTATTTACGATCGTTATAATATTTTGTTGGTTATCGTGACACTAGTTACTAAATAATAACGATTTCATATTTTCTTCATATTTCGATAATTTAAAATTTTAACTCAAAATCATATTTTTATATTATATAATCGAGATTTGTAAACTCATTTAATAAATTAATTTCATTTTACGACTTATATCAATAAATGAGAAAATAGTCGATTTTGTTTTAAATACATTTTAAGTTGAGACTATTTTCCCTAATAATTTATTATTTATCCACGATTGATTATTTTTAGTAAAATCAGTATTATTTATTGATAAAATCTATTTGCTAAAAATAATTTGAAAGCTTTATAAAATCTTGTTTAATTTATAAAACTCGTCGACTCAGTTAATTCTGATAGCCTTTTTCTTAAAACATCTATTTTTTAAAATTTAAAGTTTTAACTCGATTTCCTAATTATTTATAAAACAACTCTATATTGACGTATTATATTTTATTTATATTTTGAGTAACGAATTTCGATATACATTAAAGTTACGATAACGACGATAATATAATAAAATGTTCATTTCATTAGAAATGCTATTTTTATACATTTTCACTTATTTTAATATCTTACGTATTTTCTATAAAACTATTGTTAGTAAGTTTCTAAAATCTGTAAGTTTCTATTTATAGAAAGTTTCCCTTTTTATATAAAATGTTTATTCTTTTTTCCTCATATTATTTATAATGATTATATCTTTTGTAAATATAACAATGATGGTTGTTTTGGAGTTATGGAATGAGGACAAGTGTATGGGTAGAGTAATATAGTCTAGGGTATACGTTTTGCCATCAACTATAAAGCTGGTGTGTCTATGTTGAGACGCGTTAGTCATTGAACTGAGCATGGTTTGTGTTCAGGAGTGTGTATATTTTGACCTTAAACTTAGATATCGCATCGTGTAAGTCGCCGTCGGGTTGAACTGGATTACGGTTGGTGTCCAGGAGGGGTGTACATTACTTAAGCCAGGACCTCGCAGCACGCAGTCCTGTTATAGTTGAGTTGCCTAGTTAGAGACCGAAGTCTAATTTGTTTTGACTAAGTTCTCGAAGCTAGTTTGAGTATTATCCTTGTGAAAGTCTATTCTGTTGCATTGATTGATTTCCATAACGCCATTTTTTATTATGATTATTATTATCGATTGGTTTGTTTTGCAGGTTGGCAAATGTTTTAAGTTTTCTTCGAAAACTTATTTTTATTATACCGTTTTAATGTTTTCCATTTCAACTATTTTGATATAGTAATACTATTATTTTTCCATATGATATAATTTTGCTGGGAGAACGTCCGAGTTACTCCCCACTGACGTGGCTGTTATGTTTATAACATGACAGGTTTTGCTGCTGAGTTTTGGGTGTGAGCTAGCGAGTAGCGTGGATCTTACTCTTTCTTCATTATGTAATTTATGGTTTTGTATTAACCTGTTTGGAGATTTTTCTTTTAGCCCTTTTGTAAAAAGAGTCTTTGTATTGACTTACCATCTCTTTTAATAAGATATAGTTTGTCAGTGTGTTTTAATCCCACTCTACAGTGTTTCCACCACTGTATTGCGTTAGATTTTCTAGGGGATTACACTAGAGACTTCTTCAAGTATAGGTTCCTCTCTATGATTTCCTAGTTTTTCATGGTCATGGGTTGGGCTTTCCACATCTTCCGTAGCTTCTTGTTCATTAGGAAACAAGGGGGAATCATAAGATGTACCCCTCCTCAAAGTGATAGCACTCACGTTTTCAAACTTCTATGGTACGCCTTGAGGAGGTAGTTGACCCTTTTGCCTAGATGAGCTACCTGAGTCAACTTGAGCAAGTTCGGTTTCAAGAATCTTTAGATGAGTATTCATCGCCTTGTTGTCCTTTTGAATTTGATTGTAAAACTCTTGTTGGTTTCTTTGCATCTCCATTTGGTTTCTTTGCATGTCCAACATCGTCTTTTGCATGTCAAAATCGGGTGTTGGAGCTTGTTGAGTATGTGGAGCATTTGTGATGGTCAGAGGAAAACCATAATCATAAGTAGGAGATTTACTCCTAGGCTTGGTATCTTGTTGTTGATTTTAGAAATTCCCTTGAGCTTGAAAATTACCTTGGTTTTGACCATGGAAATCACCTTGTTTTTGGTAACCTTGGTTGTTGCTTTGAAAGCCTTGAGAGTTAAGATTACCTTGGAAACCACCTTGTGGAGCTTGATTATTGAAGTTACCTTGATTGTTGAACCCTTGTTGATTATTATAGGCACCTTGGTTTTGATAAAGATTTTATTGTTGAAAGTTGTTGAAAGGCCTTTGATTGCCTTGGAAACCTTGGTTGCCTTGGTTGCCCCTAAAGGAAGGGGCAACATATGTTTGTCGGCTTTGTTGTTGGCCTTGTCGTTAAACTTGTTGAGCACCTTGAAAGACTTGATGATTTTGGACGTTTTGCGTCTTGTAAGATAGGAAAGGGTGCTTGTGAGTGTTGGCATTATAGTAGTTTGAGAACGAGGTGCCTTGCTTGTATGCTTGGAAAGCATTCACTTGTTCCACATTACTCAAGCATTCATAGGACTCATGTCCAAAAATCCCACAATTGTCACACATGCCATGATTGGAAGGATTAAATGTAGAGTCCATAGCATTAACTTGGTGCATAAGTTATTGGGTGGAAGAACTTGTGTCTTGAGATTGATTAACATGCCCTTGAAGATTTCTATCGATAGCATTCATATGAGTCTTTAATTGTGCACCCAAATCGGCACTAAGTTGTGTAATAGCATCAATGTCATGTCTTCCCCCTCGATTTGCCTTCCTAGGCCTAGAATATTGGGAATTATGAACCGCCATTTCCTCAATCCTAGCCCATGTTTGATCATTTTCAACTTTGGTAAAACGCCCATTTGACCCCATGTTAAGTATACCCCTTGAATCCTTATACAAACCGTTCCAAAATTTTTGAACAAGAAACCATTCCGACAATCCATGATGAGGACAAGAGCGAACTAGGGCCTTGAACCTTTCCCACGACTCATAGATCCCCTCTTCGTCACGTTGTTGAAAAGCCGTGATTGAAGCTCTTAATAGGTTGGTCTTCTCCGGTGGATAAAACTTTTGGTAGAAAGCTGAGGCTAGCTTCTTCCATGTGTCTATACCTAGAGCCGCCTTGTTGAGACCCTTAAGACATTGTTTTGCCTTACCAATCAAAGAGAAAGGGAAGAGGACCCATCGAATTTGGTCTTGGGTTACTCCCGCTTGAGAAATGGCATCACAATAGTCGGAAAAGGTCTCCATGTGTTGGTGTGGGTCTTCGGTGGGCAATCCACTAAATTGACACCGCTCAACCAATTGAATAAATTGCGTTTTAGCCACAAAATTTCTGGTGTATGTATTCGGTAAAGCGGTGGGACCGAGCAAAATATCCTCGGTGAACGTCGAATGTGAAGAGAACTTAGGCATGATGTGATGGATTGGTGAGGATGGTGTAGAACTTGATGGAGATGTTGAAGGAGAAGTAGTTGGAGATGTGGGAGGTGGTTGGAATAAAGTGCCAAAAGGATTCAAGAAGTTCCCTTCGGTGTTGTCTTGAGGTGGTTCGTTCAAGTCGAATCCAAAAGCTTGTTCTTCAATGTTGTTGCTTGGACCCGGTTGGGAATTTCTTACTCTAGCAATTGTCCTTTGCGGAAAGGCTCTAAAGAGTCTCTCCGGATCTGAATTGAAGAGCAAGGAGTCGTTCCCTCCTCTAGGCATAAACTACACACTCGGAACAAACGTGAGAACACCTAGTGCTTTGAGGGCACTAGGTAGAGACAACAAACAACCACAACAAAAGACAAGGAGAGAATGACACACAAAAACGGCAACTAAGTCACGAAAACAAGCAAACAAAGTCTAAACAAACACCGTCCCCGGCAACAGCGGCAAATTGATGCAGTGATTCGTTGTCGATCCCGACACCAATAAACCAACCTACCTAAACTAAGTAGTATGGGCAAGTCGGGTCGGTCCACAAGAGATGGCAAAGGGAGTTTAGATTAAAGCTTACCTAATCTCAAGACAAAGTCACAAGGAAACAAATGAGAAGAATTGTTGATAATGGATTAAACTAAGACGATTACTGGATGGACAAGAGCAACCTAAAACAATGATAAGAACTTAAACTATAATGATGAAAATGGAGAATTCAATAAGGAAAAGAGTAGGGTTAGGTCGGGTTCATAGGTGTATAAGGATAGGGGAAGTCGAGGGTATAGGTTTCACCTAGTCACTAAGGTAAGGCCGCGCTCTCACGTCAAAGACAAACCCGAAAACTCATGTATGATGCTACCCAAAACAAGAAAATTCAACTACAAGATTATGCATACAATGAGAAGGAGGAAACTAGCAAGAATAGCATGGCCACTACTACTCTAATAATCATTTCAACAACTACATAGCATGCTTAACATGTGACTAACAACAAAGATTCAACCTTTACCCACAATCAATCCCTAATTACCCATAAACAACACCTAATCCCCCTATCAACCCCACAATGAGTCTACTCACACATGTTTAAGATGAAACTAACATTAACTAAAGAAACTAACATAAGAACAAAAACATTCATAATGGAGGATAAACAAAGGAGAGCAATGAACAAGAGAAAAAGAATGAAACTTTACTAACAATTCAAGATAAAGAATAAATTAGAAGAAGGATTTTACCCAACTAGAATGGAATGGAAAAGATTGAAACTTGTATATAAAGAAAACCCAAAACCTCCACCAATGTTGTCAAGATTGGTGGATCCTTGAAGAAATCCCTTAATACAAGAGTAACTACTATGATTAAGCTAAGATTAACAAAAGATTAAGGTAAGATTAAGGAGGCACTAAGCTTAAGCTATATATTCTTAGTCTAGGGTTTCGTGTTTACAAATTACAAGAGGAAGGGTATATATAGTGTTCAACAAGTGAGAGAAAAGAAACGAGGAAGCGTGTAGGAGCTGGGTCCTTCCCGACCGGGAAGGTAATGGTCCCGCTCGGGAAGACCTATGGTCTCGACCGAGAAGACCCCTCTTCCCGACCAGGAAGGTAATGGTCCCGCTCGGGAAGACCTACTGTCCCGATCGAGATGGTGATGTTCTCGGTCGGGAAGGCTTCACAGTAGCCTCTGATATTTGGCACGCTTCGTCTCGGCCGCGATGGGCTTCCCAGTCGCGATGGGTGACTTCTTCTTGCTTTTCCTTGGTTCCATGAATACTTCGTGACTCGGAATCAGTCCTTACGACGTATAAATGGCCTAAAAGACCCGCGATCTCGCCATACGCACCTAGAAACACAAAATATCACTAGAGAAGACATTAGTAGCACAAAAACCTCTTCTAAGAGCGATTAAACTAAGGAAAACCAAGTAAAGCAAGAAGGAAAGACGTTAAAAACTGGGCATATCAGTTTGGTCGGCCCTCCCCGGGGCGTCAAAGGTTATAACTATAGGGGTTTCACGGGTCGGAAGATGGCGCGGGCATGGAATGAGGGTCACACCAAAGAGGGATGGGTTTCCTACTTGGCTAAAGGGCGATTGGTCATCAGGTGGGCTGTCCCGTGGTGGAACATCAATGGGCATACCGGGTTTCCCTTCTCGTCTTCGACCCAGGCTATGCTGATACTATCCATGAGGGACCCGGTTTATATTTATTCGAGCGAGATGTCGAATCAAATGGGGGTTAGATCAACCGCTTCGGAGACTGATAAGGGTGTCCTTAGGTTCGACTCATGGACGAAGAATTTGTTTAGGGAGTTTAGGGTGTCTTGGAAACAGAAGTTTTCACGTCCCGTTGTCATAGAGAGTGTTCGTCCGACCGACCTTACTTCCACCCGGGGGGATTGGTGAACACCCGTCAGAACAGAGCAATTCGAAAGTGAGGAAGACAGCGGCACTAGAGCATAAGGAGGCGAATTGAGAAAATGTCACTAAGCGCCTGACCAAATACAGCGTTACCGATCCTAGTACCGTCAGTTCATCTATACGGGCCAAGACTGGTGAGACTCGTGTTGAAGGTGTGAGTGATGAGAGAAAGTATAATTGGTTGGGCTCGCCTTTGGCTAGGGTGGTGGAAGCTTGTGTTAGGAGGGGTCAATGGTGAAAGACCCGAACAAGCTCGCCCAGATGGCGGTGGAAGTAGGAAGTCGGATAGGTAGGGCCCAGCCGTTTCGTATTATGTTCTATTAGTTGACATTATGTGGCGTGTTAGTACTAGTTTTTTTGTGGTGTTTTGACGTGCTGTCATTTGTCGAGATAGTTGGTTCTCGTGTGCTTGATGTAAAAGGGGCCCCAACAAAGGCTCGACTTAACCGAATTTTATTGTTAATGAGAAGCACATTTATTTTATATTTTTTTTTGTGGTGACTCGCGACTGGATTCTTCATTTTGTCCGGATCGCCCTTTCGGGTTTTCACTCCGTCCTCGGCTCACCTTTTATTCTTTTTTTTTTGACGACTCCCAACTCGATTCTTGATTTTGCCCGGAGCGCCCTTTCGGGTTTTCACTCCGTCCTCGGCTCGTCATATTTTTTTTTACAACGGCTCGCAACTCGTTTCTTCAGTTTGCCCGGAGCGCCCTTTCGGGTTTTCACTCCGTCCTCGGCTCGTCGTTTGTGCTTCATCATTGGAATCACTTGTTAACCGAAGCACAGAAAAAGGTTCCAGTTTGCATGTGAATTGAGTAATCGATTTTGTTATTTGGTTAGTTGTACCCGAAGAAGAGTTGCCTACATATCCGTGTTTAGACGGAATCAAACCATGTTCGTAGTTCTTTTAAATGTGAATGATTTTGATTTAGACTCACTATGCCAAGTATCGATGCAAATTTTTATTTTTATTTTTTTGCTTTGCGCGGGTTTTTGTCCTAATTCGGAGATCAGGATGGGGTTGTTAGGATGTTTATGGGTAGTATCGCTTGAGTTGGTTCATATTGGTTGGGGTTGAGAACTCTTGTCCGTCTAGCTCGGTAAGGATTACGGCGCCCCCGAGAGTATTTTCTTGACGAGGTAGGGGCCTGCCCAGTTTGGTCTGAACTTCCCTCTAGGATCGACGGGAAAGGGTGCTCTAATGGATTTGACTACTAAGTCTCCCTCACGTATGTTTCGGGATTTCACTCGTTTGTTAAAGGCTCGTTGTATACGTTGTTGGTAGGATTGTACGTTGGACAGTGCATGTATCCTACGCTCGTCTAAGAGTACTAACTCATCATATTGTTTTTGGTTCCATTCTTCTTCGCGGATGCTGCTTTCGACTAGTATCCTTAGTGAGGGTATATCTAGCTCAACGGGTTTCACGACTTCATAGCCGTAGGTTTAAGTAGTATAGTGTGGCTCTGGTGGGTGTTTGGTAAGATGTTCGGTATCCCCATAACGCGAAGGGTATTTTGCTTGGCCAATCTCGGTAGTTGTCTATCATTTTCTTAAGAATCGTGGTGATGGTTTTGTTTTCTGCCTCCACGGCCCCGTTTGTCTGAGGTCTGTATGGTGAGGATTTGTGTCTTTGTATTTTGTATTTGTCTAAGAGTTTCTGGGTATCGGCTCTGAAATGAGCCCCATGATCGGTGATAATTTCATGAGGTATGCCGTAGCGGCAGATGATGTTATTTTTGTAGGAATTTGACTACTTGTTTGGAGGTTAGTACGGTGTAAGAGGCGGCTTTTACCCATTTGGTGAAGTGATCAACGACCACTAGTATAAAACAGTGTCCGCCGGTTCCGGATGGGTGCACCTTTCCTATGATGTCAATTCCCCAAGTAGAGAAGGGCCAGGGTGTGGCTATGGTATGGAGAGGATATGGTGGTAGGTGTTGGATGTTGGCGAATATTTGGCAGTTGTGGCAGTGACGGACGTGACGTTGACAGTCTGCCTCTTGGGTAATCCAGTACTAGCCTAGTCTCATTATTTTTTTGGCTAATAGGTGTGCACTCATGTGGGGTCCGCACTCTCCGTCATGTAGTTCTTCCATGACTCTCTCGGATTGGGTTTTATTTATGCATCTAAGGAGGATTCCTTGTGGGGTTCGTTTGTATAGTAGCCCTTGGTTTAGGACGTAATGGGCGGCTTGTATTCTTAAGGCTCTTTTGTTTTTTCTGTTTGTGTTGGGCGGATATGATCCGCTCGCTTTAAAGTCCAGGATTGCTTTGTACCAAGGTTCTTCAGGGGTATCGTTGGTTTCGAGGTTATGGATGTAGACTGGTTGTTCGCTTCTCTCTATGCAGATAGGCATAGAGAAAAGATAGTCAGGCATGTTTATTAGTGAGGCTAGCTTGGACAGGGCGTCAGCGAATTGGTTTTCTTTGCGGGGTATGTGTATAAAGTCAATCTCGGTGAATTCCCGGGATATTGTTTCTACTTTGGTCTGGTATGGAGCTAGGCTTTTGCTATAAACCCTCCAGGTGCCTGTGTCTTGGTTGACTACTAAGGATGAATCTCCGTGTACTCTAAGGTTCTTAACTCCTAGAGTTACGGCGGTTTTTGGTCCTATTAGGCAGACTTCGTATTCGGCTGCGTTGTTGCTAACGGAGAAATCTAGTTTGACTGATATGGGTATGTAGGCGTATTGTTGTTTGGTTAAGGAGGTCAGTTGTGGGTTGAACTTAGGGTAGTTGTTCCTAGTCTCTTTTTAGGGTGAAGTTATGGTGGGCCGTTTGTTGTGGCCCTTGCGCTTTAGTTAATTGTTATCGATAAATGGCATAGTATCTTTTTTCAAGCGATAAAAGTATGTTATTAAAATGAAACGAGCGATTGTCGAGGCATGTTTGTAAAAGAAAAGAGTTGTTTTGTTGATATAATAGTAAACGGGCTAGATGCCCGCGATTTTGTTTGGTGGGGGGGTGGAGGACTCGTCCCGTCTCACCTCCCTGACTCGATGAAAAAAGAAAAAAATTGTTTATTATTATTTAAGTCTAGGCCCTAAGATGAACTAAACTCTATCTAAGACCGGCTTACCGCCTTTAGAAGAACCTCCGTTGATTGGATTCTCGGCGTTCATAAGGGTCGCCTTCTTGATGGGTTTGGTATCGTGAACCGGTCCTCCTCCGCAGACATCCTACGGGGACATAGACTCCCTTCTCGATCAGGTCTTGCACTTCATGCTTGAGCTTATTGCACATTTGGGTCTCATGCCCTCGACCCTGATGGTATAGGCAATAAGCATTCGGATTCCAGGATGCCCCCCTCTTTTCTATGGGCGGATCTGGAGTAGGTCCTATTGGCCACAACAACCAGGCTTCTTGTAGCTTCCTGATAGCTTCGGCATAGGAATCTCCTAGCTCAGTGAACTTCCCAAAGGGTCGACGAAGGGTTGGGGGTTCGGTGGGATGTGCGAGCTTGGCGTATTCGACATATGGATCTCCACTAAGTACCAGTTCTCGCCCTACTGTTCTTTCGTGGGGTTTCCTCCCGAGCCCTTCTAGGGTCTCGAGACGACGCCTGACGTCGTCGATGGAGGTAGAGATTTATGACACCAGTCCTAGAATGCCATGGACCACGTTCATCAAGGCGTTGAGTTGGTTGATACTACTTAGGTAGCCGTTTGATATCATTTCTGGGTCTGTGGAATAGAAGATGAGGATGAGGTTGTATCACTAGACGACCTAGAGACGCAAGGAATGCTCGTGATCGAGCGACACGGAAATGGGACCCTTGATTTGCGCGTGTTTGCGGTCATTAGATTGGGGACTCAGGTGCTTTAGATTCTCGGTGTATTCGGCGGAACGCCTAGTGAATCTATGTCTCTAGAACGAGACGATTTGATAAAAATCTTGGAGGTGAGATTTAAAGAGGACTTTCTCGAGATGAGACGACCCAAAATATAAGACCTCGTGTAGAGGGGACCCTAGTAACTAACATAGACAGTTAATCACACGGTTGTACGACGTAAGAAGTTGATCGCGATCCCGGCTCAGGATCAAGAAGTTTTGATGCATATTTTTTTTTGAAAACGATCGAGCTTTTGAAAAGAAAACCTTTTTCTTTTGGAAAAGAGGGGGTTTGTAAAATTGGTGTGACGATAGTACGGTGTGACGTGAAAATGTGTTTCTACATGTGTGTCGAGAATTCGACGATAGCAAAAGTGTAAACGATGGTTTTTCAAAAGAAGCACGGTTCTTTTAAAGGAACCGGTTTTGAAAGTGTGACATTGTGCTTTTATCGAGACTACTATTGATCAGCTAGTTAGATAATTGTGGTGTAGACGGTGTTCGTGAAAGAATGTTATGTCTCGTGACACTAGTAGAAAAAGGTCGAATTGCGTCTCCTCATTTGAGGCGTTTTAGGTAAGTAACTGCAAATAATTTACCTTTAGTTTTTTTTAAAAATACTTAGATGAGTCACTTTTAGGGATAAATTGCTTTAAATATTTAAAAAAAACAAATTGAGGCGTCGTCCATTGTTGGACACCTCTCTATAATTAAAATTTATAATTTTGCGGCGTCCAATTTGACGCCTCTCCGTATTATTTTATTAAAAAAAACCAAGCCCCCCCCAAAAGAAACCCCAGGTAATAATCCGACCCTAATCTTCATTTCCTCTCCCTCAGTCATACGCTCTTCCTATCCCGACATCCTCTATTACCCCTAACCCTAAACTCTCCATCCTCATCCCCATCCCCGACATCCTCGACAAAAAATTAGTAAATCCTCCCACCCACCCAGACATCCTCATCCCCGACATCCTCCCACCCAGAACTCTCCATATCAACCCAGCTTCCTAACCCGCGCCTCTCATTGTCGCTGCTTGCACCCCAATTCAATCCATTGTCGCGCCATTCTCGCTGAAGATCTGTTTCTTGCCGAAGATCTGTTGCTCGCCGGAGGTTATTATTGTTTGATTTTATTTCTTTCTTCTTTTGCCTTTAATTGAATCTTATTGTTACTAATTTTTTGTTAGGGTTGAGTTTTTACTTGATTTTGTGGTTAATTACGAGTTGAGTTTTTGTTAATTAAGAGTTTTTACCTGATTTTCTGTAACCGACTTCCAATTGATTGGTTAGTAAAAAGAACGATGTGCAATGGCGCCTGATGTGTTCGCCTCGGTTGCGGGGGTCGGGTCCGGGAACCCCAGGACCGAGATGGGGACAATTTCTGTCTGTTGGTGGGTTTGTTTCTGGGCATGTTGTTGGGTTCGTTGCGATTTATGCGGCACCGTTTTGGGTTGATCCGACACCGTTTTTACTGTTTTATGTGTATTTGAGTGAGGAATTGTGGCTTTGGCAGGCTGTTGGGTTTTATTTGTTTTTGGGTTTGTGTTTCGGATGGATTTGGGTGATGCTAAGAGACATTACAGTGCACCTTAAAAACGTAGCAAAATCTCTTCAAGCTAAACATCTCACAAACTTGAAGCTATCTTAAATTAGTTTGTGTTTTGTACCAGTAGTGTTCCATTTACTACTAGGTGCTGGATGTATAGTATAATTCTGATAGAGAAGAGAAATTCCCACAATAATTTTGGCATGACTTGTGTGGTTTTTTGAGGTTGAAATTGTATCCATGCCACTTTTTGGACATGTGAATGTATGTATGCAGGTTTGGATGGATAATGTAAGAATTTTATTTGGTTTATCGAAATGCAAAAGGTTGCCGTCGAAATTATTAAAAAATTATGAATTGTTTGAATAAAATAAATATTGCTTGCGACATTTATTTGCAGTAGACGCTGCTAACGATCTAATTAAATATATAAAATATGGTGAAATTTGTGGCGTCTAATTGTAAATGATGCATCAAATTTTGGTTGTATTTGAGGCGTCATATACCAAAAGACGCAGCAAAAGAGGTGACATTAGAGGCGTTTTAACTTTAGAAGCCTCAAAATTTTCAGAGTATCTGAGGCGTCTTTTTAGAAAAATGCCGCAAATAGAGCAATTATTTGAGGCGTCACTTTTATAAAACGCCGCAAATAGTCCACTATTTGAGGCTTCTAAAAAACGCCGCACCATAATTTCCAATGTGCGGCCCCCCCGTATGAGGCATCATAAAAGATGCCTCTAATGGGGGGTTTTATGGAGCCTCAAATCCATATTTTTCTACTAGTGTGACGGTGCTTTTGAAAATGTCAATAAATCTTTATTGCAAAGTTTAAGCAGTGAAAGTGTTTTTAGAAAGCTTTTTAAAATGTGTGGCCATATTTGTCCATCTTATTGATAAGAATTTCGATGGTGGTGACGGCGTGTAAAAAAATGTTTTGTGAATGTAACCGTTTCGGATTCCTTGACTTCATTAACTGAATCTTTGGTCATGTTAACGGTATGTGCAAAAATAAAATGTAACCGCTTAAGGTGCCTCGGTCTCATTGATTGGGATTTGGCATTTATTAGCGGTCCTCGTTTGTTGTTAGAAAACTACGAGTTTTGCTTTGGCCAAGGTGATGGCACTCAAAAAGTTTTTTTTTTAAGTAGTGAGTGTAAAATTTGCCATGATGACAGCATTTAAAATGTTTTTTTTCGAAGATAACCATGATTTGACCGTAGTATCGGTGTTCAAAAGAGAGAATTTTTTTCGGAAAAGGAGTCGGGTGCGGTTGAATATGTTGTCGTGGTTGAATCCAGATTTTAGTGTTTTATTTGGGTTATTCAAACACGCTACACATAACTAGGAACGCGTAAACTCATGCAGGATGCAGACACGGGTAAGTTAGGGTAGGCTACCGCCCACGAATAGCCTTCACTTAGGTGTCGACAGGTCATCTAGGAAGATGAGTATTGTACCGTTCGTTCAGAACTACTCGTTTAGTATATTCGCGAGGTACGCGTTAGGCGGCCGGAGCGTCAACCGAGGGTCTCTCCGCGTATCCATAAGGATCTTACCGCGAAGAGGTCGATTGGTCCTGATATCGGTTAGGGTGGGCTTTTTAGGGCCAAAATCTGTAGTGACCACAACTAGGAACTAGGAAATGAGTTTCACCGACCTCGTTCGAGTTGCACTATCACTGGAAACTTGTTTCCAAATCCCCAGCGGAGTCGCCAAATTGTGGACGTCCGTCCGTACCGCCCGACACCCCGCGCGCGCCCAAGCGGGACTGACCCGGTTTTGATCACGGCGGCCACCCACGCAGCCTCCTCCCGGTCGAGGGCCAGTCCGATCTCGCGTTTCGGGCAACGTGTCGGACCTCGATTAGGATGACGATTCGGACTTGTACAGGCGCCCGTGTTTCCGTTGTAATCGATCGAGTCGTGATTGTAAATGTTTAAAGGCCGATATGTTTGGTAAGGTGACCTTTTTAGTGAACCGAATTCGTTGCCGATTTATGGAGTCGCCACCGAGTCAATTATGAGGACTCGGAAACCGTTCAAGTCAACTTTGATCCTTAGCCGACTCAAAGCTGAGTGGCACGGGACCTAAAGATAAAGACTTGTACCCTTAAGCACTCCATGCCTGGAATGACTCTCATTGCCAATGGTTTCGAACATCTGGAAACCATCAATTTTGAGTAAGGGGTGAGGGTACGTATTGGGAAGCCAACGTCCGTTAGACATCGACACCCAATCCCGCCCGCACGTAGCGGCCTCTACTACTCAATCGGTGGGATGATAACTTCGTTCCTTTATTGTGGCAGAAGTACGGTAACATCCATTGTTTTAACCCTATGCCTTTTGCTATGTCGGTTGCTATGCCTTATACGTATTAGCAAATCAGTTTTAACTTGATAATACGGATATTAGTCATTCTCCTGGTATACCTTACCCGGTATTCTGCTTAAGATGCGTCGGTTCGGTATTAATAAGGATGCGTCGAACCATGTAAGGTGAGCATGGGACTAATACGGAACCTGACCATCACTTTGTTCAGTTTTAGCTTGTTTACGTTTTGAATTTCGTGTTAGGTGATTTAGCATGCGATTATAAGGTCATAAAAGCAATAAATCATACGAAAGCTGTAAATGTGAAATGTAAGTAAATCACGTAGTGAGGAGTTGCACCCTTGGAGTATACGCTAAACGGGATACGATGCATAGATAGTTGAGAACGGATCTCGAAACTACTCGGGTCTATTTAGAGTGTTTTAGTGTTTATGGTTGAAGTTGGAACGTTACGTGTTTTAGTACGTGTAATGGACCTAGTGTCCACGTTCGACATTATCGTAGTGCATATTAAAAGTACAAGAATGTAAAGTTTTGTTGAGATGACAACCTAGTGACGGTTCGACTTCGAAAGGCGGGTCCTCCTAACTCGCCTGGTGATTTCGGCAAAGTTCCGTTACCGTTAGCCCTTCCTGCGGCTAATCCGACAGAACTCCGTTACTATTTGCTGGTTCTGCGGCTAATTCGACAGAACACCGTTACTAGACTCGGAATAGCTAGTCGAACACAGGCACCTCGGGATCGAGTGGAGTGCTCGAAGGTGATAAGTAGCGTCAATTTCGCTTATCGGAACTACGATCGAGTGGATTGTTTGCCTCGGGTGTCGAAGTGCGAGCCCTTAGCGAGAAACTCTTAACGAGTGAAGAGAGAAGAGAGAATGTTGTGTCGAATGAAGGGGGTGGAGGGGGGTATTTGTAGTTGTTTTCGGCTCTTGACCCGGATGGATTCCTGAGTCCAGGCGCACCAGAACTCAGGCGCCTGGGTTTAGGCGTTTGAAGACTGAGGCGAGCGTGGTGAGGCGCTCGGGATTTTGAAGATACGACATTGATACTTTCTAAAATCGGGAGTTGTACGTATTATTCGTGACTTGGGAACTAAGCTTTCCCCCCCTTAACCTAGCGCCGTTGCGCCGAGTGGGTCTCGGGTGTGCATTTCGAGGTTTGCTTGGTGCGGTGCTGACTCGGTTCGTATTTCGGGACCAACTCAGGGTCCCGGTGTCAGAATTGACTCTAATTAGTGTCTATGCGACCGTAATGACACGACTAAGGCTGCCCTGATGTTAATTTAATTATTCTAAGTAATTATTTGATCTGTTTTATAGAAAAACCATCTAAAACATCGCGAGCTCGCATCGCATTGCAGTCTGATCGTCATCGGGTGTTTGTTGGGCACTCCTGTAGCCACCAGGTCGAAATCTGGGTTTCTATACCTTTAAGTCTTCATGAGGTGGAACTTCATCCCGTCATACACGGACCAATACCGACGGATGAAACTTTACCCGGTGGTTTTACCCAGTGAACTTCTTCCAGTTTTGCATTTTTTGGACACCTCTACCATCGGGCGAAACTTCACCTGGTGGGTGAAAGTTTCGCTCGATCATTTCGCTCGGTAGAGAAGCTTTCCTGAAAATCTTCGGGGAGGTAAAATTAACGTCGGGCAAAACTTCGCCTGGTGGTTTCTCATCGGGTGAAGTATCACCCGATGGTTTTCTGGCCTCTTTTCTTGTCTCATTCTTCGTCGTATGATTGGATGGCTTTGAACTTTAAGTTTTGTGCTTTGCTTTTCGGACGACATTCCCCTATCTTGTGCTCGTAGAAGCTCGATCATGCTTTGGGCGCCAAATCCTATCAAAATTGATAGAAAAACTACCAAAAACACGTAAAACGCACAAGAAGGACGCTAATGCGAGAAAGACTCAAAATAAGGCGATAATCGCACTCTAATCTCGCAAAACGAGGAAAAAACGAGCCTAAATGGGAGGAAAAACGATTTTAATTTAGCACACAACGTGGGGTTAAAATGGTGATTTTAATAATAACCACCATGATCATACAATTGATAAGCATTCACATGTTGGAAGCTGTTTCTATGTCCTTGAAACTCGGACCCACGAGTCTCTTGATTACCACATGAAGCTTGATAGTAGTTAGGAGACATCATGGCATAACCTTGATTCATAGAGGGAGAAGAGGAATTTTTGGGGGTGCCGAAGGGGTTTAGGAAACTCGCTTCGGTGGCTTCTATAGGTGGGGAGTTTAGATCAATCTCGAAGTTTTCCTCAAAATCTCGGCTTGTACCCGGTTGGGAACCTCTCAATCTAGCAACCGTACTTTGTCGAAGGTTTTGGAAAAATCTTTCCGGATCTGAGTTGTAAAGAAGAGGATGGTCACCACCTCTAGGCATAAACTGTAAACTAGGAGCAAACGTGAGAAGTCTAGTGCTTTTTGAGCACTAGACAAGAAGGAAATAAACTTCACACACACAAGAAGCAAAGATAAACAAAGAAGAAGAACAAAAAAACGAGAACAAAGTCTAAACACACCGTTCCGGCAACAGCGCCAAATTGATGGAGGGATTTGTCGTGGATCCCGACACCAATAAACCAACCAACCTAAACTAAGTAGTTAGAGTAAGTCAGGTCGAACCACAAGGACGGAAAAAGGGTTAGACTAGAGTTCACCTAGATACGAGACTAAGTCACGAGATAACAAGGGTAAGAATTAACGAGAATTAAGTAGCTAAAACGATCACTAGACTAAAAACAAAGACTAAACAAACTAAGACAGTGGAAGGAAAGAAATCTATGACTAACCATTTGATGAATTCAATAAGGAAAAGAGTAGGGTTAGGTTGGGTTCATAGATGCGATGAGCTAGTGGGGAAATCGAGGGTGTAGATGTCATCTAGTTGCTAAGGTAAGTCCGCACTCTCGCAACAAGAACAAAACCGAAAACTTTTGCAAGATGTTACCCAAAACAAGAGAATTCAACCACCAATCATGCATACAATAAGCAAGAATAGCATGACCACTGCTACTCTAACAAGAATTTCATCAAACACAAAGCATGCATAACAAGAGATTAGCAACAAAGATTCAACCTTTACCCACAATCAACCCTAATCACCCAAGATTAACATCTAATCCTTCTGCTAACTCCACAAGAGTCTACTCACTCATGGCTAAGTGGAAACTAACATGAACAAGAGAAACCAAAATAAGAACAAATACAATCATCATGCAAGATAAACAAGGAAAAAGAATAATCAAAAGATATAGATTGAAACTTTAATAAAATGAAAGATTTAGAGAAGAGAGACAAGAAGGATTATCCCAAACAAGAAGATGAATGAAAAGATTGAAACTTGTATATAAGAAAACTCAAAAACATCCACCAATGTTGTCAAGATTGGTAGATTCTTCAAGAAATCCAATAATACACAAGTAACTAGCTAGGATTAAGCTAATATTAAGGAAAGATTAGGGAAATATTAAGCTACACTAATTTCTATCTAGGGTTTCGTGTTTCAAATATTACAAGAAGGGGGGTATTTATAGGGTTGCACAAAGTAGGGGAGTGGAGCGACGAAGCGTGAGCAGGACAAAGGCCTCACTGCCGTGACATGGACCTCACGACCGTGTCTCAACCCCGTCCCGGCCGTGATGCTTACCACACGGTCCTGTCGAGTTTGTATTCTCGGTCGGAAATACTGGTGACATGGCCAGGTCGAGCTCCAATGAGCCGCTTTCTTTTGCACCTTTAATCACGGCCATGTAAGTGTAGGACGCGACCATGTAGCTTTTCGGGTCGACTCCTTCTTGCTTTTCCTTGGCCCTATGGATATCTCGTGACTCGGAATAGGTCCTTACGACATAGGAATGAGCTCCAAAAGCCGCGTTCTTGCCATTCAAACCTAGAAACACAAAATATCTAAAGAGAAGACATTAGTAGCACAAAAACCGCTTCTAAAAGCGATTAAACTAAAGAAAAACAAGTAAAGCAAGAAGGAAAGACGGTATAAATCAAGCACATCAGTGACCCGCTCCCGTCGTTCTGCAAAGCCCGCTCAATGCTCATCATGGAAGAAGCTCGGAAAGCCAAAACTGCTGGTACGTCCTCGAACAATGCTCTTGTTGCTGTCTCTTCTAATTCTAAGCCCACATATATGTCCAAAAATGGTGGTAATTCCTCCAATTCCAACTCCAATAACAATTATAAGGGGAAGGGGAATCGCCATCATAAAGGACATTATCAGGGCAAAAACAAAGGGGGCGGCAACTCTGGTGGTAACAGGCAGTCAGGCCGACAACAGACACGGTCCGCGTCATCTGCTTTCAACTGGGCGTGGGTTCCTCTTGCTTAGTGGCCTGGATCCTCCCAGTAGGGGTGGACCGCGCCACCATGTTTGTACCCTACTTCTGGCTGGACTCCCTCTACCGTTGACAATGCGCCTGGCATCCTCGATCCTAGACCTCAGCAAGCTTTCCTTGCTCAACTAGGTGTACTCGGCATGCCACAAGGAGCGTGGGTTCCTACAGACTTGGCTGCGGTGATGCAATCGCTTAATCTTCAACAACCCAACGACAACTATTATGTGGACATCGGGGCATCGTCTCACATGAACTCAAATCACGGTAATCTCGTTTCTTATTCCCCTTTGTGTGGTAATCGTGCAATTGTAGTCAGTAATGGTAATTCGATTTCGATTCGTGGAATTGGTAATACTACTCTTCCCTTCCTTAATAAATCTCTTCATCTGAAAAACGTGCTACATGTCCCTCACCTCATTAAAAATTTTGTTTCGGTCCGCAAATTTACAGTTGATAATTGTGTATCCGTTGAATTTGACCCGTTTGGTTTTAGCGTGAAGGATCTCAAGATGGGGATGCCACTTCTGAGAAGTAATAGCACGGGGGATCTCTATGCACTTCTACCTACACACAATATCACCACTGCATCAACTCAAGCCCTTACCGCTGTTTCGTCCGATGTTTGACACGGACGTTTAGGTCACTCGGGTCCTAGAATTTTTAACTCATGTAATAAATCCGACATTTCATGTCGTTCTAGCAGGTCATTGTCTCTTTGTCATTCGTGTCAATTAGGTAAGCATATCAAAC
The DNA here is from genome assembly GCA_958450325.1 of Agrostemma githago. Lineage (NCBI taxonomy): Eukaryota > Viridiplantae > Streptophyta > Magnoliopsida > Caryophyllales > Caryophyllaceae > Agrostemma > Agrostemma githago. The sequence continues at coordinate 44,674,693 of OY288249.1, forward strand.
TTCCCTTTAGTAAGTCTTTATCTGAAACAGTGAATCCATTTGATATTCTCCATACGAATTGGTGGTCATCTCCGGTCATAAGCTCGAATCACCATCGCATGTCCTATTCCTTGATGATTACACAAATTTTTTGTGGACTTTTCCTATTACGCAAAAATCTCAAGTTTATGACATTTTCACTAAATTTCACAACATGATAAAGACCCAATTTAATTCTAATATCAAGACATTACAATGTGACAATGGTCGAGAGTACGACAACTCTCCTTTTCATAAATTCTTCGGGTTACAAGGGATGTTTTTCCGCTTCTCTTGTCTGCACACTTCCCCACAAAATGGTAAGGCTAAGAGAAAAATCCCAACAATCAACAATATGGTTCGAACCCTTCTCATACATGCTCACCTTTCCTCCCTCAATGTGGCACCATGCCCTTGCCATGGCTACTTACCTTCATAACATACTCCCGAGCAAGGCCAATAATTACAAATCACCCACATCGAGTCTTTACCTTCGCACTCCGTCTTACAGCCATCTACTCACATTCTGATGTCTATGTTACCCATATACACCATCCATCACCATACATAAACTCGCCCCAAGAGCGACCCCATGCGTCTTCTTAGGCTACCCGTCATCTCATCGTGGATACAAGTGCTATGACCCTCGTACTCGGAAAGTTATTATTACTCGTCATGTGACTTTTGACGAAACTATTTTTCCCTTTGCTGGACCACAAGCCACGGCCCAAAACACATATGACTTCCTCAAAGATGAGTCTTCCCCATATGTGACCCATCAAATACACAACTCAGGCTCAATGCTAAACCAACCCAATATACCCACTATACCCTCCCCAAGCTCCTCTTCACATACAACACCTGCCAACTCCCCTGGGGACTCCCTAGCGACATCTCCTGCCTCCTCTCCACTCTATGTCTTACCACCCACCACTCCTACACCACCAGCCCCCTCGCCCTAAATGACAACTCGGGCCAAACACGAAATATTTAAACCAAAATCCATGTTCGACTTATGTGTTACAACCCTATCACCTATACTGAAATGTCCCAAAACTACCCTCCAAGACCGGAATTGGAATCGTGCCATGAAAGACAAATTCGATGCCCTCATTACGAATGAGATTTGGGTTCTTGTGCTTCGACCTTCGGATATCAATATAACTCGTTGTCTTTGGTTGTTTAAGCATATGTTTAAGGCTAATGGTGATTTGGAGCGATACAAAGCTTGTCTTGTGGTTAATGGCATGTCACAACAAGTTGACGTTGATTGTGAAGAGACGTTTAGTCCGGTGGTCAAGCCCGCTACTATACGGACCGTTCTTAGCCTGGCCATGTCAAAGAATGGTACATTCACCAACTTGATGTCAAAAATGCATTCCTCTATGGTCATCTTGCCGAGACAGTATATATGCATCAGCCACCCAGTTTTCAAGACCGCTCGCGACCCATTCATGTGTGTCTGTTAAAGAAATCATTATACGGTCTTAATCAAGCACCGCGGGTGTGGTATCAATGTTTTGCAACCTATGTCTCAACGATTGGGTTCACTCACAGCAAGTCTGATAATTCTCTTTTTATAAACAGTAAAGGTGATCAGCTTGCCTATCTCCTATTGTATATTGATGATATAATCCTTGCTACATCGTTCGAATCACTCTGGGTAAGTATTATGTCTCTAATCTAGTCCGAATTTTCCATGATCGACTTGGGTCCCCTAAATTTCTTCTTGGGAATTGCTGCTGAACAACAATCCAAGGGATTATTTTTGCATCAATCTAAGTATGCCCAGGAAATAATTGTTAGGGTTAATATGTCATCCTGTAAACCTGCGCTCACGCCCGTTGAAACTAAGTTGAATGTTAGTGCTACTGGTGGCAAACTGTTCTCTAACCTAGCCTTATATCGAAGTCTCGCGGGGGAATTGCAGTACTTAACATTTACCCGTCCTGACATTTTTACGCGGTGCAAAAAATTTGTCTATTTATGCACGATCCGCGTGAAGAACATTTCGGTGCACTTTAACACATTATTCGTTATATCCAAGGTACATCCCACTACGGTCTACACCTCAGCCCTTCGAACACCAATTCCTTCATCGCCTATACGAACGCTGGCTGGGCAGGGTGTCCCAACTCCCACTGCTCCACATCCGAGTATTGTGTCTACCTTGGGAATAATTTGATTTCATGGTTGTCAAAACGACAACCAACTGTCTCACGGTCTAGTTCAGAGGCCGGGTATTGTGGCGTTGCAAATGTCGTGGCCGAGTCGTGATGGCTAAGAAATCTGCTACTTGAGTTAAATTGTCCTATACGACGCGCCACTATTGTTTATTGTGATAATGTGTTCGCTATTTATTTATTGGGCAACCCGGTTAACCATCAAAGAACAAAACATATTGAACTAGATATCCATTTTTATCCGGGAGAAAGTCGCGATAAATGAAGTTCAAGTTCGTCATGTGTCATCCAGATATCTGTATGCCGATATATTTACTAAAGGTCTGCCAAAAATTCTGTTCGATGACTTCAGGACCAGTCTCAATGTCGGCTCACCTCCCGCTTCGACTGAGGGGGTGTATTAGAATATGTTAATATTATCTTAGAATATTGTTTATTCTTATAAATCATTCAGTTTATAATGTTTCCTAGCTTAGCTATTTTGATTGATATTCATACGGGATTACATCCCCTGACTTTAGCTAGTGGTTATTGTCCTCCCATGATTCAAGGGATTAGGGAGTTAACTTAGGATATTCTACTTGTATATATTGTATGTTGATTGACTGAATGAGACAAGGGAATACAACCTCTTTTAACTTTAACCCTAAAAGTCTTTTTCCTAACACCACCTAAGTCCATGTGGAAAAAGCAAACGTATACAATTCGATCATTCATTGGAACAAAGGGAGTATATTAATAAGAGCAATCATCCGTTCTTAGATATCAAAAAAAAATTCCTAGGACTATAAAGTTAGGTAAAATTATCTCCCATCAAAAAATTATAATGAGGTCACAGATTACTATTATATAAATAAGAGTAATAATTCATTATTTAAATATTAACCAAAAATCTTGAGTCATGAAATGAATTTAAAAAGAATTTTTAAGACTATATATCAATATTTTAAATAAAAAAATGGGTTCTATTTGGTGATTAAAAAGACTGTAATCCCCTAGAAATTCTAACGCAATACAGTGGCGGAAACACTGTAGAATTGGGATTATAACACACTGTAACTATGTCTTGATTAAATAAAAACGGTAAGTCAATGCATAAGCCATAAAATAAAAAATGGCTACAAAATAAAAATATAATAAAATCCATAAAATGGGTTTTAACAATCCATAATACAGTGATCTTATTAAAACAAGCAGGATCGACAACTGCTCGCTAGCCCACCTGAAGGGAAACACATATACCTGCCATGTTAAAAAAACATAACAGCCACAATCAGTGGGGAGCAACGTCAACGTTCTCCCAGCCGTATAACAGGATTTTAAAACTATAATTACTATTATAGAAATATAGTAAAAACGGAAAATAGTAAAAAGTATAATAAAAATAAGCTTTCAGTGAAGAATTTCACGTATCGGAACAATATAATAAAAAATGAGTTTTCCGGAGAAAACAGGAAACATTTGCCAACCTGCGAACCAAATTATACCGATAATTATAAAATATTCAAAATGGTGTTATGGATAGAATTAGTGTAGACGGCTAGACTTTCACTAGGAGAATACTAAAACTAGCATCGAGAACTTAGTTCAAACAAATCAAACCTCGATCTCTAACTAGGCTACTCAACCATAATAGGACGGCAACTTATAAATGCGTGACCCTAGTTTAAGATGATATGTACACCCCTCCCGAGCACCATAAATACTCATTTCAACCCGATGGCGTCTTACACTGCGAGGCACGAGTCTAAGAAAATATACACACACTCCCGAACACCATATATGCTCGGTTCAACAACCAGTGTGCCTCATAAAGACACACCAGCCTTATAGTTGATGGCAAAACGTAAACCCCAGAATATATTACTCTAACCTCACGCTTGTCCTTATTCCATAACTCCAAAACAAAGTCATTATCGATATTCAAAAGATATAATCATTATAAATAATAAGAGAACAAAAAGAAAAGGATCACTTTCCAAAAGAGGAAACTTTTCTATTTTAGGAAACTTCTATTTTTAGAAACTTTACCAAAAATAGCATCATATCAAGATAGCAAAAATATTAGTTCATACTAATAACACATTTTTAGTAAACGATATAGATTTATAAAACTAGTACTTTCGGCCTTAACGATATTAATTCTTAAAACGAGAACATTTGAGTTAATGAAATTATTGAAACATCATACGAGTGTTTATAAAATGATTAAAAATTTCTTAAACATTTTATTACTACTAATTAGGGTGTTTCCAAAATTTATAAAATTAAAATTCCCTAATTATAAATAGTTTCGACAAAACGAACATAAATTGGATTTTACGGCAAATGCCAAATTAAATACTTTAACGTCTTTTATTTAATTAAACCATTGGATATATTTAGAATATGTTAAGGGATAATTTAACTCTTAAAGTTTCAGATTTAAATACTTTCAAAATTGCTGGAAAAATAATTCTTTTAGGTAAGACGAAGCATTTTAACGATAAATCTCAATTTTTCCAAAAATCAATACTCATTAATTAAGGACTTTAATAAATAGTACAAAAATTACGTAAAATAACTAAAATATATTTATGGACATTCTGTCCAGAAAAGAAAATTTTCCAGAATTCTTAAACTCGGTTTTTAAAGGGATTTTCTCGATAATCGTCTAATCTCGACAATAACGATTAATAAAAATAGTAATTACAAAACGATTTAAGTATTAATATCCAAAAATTATTATTAAACTTAAAAATCATGATTTTCCAGAATCTACCATTTTTCCAGATTTCCAAAAATTCCAGATTTAATAAATCCCGTCAAAACTGTCTTTAAAACCCGTTTTCACAATTAACGATTCCATTAATAAAACTTATCGTTCCTAACATTTATTAAGGCACTAAAAATCATAAAATTATATTTTAATATGAAATCATCAGAATCAGAATTTTTTGCAGATTTAAACCAAAGACCAGAAATCGAGAATTTAAACGACAAACACGGTTTTTACGATAAACGATGATTTAAAGTGATTAATTAATTCATCCACTTAACAATTCCGAAAAATTATGAAAAAATTCAGAAAATTCTATTTCATCAGAACGTTTCACCACGACAAACATCAGATTAAAATAAAATGTTTAAGTACTAGAACTAAAAATTGGTTTTTAATCATTTTTGTCCGTAAACGGTAATAATTCGATAATCGATAACAAAAATATCAGAAAAATACCAAATTATTAAAAATCATCAAAAACTTCATTTTTACAGAATATAATCATATATACAAGTTTAGGCCGAATATTACGATTTTACAAATTAATACAACGATTTAATCGTTAATCTCGTAAAAGCGATAAAAATACCGAAACATACAAATTTTCAACTTTTAAAAATTTTCCAGATTATATGACATATATATATATCATCAAAAATAAAAATTTAAAAATATACATCCAATTACACAAATAAAATCATGCAATACCGAGTAACATCGACGTTACCTCTAACACAAATTCGAGTTGATTATAAATTCGTCGGCTTCGGGATCAACCAAGAATCCTAATTCACATGACATACATGGTACAAAAATACCATGAGAAAACTAAAAGAATCAAGGTAAATAACGATCGGAAATAACATCGATTATTACCTTAACGAAGGGAAAAAAATCGATAATTTAGAAGATGAAAATACGATGATCAAAGCTTGATTATGGATGAAAATGGCTGCTGAAAATGGGCAGGAGCACCAGCCAAAAAGAGGGAGAAAGAAGAGGTTTTTGTTAAAATAAAATTGATATAAAAATGAATAAGAAAAATATGAAAGGATGGTGGATGAATGAAGCATTAAAATTGATAAAAACAATGTGAATGTAGTCTTAAAATTTCAGCCAAAATGAATGTGATGGTAGCATGAAAAGTTTGTAATTTAAGCATGTAAATCAACTAAAGAGAAAAATATCTTTTTACTTAAAGTTTAAACATAAAGTGTTATGTAAATAAAAGTTGTAATCAAATGTTTTACTACATGGTGTCACGGTCCAAAAAGGTCTCTTTTTAGTTGTAGGTTGATAAAAATAAGGATAATAAAATTAGTAAAAGCATTTCAAAGCAATTCGAGTAAACCGCGCGTTCGAAGATAATTATTTACGAAACTTCGTAATAAAATCATTAAAGGCTAAATTTTCGTAAATAAAATATTTCTTAGTTGAAAATATTATATAAATATATCTAGACATTTGTAGGAAAAGGAATAGCTTAAATCAGAGTTTAAAAACGTTAATTCGTAGAGAAGTAGAATTCCTCGCAGAAAAATAATTAATTTACGAAGAAAATCAAATAAATAGATTTAAAAGAATTAAAATCTTTCAAAATAAAAATAAATACCATTAGACTCAAAAATGAAAATAGAGCTTGGAATAATGATGAAACATAAGGCCGAAATGTGATAGAGTTTTGACGAAGTCATAACGGAAATGATAAAAATGCTAGAAAAATAGCGGGTGTTACAAAGACACCATCTATGTATTATATTAAAACTCAAACAAAACATTCTCCATCCATCATTTGCCTCATTCCACCTCTTATTCAATCCACATGTATTAATCTAATTGGACCATAAAATTAAAACCATCTACTAATTTTAAAAGGAAAAAGAAAAAAAGTATCATTAACTTACTCTAATCTCCTTCATCTTCCGTTTCATTTCATCTACCCTCATCACTATAATCGTTCATTAACCACCAATAGTGGACTCAACACTAATTAGATAGCAAGAAACTCAATATACCACACAAGTGCGCAATAGCCAAAACAACCCACAGGCTCATCTAACAGGGTGTTCAGACTGTTTTGAGAACAGGGGCCCAAAGTTTTTATGAAGTTTTTGGGGCCAAAATCTTACTAGACTTATGGTTTTAATGATTTAGATTTAATTTAACAAAGAGAAGATTGGTTAGGTGCAGTGGTAGGTAATGAACTAGTGGTATTGATGCGTTGATAGACTCAGGTTCAATCCTTGTGAGCCTTAATTTTCTTTATATATTTTTTTAAATTGATTAGTTTTTGGCATTAAAATTGATATTCAAATATATTTACTCTTTTTTAGAAGAAATCTATGGTTATTTTATTAGAAATTAGGAGGAAAAAAATCTCGTATTTATTTTAGGGCCCCAATTCGACATCTAGAATATAGCCTCTTAAATTCATTAGACGGCCATGACGACCCAATTCCCCTCACCAACCAACATTGATAGATTTGAAGCTTTGGAGTAACATAAATATTCAATTGTAATTTTCTTGCATAAGTTTTTTTACTCTTGACATCTTAAAACCATAGTAGTGATTAAATGAACAATAAGTCGCTTGTGAGACGATCTCACGATAATTTTATCGTGAGACCTCTCACATAGAGTTAGTAAGTTAATACTAACCTCCCAAGTGAGAGCTTTAACGATAGAATTATTGTGAGACTGTCTCATAGAAATTTTTGTGTTGAACTAATATATGGTATGTAGTATAATTAAATAGCTGCATACATGAAAAAAAAATCAATGTGGCCTACTAAGGCGATGCATTAGACCTCATTACTGAAGAAATCGCTAGAAAAGATGCACATGATGACAGGGTGGCTGTCATCACTTCTACAAAACTCGCAAATTACTAAGCTAATAAACTCTCTTCATATAATAATAATGTGAATGCCTTATTAGCAAAAAATAATTAAAAAATACATGAGAAGAGAAAAGATCTACCAAGTATAACATTGGTAGAAAAGAATGATGAAAATTCGAAGGTAATATAAAAGATTATGACCCAACAACAACAAACTCTATGTCTCTACCTATATAATACTAACTAAAACAATGTTTTACAGTTGCAACCACAAGACGACAACCTAGGAAAACATGCTAGAGGATTAGAGATTGCGGTAAACACACTAGTTAAAAGGTCTGAAGTGGTAGTTAAAGAAGCATTCATAACAATAGACATCTTGAAAAAAGAAAAAAGATTTGAATAGCCAACAACAGAGGTGAGAGAAAAACAAAGAAGAAACAAAATCGAAATCAAGATGTTTACTTTCTTCAGTAATACTTCAAAAAATATAGATTTATTAGTTATTATGGATGACACCTTATAGCTTAATGTAATTGGGTTGATTTAATCATTTTGTCTTATGCTTATAGAAACTCAAACTGAGTTGGAGACGGTCTGAAAAATGTACTACCCTGCCCAGTAAGTCATTGGTAGTGACTCTAATGAGTTATCACATTAACCTCAAATAATGCATTATTGCATTTGTTCTTATCATATTATAAAGACTTTGCAAATAAATAAAGTTACCAATAAGATGTAAGATTTACAAAAAAAAAAAAAATGAATATTAGGCAATACATCAAATAGAGGAACTAATCACAAAGGACATAAAGGTATAGCGACTAGTTATACTTAAGATATCATTCATCGTTCATCCTTAGATATCATTATATCAACCATTAAATAAGAGGAAACATTCATCCTTAGATATCGTTATATCAACCAAAAATATTTCTGAGAATAACAAAACGTACATCGTCAGTGTATTTATTATTATACTCCGTACAAGATACTTGAAATGCCTTCTTCAAAGAAAGACTTTAATTAAATGTAATTAATTATGAAAATTTTTTATCAACGTCACTAACAAGCGGCTCGTGCATCGCTATATTTGACTATAATTTATTACTAATAGCATGATTCAAGAGTTTAATTTTTTTTAAGAAAGTGAGATAACATAAGAGATTTATATTTGACAATTTGTAGAAATTTTCTCAAAGTGTAGCACAATCTTGCGTGTACTTAGTTAATCATATGAACAATAATTTTTTGATAAAACTAATCTAACACCAATCAAATTTAGGATTGATAGCTTATCATCCTAATCCCCTATTAAATTAATTATTTATACATTTATTATGTAAAAATAAACACGTCCATTTATACTATAATGAAATTTATTATCATATCGATATATACATGCTACGTTCAATATGTTTTTGAGTTATCAATACATTGATACGTAAATATTATTTGTCATTTTATTTATTAGTTATTACATTTATAATAATAATCATCCGTGTTAGATCATCTTAATTCCTTACTAGATCAATTATATATACATTTATTATCTAAAACATAAACACGTCCATTTATACTATAATGAAATTTATTACTCATATCGCTATATACATGCTACGTACAATATGCTTACTTTACATTGATACGTAAATATTATTTGTCATTTTATTTATTAGTTATTACATTTATAATAATAATCATCCGTAGATAATATTGTTGAATGCAAAACTAATAGAGTAATAACCAAATACTCCACATAAATGTAACACCCCGACCCAATCCCAGGACTAGATTTGTTATCCATTGTAGCCCACCAGGCTTTGTAGTGGTTCCGCAGACCAACACGAGTTCTTTCCAGCACATTTGGTCCTCACTCATGCGCATCCCAAAAACCTTCCTAGGAGATCACCCATTCTAAGATTATTCCCAGCCAAGCACGCTTAACTGTGGAGTTCTTATCATGGGCAAACCAGAAAACAAAGTGCACTTTGTTGATATGAGTAGTACTTCAAATCCCTTTAAACAAAGCTCGTAAATAGAACATCTTCAATCAATTTGGGGTGTTTCAGTAAATATAAATGAATAATGGTACCAATATGTAGTTGAAGAAGTACTTGTGTGCGAGGTACTTTAATTAGTATTTCTAACTACAATGCATGCCTATAATTTAATTTGACGTATACCGTATATAGCTATATACAATGCACGCCTACAATTGTATATATATATATATATATATACACTTTGTATATAGGTTCACATAAGGCCAAGATACCCCATAAATCCTAATCCTAGCCATACAAACTTAAAGTTACAGGAAACGGTAACTCTCCTGTGAGACTGTCTCACGACAATCTTAACGTGAGACCTCTTACATAGGAAGTGGTTACAAATTTAGTAATCACCTCTTATGTGAGAGGTCTCACGGTAAATTACCGTGAGATGGTCTCATATGAGTTTTTGTACAGGAAAAGTGCTTAAAGTTACATGGAATGAATCTAAAGTTGAACTTTTTCACTTGATATGATAAAGTGTTGAATGTCTTCTTATATATCAATTTTCAACTAATGTAACTTTATCGTATATCATCTGAAACTTTAATGCGTGACTTTGTAACTTTATACAAAAAAACAGAAACTTCATATTTATTTAACCAACCATCTGAAAATTTAATTTATATAATTTTAATCCATAATTTTGTAACTTTAAAACCTTAACTTTGTAACTTTATACTAAAACTCAGAAATTTAAAAATTATCGTCGGCGACGTGGTGGCCCCAGAGTGGTGGCCGACCCATGGGTGGTGGTGGTTAATGGTGTTGGGTGATAAGAAGACAGAAAATTGAGTTTGTTTTAAGTGCATCTTGATCATCCATTTGTTTTAATCTTACCCATTAATTTGTAAGGGCTTAGACGACAATTTATGGACTTACTTGTCTATGGTGAACATATATATATATATATATATATATATAGAGAGAGAGAGAGAGAGAGAGAGAGAGAGTAGAGATCAAGTGAGTCCTTTTTTTTAGTCCATGAGTCCTATCTACAACCATTGATCTAGAGTGGATGGATGGTGGTGATTGATTCTAGTATTTAAGGCAATAACTAATATATTTTAGTAAAAATAAAATAAAATTCTCTCTCCTCCCTTAATTATCTCCAACCACTGATACACGTTACTTCCTCACATTCAATTTTTTCCTCACATTCAATTTTTTCATTCACATCCTAACTGAAACCCTTCACCTTCATCATCCCAAACACAATCGCTCAACTTCCGTTTCTTTTCAAAACACACCCGCGCATCCTCTCGTCTTTAACTCAAGCGAGGATACATTGAAGCAGCTCTCTAACTTCAGCAAAGATAATCTTTAGGCGGCATAATACAAGGTAACTCGCTAATACTCGATTGTTGTACTAGAGAACTAGGTTTAGTTTATATTCGTATTTGATTTCATTAATTTTTTCGGTAATTATTGATTGATTTACTTTGCTGCGTTTGTGCCCTATAATTAATTGGTTTCACTAAAGATTGTTGCGGTATCTGGGTATGCATCTGTAGAGTTTAATTGAATTCACCTACTTCATACTATGCTTCTACTCTTCATACTTAGTCTAACATATATTGAATGTTACTCTAATGCGCATATTCAGTTACTGTAATAAACTTGAGGTGTTACTGTAAGGAGTTGTTCAGTTAGTTTTACACATGTATGATGTTATTTTAAAGACAACCCTGTGTTACTGTAATGTACAAGACGTGTTACTTTTAATCCCATCTTTGCGTTACTTTGAATGCTAGTAATCTGGTACATTTAATTGTGTAGACGTGTTACTCTAATTTGCACTCTATGTTACTCTAACACTTTCTTTGTGTTACTTTAACGCGTATCAGCTGTACATATGGTGTTTCTTTCATTCATATCAGTTGTACTTTAATTTTATATACCAGATTAAACTGTAACAATAGTTGTACATAATTATTGTACTTTTCAGATGGCAAAAGGAGGAGACAAATCAAGGTGCGATCGCGGTTGTTGGATAACGTGGATAAGTATGTGGACGCGGGGCAAAAGATCATCGATGGTCCCAAGAGCAAGCCAATAAAGGGTCGAAAAAAATAACGTGTCTAACGAATTATGTCATCTTTTTCTAATTACGAATAATGCTTTGTATCGTTTTCGAAACTTGTTATGTACATTAGTATTTTGATTATCACCAATGGAACAATGCTGTTAAACTCTGTTACCCTGACTAATTGTTCCTGTCACTCTAATTAACGACCGGTGTTACTATGGGAATGAATGAAGTTTACCCAATATACAAATATGGTCTCATAATCATTGTGTTACATTGACGCATTATAACTGTTACTTTAATGAACAAATGATGTTACTCTAAGTTATTAATGGTGTTATTCTTTGTCTCATGGTTAAACAATGCTATTATCATCAATTACTCTGACGCATTATATATGGTTCTTAAAAAAATGAATGTTGTTACTTTGGTAATGAATGGTTCTAATCCAAGTTATCCTCAGTTACTTTGGTAATGAATTGTTTAAACAACGTTGCTTGTCCTCAGTTACTTTCATGCATTATGTCTGTTACTGTAACTAACGAATGGTGTTACTCCAAGCAAGGCATGAGATGATACTCTAACGAAATACACATGTATTAAATAAATATATAGTTAATTGCAACGCAGCACAGCGCTATGTGTAAAAAAATGTGTACAAAATCCAGTTCCTGTGTTTTGTCAATATCCCCCCCCAGAAACCGGCTGTCTCTGCAACCTGAACTCCCGAATTAATCCGCACAAGCTTTCCACATTTGCCTTGTCTTCTGCCCTTAGAAGTCCGTATCAGTGAAGCTTTAATGCCGTGTCTTCTTCAACAGAAAAGAAAACAATAATATCAGTGAAGATTACGTTAACTCTGGGATCTATAGTATCAGTGTATATCATGGGAAACCTAAATAACAAACATAAAACTCTGGAATCTATAACAATTAACCATTGATATGAATCTATGATGAATGAAATGACAATGAAAGCAATATCAACATGAAAATTGATGTAAAAAAGAACCCAAATTGACGCACGACATATCCATGAATAAAAATTGAAGCAAAATGTGAAAAAAATATCAAAACTCACCATTGTTATACTCGATTAGTTGCTTATCAACAGTTGATGAAGATGTCGCGCTCATTGAATCCATGGTAACGGGATTTCGAACTCAGATTTGAATGAATGAATGACGGAACGTGATGACGAAAAAAAAACTCACCATTCCTGTGCATTCGGTTCTTGGCAAATGCTACCTGCAAAAAATTAAAACTCGTTACAAAATGATACTTGTTTTGGGTTACTCTAATTAATATTTGGTGTTACTGTAATTTATAACGTATGTTACTTCAACGCCGTGTCTACTTCAACATAAAACAAAACAATAATATCAGTAAAGCATACGTTAAATCTGGGATCTATACTAAAACGAGAGCAAAGAACCACTGTTATTAATCCATGATTAATCAAATGAGTAAAATTCCACCTTTTCCACTGCTGTCCTGTGCGTTCGCTTCTTTGTCAATACCACCTGCCCAAAATTAAACAACGTTACACCCATGCAACAAATGAGTTATATCAATTCATAAGTTGTGTTACTCTAACTAGTACACTACGTTACTTTTAACATCATCATCAAAACCCTTTTTCTAAACGTTCAGTGTGTTACTATTATTGCAATTAAGTGTTACTGTAACTCAGAAGGTATGTCACTTCAGTGACGTTTCTGCGTTAATATAAAACAAAACAATAGCATTAGTGTATATCATGGAAAACCTAAATAAGAAACATAAAACCCTGGAATCTATAAAGATCGATAGAGCAACTAACCATTGATAGGAAACTATGATGAATGAAATAACAATGAAAGCAATATCAACATTAAAATTGACGTGCAACAAATGTGTTATATCAATTCATAAGTTGTGTTACTCTAACTAGTTGTGGACATGACGTAGGTCCACCCCGACGTGGCCACGCGCGGGTTTGGGTAGGCGAATGAATCTCGTGGTGAGATTGTTCTCGGGTTCGAAATTTAAGTCAAAATGGAGTCGCCACCGAATTTTGTGGTTATTCGGAACCATACGAGCCCACTCTATGTCGTCATGGGCTGTACACAAAGTGAGGCTCCCTTTGATTTCAGAGTTTATGGGGCTCGTCCCTTTGCATTGCAATATCGATACCGTTTAAACCGGCTTTCGTATATAGAATGACTCTCGTGCGCCAATGGTTTCGGGCATCCGGAAACCAAGGTTCTGAGTAAGGGGTGAGGGTACGTGTTGGGAAGCCCACTAAGGACACCCAACCCCGCCCGCACATGGCGGCCTCTACTAAGACATCGTTCGTGTTCGTGTGCGCGCGCTAGTAAAACGATTAAATGATATGCAAACAGCGTTTTCGGGCTAAGCATGCGAGTTGTTTATTAACTACGTCATTTAATGCATCTTGATTCACGTCAAAGTGATTTAGCATGCGATGTTCATTTAAATAAATAAATGGCAAACATCAAATAATAGAAAACTCGTAAATAAATTACAAATTACACGGGCGGAATATAACCCGGAATTCACAATACAACGAGCAATAAAATAAAATAATTGAAATATAAGCGGCAAATGTTAACTAGAAACGGACCCGTATAATATAAACTAGACCTTAAGTTGTGCAAATGGACGAACTTCGATTAATTACGCATTATATTGCGTATTAAGCAAAGGGCGGAGATATATGGAACCTAGGCGTGGTGCTAGCCCGATCCCGAATCCCGATGCCTTGTCCCGACTTATCACATCGAGGAATAGAGTCTAAATTAATCATGTGTCGGATACGACTAAAGAGTCGTCGACACAAGATTAATAGTGCGAGACCGTCGATCAAAGTCATTTTAAGTGATAGTGATATGCATGGGTTTTGAAGATTAGAATTACGTGATTGACTTTACACGTGTCGACTAAAAGTCGCAAAAAAAAAATGACGAGGCTCGAATGTTGCATTAAAGCTCTCGGATTACTGGGCTACAGGACCCACTCGATCGAGTCATGGCATGGACTCGATCGAGTGCACAGTCGAAGCCGCTACTGCCCAGTTTTTGGGGTCCAACTCGATCGAGTGGCCCATGGCACTCGATCGAGTGCCCCCTGTACGAGGCATGGCTCATTTCATTTTTATTTGTTTGAACTCGATAATTGACCGAGTTAAATAAAAATAGGGTTATTTAATAGCAATAATACTGACTATTGAGCGTATTCCAATAATAATACCAATTACAGTTAATCCCAGAATAATACATCGAATTGGAGTATTCCAATGATAATGGTACAGTTGCATATGTTACCTGCAACAGCAGGTAACCTTCCTTAAAAATGACCTGCTACTTCAATCTATTCAATCCACACCCACCCTCCTTCTTTACCCTATTTTTTCATCTCCCTCTTACTTAAATCTTTGTCTTCAATGACAACTCTGCAAATTTTTTTTAAAAATGTCTTCATTTCCATTACCCTCCTCTCCTCATTAAATCTAATAATGGGTTTTCCATCAAGACATAAACATAAACTTCATTAATTAAAAAAAACATACGGAGCATTATCCAATGTGATAATCAATCAAACCATCAAAATTAATTATCGCCCCATCTCTGATTCTCTGTCTCCTTCAACTCCCAGGTACTCTCTTTTTGATTTTAAGCATTGCTAATTTGTTTTTATTTTGTACAAATTTGGGGTTTTGGTTTCAATTAGTTTTTTTTCTGGGTTTGTATTTATTCGATTATCGTTTCGATTATGATTTCTGGGTCCAATTCGAGAATTGATTCGCTTCTAATTTCCAATTTTAGCACAATTCACTTGGTCAATCAAATACTATTTTATCTTTCTGCAAATTTCGAGAATTTGGGGTTTTGTTTTGATTAGGTTTATTTTATGGGTTTATATTTATTCGATTAGTGTTTCGATTATGGTTTCTAGGTCCAATTCAGGATATTATGTTTTAATAAACCATCCACTAAGTTTTGTGAAATCTGTTTTGTCATTCACAATTGTTGTACCAGATTTCTTTCTCTTACCAAGATTCATCCTCAAGGAGGAGTGAGAAGTAAATGGAGAGTGAAGTAAATGGTAATGGTGATAGTAGGAATTAAATAGGGCGCTTAAGGGGAGGTGGACCGGTTATTCAGGTAACCGGTCCACTGTACCATTATCATTAGAATACTTCAATTCACTGTATTATTCTGGGATTAACTGTAATTGGTATTATTATTGGAATACGTCCAATAGTCAGTATTATTCCTATTAAATAACCCATAAAAATATTGCATTATTTAAATTCAACTCGGTTCTCGATGTCACAAACGTGTATTATACGATTATGAGACCGTTATCGGGATTTTATGAAATATGCTATTATGTGATTGAAAAGTTTGATTAATGACGAAATTATAGTCCTCCGCGTCACGACATCGATACTAATCCTAAAGGATTATGTGATGTCGGTTTTCGCCTCAACGGATCTCGTACTAATCTTAGAAATGGAGTCTTACGCATTCAACTATGAGCAATCACGATCGCGTTATGCCCTTGAGTACATTTGGACGGCGCTCCTCGAAAGGGTGCCACCTCCGTCGTGACTCGTAAAGGGATTAAACGGATTTTGGATGATCGTCGTAGTCAAACGTGTTAAGATCCAAATTTTAATATTATATAAATATATATATACACGGTATTAATATGTTAATGACGAAAGGATAAAAATTAGTAAACGATAAAATTAAATGTTAGGTGTTAGATACAATAAATAAAAAAATGTTAGATTGCGATAAATAAAAGTGTTAGATTAGAGAGTTAGTATACACGAAATTAAAAGGTTAGTGTTAGCGGTTAGTAATAATAATAATAATAATAATAATAATAATAATAATAATAATAATAATAATAATAATAATAATAATAATAATAATAATAATAATAATAATAATAATAATAATAATAATAATAATAATAATAATAATAATAATAATAATAATAATAATAATAATAATAATAATAATAATAATAATAATAATAATAATAATAATAATAATACATAATACATAATAATACATAATACATAATACATAATAAATATATATATATATATATAAACGTTAAAAAGAGAAGGGAGAAAAAGAAACGGGGTTTGATGACACCCTCAACCTACATGCTTAAATGGCCTCGGAAACGAACTCGTAGTAGCGGCGTGTGCGCGGGAGTGTAGAGATATGTAGGGTGAGTTAGGGTGTGTTTGGTTAGGGAGAGGATGCTCTCGGGTCTTTGGCGAGTTTTGATCTCGAGTTTTGATTGTATGTGTGTGTATGTAGAGAGGATGTGTATATGGTGAATGCTTAAAGGTGAAATGATGGATGAAAATGTGAAGATTTTTGAAGTAGTAATGGCTGAAAAGTATGATGGAAAAAAAGTTTCTTCAATGTGATGGGTTGATGGAGTATTTATAGGAGAACCCCACGACCTAGGGTCACTCGATCAAGTGGCCCTAGTGCACTCGGTCGAGTGCCTTTGAAAATGAATCTGGTCCGTTTTTTGAGGCTCCACTCGACCGAGTGGGTCAATCCACTCGATCGAGTGGATCAATTAGGATGAGATATTTTAGGAATGATTTGTTGACTTTTTTTGAATGATTTGGTTATTGTGACTTGATTCATTTTGTGTATTTGGACATATTGTGAGGCTGATTCGTCTCGGGATTCGACTTTGACCGGGTTTTGACTCGTTCGCTAAAAGACGGTTTTATTTCCGGTGACGGTTTTGACCCAAATTAGTCTCATTTTATTGGAAACGGCCCACTGGGCCTGGATTTGAGGTCGGTTTTGAGAGATTTGCACTCCGCTAAATGCCCACGTCGGATACTATTGATTCCGAGTCCGTATTCGAGCGTATTAAGTCACGTTTACGTCCGATCATCATCGGGTGTTTTGTCGGGAACTGCTATAGACACTAGCAGGCAAAATGCGGGTGTCTACAGAGCCCCCACTCTGACTGAGGCTTGGACAAGGCGAAAGTCAGAGTAGCTACTAGGCCAATCGAGGATTACGACTTGGCAGCCTTCCGGTCGGGTCGTTTATAGTCCATTAGACTTGCGTGAAGGGCTCGCCAGCCATAAGCAGAGGGTCATACCTGTCCTGATGATGATAACTCCGTGGGGAGTCGAACTTGTCTTTGAAGTCATAAGTGTACCCGTATGACGACACATCACATTTTGGATGTAGCGTTCCAGGAGAAACACTGACTCACGCCGGGGAGTAAAGTAGTTGCACGAGACTTGCTTCTGAAGTCTAGGGTGTACCCGTATGCCGACACATCACATCTTGGACGTAGCATTCCAGGAGAAACACCGCTTTTGATGTTCCGTTAGGAAGCACTAGCTGGCACCTAAAATGTTAGATACATAGGTAGAAATAGCAGGCATAGTATATAGCAAGATAGCACATAGGAAATGCAGTTAGCATCTATAGACTGGCTTGCGCTGGGAAAATGATTTTTGCTTAGTTTTGAAATCGAAGTCCTGAAAGCAACTCACGTGCTAGGAGATAGGTTTTCAAAATTGAAAGGGGTAGAAAAGAAATTTGCAGTTTAAATAAACCGAAATTTGACCTTGTCGAAAAGGATTTTCTCAAATGGCTAAGTTTTGCAAATTTCAAAGAAAGAATTTTGAAGAGAGACATACCGACAGACTTGACTCTGGACTCTCGAGGGGTTGGACCGTGACTCAGGGGGTGGGCCACCTAAGACGACAAGACTCTTAAGCTGCTATATTTCGTAGCCTAGGCGAGTGGCAACACGGTCGAACATCAAAATGGGAAGAATGTGTAATATGGGGATTGCAGTAGTCTGTAATGAGACTGTTTTTGCATGACAAGGCTTAGCAGTAACAATGCTATAGTCTAGTGCTTTTTTGAATTATTGATTTTGGGGTACATTCCCAAAGTGGGTGTTGCTTCGAGTCCTTGATAGATTCTCGTCTTTGACTGAGCCGAGTACTAGGACACACTATAGAAAGGTGGCTAGATTTTTGAAAGTATTTGGATTATGTGGGTGGATGGAGAACTTCTGCCTAAGAGAAGCCCCCAGGACGACAAAGCTAACTGTTGAGAACATGACAGTGTCGTGATAGGAATGATGGTGCTTTCTGAATTTGTGTCAATATGGGTGGTTGTGTCCTTGTTGAAAGGCTGCCTACGTATTCACGTGTAGGGAAATCAAACCAAGCCGTAGTTCAGTGGATTGAAAGATATATTATGGTGCCTAGTTTATTAGGGCTTTTTGTGTAACTAGCCATAGTGATGGTGTAGGCTAGGTGCATTCCCAATGATGTCTTGATCAAAGGGCTAGAATGGTTAGGATGTTGATCCTGTGACCGTGAGCGTTCTCCGGGGTAGCCCCCAAAGGTTGTGTGAACTATTTGGGCATGTTCTATGCCGACCGCAGGCTGAGTTCCCGTGTTTGGGGTTGGTAACTGGTTTGGATGTTTTTGGAAATGTGGAGCTAGGTCGCAAGTGGCTTTGATGATTCGAAATCTGGAGCTCGATTTTGTGGAGCTAAAGCTTCGAGGGTAAGGTATTGTAATGTGGTAGGAAAGGGGGAAGTCGAGTAAAAATGACTCGAACTTCGATCACGGTAGGTTGATAATGCAGGATCTGATTTCCATGTCTGGTCCTAATGGTTAGGGGTATCCTATGGATCTTGAATCCTCAAAATTCCGGGCTGTCTCTTATCCTAGGTCTCAGGAAGGTCTTGAAGGTTGTAATTCGGGAAGGCTAAGTGTGGTGTTAGCTGACCAGCTGATTGTTTCTCCCCTATTCGATGGTATGGGCATTGATAATTTTTGAATTGACCGTACCCCGGTCAAGGGATTTTCACTTGAGTTGAACGTTGACCACGGTCATGGGTATTTGAATTTTTTTGTTTTTGTTTTGTTTTTTGTTTTTTTTGAGTTGACCTCTTAGCCCCGGTCGTGGGATCCTTTACTTGAGTTGACTGTGTCCCGGTCAAGGGATTGATCGTATCTGGTCGAGGGATGTTGAGAGTTGTTTTTTGGTCATGGCCAACTCTTTTGTTTCGGCCTTTTGCTTTTTTCCTTGGACTTTTGATTTTTTTTTTGTCCAACTCTTTTTCTTTTTTTCTTTTTTTTTTTCACGGTAATCCCCTCCTATGGTGTTGTGGGTGGATTTGGGGGTGGGCCCATCGGTTGAATTAGGCTTGTGGAGCCAAACCTTTGTAAGGTTTAAGCCTAGTTGGTATTTGTGTAAGTACAACTCATGGTGGAGTACTCTACGGTAAGCATGGTGGTTTGGATCTCGGTATTGTCGTCATAATTCCGAGCAGGCTTGGTGGGAGCATCGTCCCTAGTTGGGTATTTTTGGCATCAAGTCTATTGAGTCACAATGCTTCTTTTTTCTTCTGGTCAGACTAACACCTAAGGTAGGGATTGGTTAGTCTTATTGGAAGGGTATTTATTGTGGGAAGTGGGCTAGCCTTCCGTCTTGAACCCGAACTAGGAGACTACCTAGATTTGTCTTAGGATTCGATATCGCTCCTGCTAGGGGTAGTTATGTGGCTTTCTATACCAGACATGGAACATGTAAAGGAAAACACGGGTCTCAGTTCCTGCAGTCATTATAGATGTGCCTATAATAGTCACGTGCGTGTGCTCACAGTGTATGATGGTGTTCATCATGTTCTCGGAAACACATAAGGAAGCATATATGAGAGATTGAAAAAGTTGATTTTATTGAATTTTGGAAAGAGGACAGAATACAGTTGACTCTGACTCTGACATCGGAATTGAAAGAAATAGAACATCCTAGACTCGGACTCAGACTCGGACTTAAATCAAATCTGGACTCTGGGATGAGGTTGTCAGTAATCTTCGGCTTCTAAGGACTCAAATGGATGTCTAGTATATCCTTCGGTAGAAGCTTTACCCAGATCTTCATCATGTCGAAGATTAACTTCAATCCTAGTGCCCATTTCGGTAAGCACTGCAAAGTTTGAAATGCCGGCATACCTAAGATGGACGCGGTAGGAGGGTAGAAGGTTGTTGATGAATGCCTCCACTAGTGTCTTCTCGCTGGGCCTGTCTACCAGCTTAACACTCTCAGCCCGCCAACGTTGAAGGTATTTGGTGAAACCTTCTGTTGGATCTTGGGCCATGACTTCTAAAGTCCGCATGGTAGTCTGAAGTTCAGTATTATCAGAATAGTTTTTAGCGAACTCAGTAGCCACATCTTCCCAAGTGGGGAATCTTTTTGTATTAAGCCTATAGAACCAGGCTTTTGGATATTTCCCGAGGGATGTGCCGAATAGATTGATGAACATGTCGGCTTTGACCCCCTTGATCGCCATAAACACCTTGAAAGCTCGGAGGTGTAGTAATGGATCCTCCGTCCCTTCGAATATGGGTAACCCTTCTAGATTGAGATCTGTTGGTAGTTTCTCACTAATGGGTGTATAGTCTCGGGAGTTTTCAACTCGTATGTTGTTCTCTTGGGAGGCATGGAACTGTTGTTCGAGCTCACGCACCGTGCTGATCAGTTTGGCAAATGGCCCAGTATTTACCGACCCGTAATTGAAGTCTTGTTCTTCAACGACAGTTAGACGAGCATCCAAGGCCTCTTGGTCGGCTCTTATGAACCCTAGTTGGGTTTCAAACATGGCCTGCCACTACAACAAAATCACCCTTTTGCGGCGATTATTTTGGTAATTCGCGGCGATTCTATTCGACGGGAAAGGTTGCCTCATTGATTGTGAATTCGTTGAGGTATGTGGCGTTGCTGTAGCCTTTCGTGTCGAATAATCTATTCGCTGGGTTAGGTTCTTAAAAGCGACGCGAAAGAAGATGTGGTTTAGTAGCGATTTTAGTATCGATTATTATTGATGCGGTAAATATTTTGATTTTCCCACTAATAAGAATTGTAGCGATGTATTCGACACAATAAGTACAACAAAATGTCATTTAGTGGCAATTGTTGTAATTGTATTCGACACGATGAGCAAGTACTATAATGTCATTCCTTTTACAATTTTATCAATAGTATTCGACGCGATAAGTATTACAAACAATCGTAACAATTACATTTGACACGATAGGTAATACACTTGCAACCACAAAGTAAATTGGTATCGATTTCATTCGATACAAAATATCATTTATATCTCTCAAATACGATGCGAAAATAAAAAGAAAGGACAAGCGAAAAAACATGATACTTATAACTCATAAAATCCCAAAATTATATATATCCAACATCGAGTAAATTAAACTAATAAAAATAGGTCCAAAATAAGTGCAAACAAACTAGGTCTTCAACCCCAAAGCAAAGGTTCAAACCATCTATTCCAAATTAGAGAGAGTATATACCAAGATCATGTATATACCAAGTTATACCGAATTTTTAGTCATTTCCCACGTGCAAGTTAATAAATGAAATAGATTTATGTATGTATGTATGTATGTATGTATGTATGTATGTATATACATTCACTGGTTCATGTATGTTCCTTGGCACATATAACGAAATATCACAAATCAACCACTTGAGTTGCTATAATCATCCTATACGAACAATTAAAAAGCACGCCGAATATTATATGACGTGAGTCCATTACTAGTTCAGTTCGTATAATATCATAATTGTAACATATTGTGTATTAAGTACAAACCAATTATATAAAAAAATGAAATAAGAACATACCGTATTAGTCTGAACGTATTTTGAATATTTTTTTGATGTTTTACCTTTAAAGAGGACCAACAATTCATGGATTAAAGACGAAATGACAGTTAGTACCAAGAAACACCCCTAAGAGCAGTATATATACATATACCAATTTAAAAAGAAATTGTAATTAGCCTCCTTTTTGGGGAGGAGTTGCAAAATTGTCATGTTTTGGAAGGGCACTATTGTGAATTTATGAGTCATTTACTGCAACATTACCTCAGTGCCTCAAGCCCTCAAGAGCACCCACATATGACGAGGTAAGAGGTCGAATGTAAGCAACCTTAGCCTTACCCTCGTTTGGTTAACACAGAGATTAATTCGAGATAACCCATCATGATTACTGAACTCATCCATAATTAGGGAATCATTGGATCCATTGGAAATGGATATGACATCAATCACCTACTGTGAATATGATTTTAATTCTAAAATAGCCAAACACACTAGTCTATACGACGAGTTCTGAAGTTTACGGAACTAATTACAGTATAAGCAATGACCTGAGTCGGATGCTGTCTTGGACCATCTCTTGCATTTATAACAGCGATTCCCGTTGTCGCTGCTACTCTTTTAGCCGCACCACATTCAAAATGCCTCATTACTATAATATCTTAGTATCCTTGGATTGTTCTGATTGAATCTGCAATTATGAGCCACCTATTTCAAACACATCCCGTAAAACTGCTAATATCAGGCATCCTGAGTTATGAGCATTGTTATAAGAGACACTATTCAGTACTCAATTCAATGAGAAAAGAAGCAATAACCAAGCTTAAGAAGGCGTCACCTAATCTAAGCTGAATACTTAAACTCAAGTTTGGCACATTCATAATTTATGTGCTGTCCAACAAAATCAATCACTCGAGTCTGAGCTTCAGAAGACGTCACCTAATCTAAGCTGCTGAATAGATAAGACATTTCTAGCACAATATCGGTTTATCACCGTGTTATAGTCTACAATGAAGTTTTAGACAAACAACTTCCAAGTAAGTCAAAGATTAAACTAACCTTACATTCAGTTCAGACCCATTAAAGATCAAATGATTCCTACACTTCAGTTAATTATCTACTTGCCATCAAACTTTTAGAAATTATTAGCAATACAACTACATCCTTTTCGCGCATAAACTCAAACATACTTTAAGCTCAATACAACTCAGAATCTCAATCGTGCGGCACACATATAAGCTCAATTCTCGCTAAAGTATACTCCAAACATCAGATTTTTGGAAACAACACAATCAATCATCGAAATTGACACATTCAATTCAATAACAAATCGATTCAAATCAGATAAAAACAGCCACTAATTCAGCTCAACATAGCAATAACTGAAGCAGCAAAAAAATCGAATCACAGACAAACTTGAGCTTACACTAAAGGTCAGAATCCCAATCATACCACGCAAATCAGATCATCTCGATTTCGAATGTCGAGAACATTAGATACATGCAAAAAAAACACAATCAGTCATCTACGAACACCACACATTCAACCAAATTCAATACCAAATCAAACCAAGCCCAACGAAACCTTGATTCAGCTCAAAAACATTGAAAGTTTAAGCAGCAAAAATGAAAAACAACCCAACTAAGCAGAAAATTAGTACAAAAAAACAAGTGACTCTTTGATAAAATCAGTCAATCAGCTGACTAACACTCAAAATCACACAAATAAGCTCAATTCTCACTATATAAAACCTAGAACATCAAATTTATGTAAACAATGCAATCAATCTCCGAAAAACCGATACATTCAGTTCAATACAATACCAAACCTTAATTCAACTCGAAAATAGCAAAAATTAGCCCAGAAAAAAATCGGAAACAACACAACTAAACACAACAATTAGTACAAATGAGTGAATTAATGAACGAATACCTGAAAAATTAAAGGAATCCTTGATGAAATCAACTCACTAACACTCAAAATCAGTTTAATTCTTACCATCTAAAGCCGAAAACATCAGATTTACGCAAACAACACAATCAATCCCCTAAAAACAATACATTCAGTTCAATCAAATCCTAAACCCTAATTGGGATTATCGATCCTATAATTGAAACAGCAAAAATTGGGATTGAATTGGGATCGAAAAAGCAATCGAAACAGCAATAATTATCGAAACAGTAATCGAAGTAGTAATCGAAACAGTAATCGAAACACTAAAACGTATTATCAATAATTGGGATTATCGATCCTGTAATCGAAACAGCAAAAATTGGGATCAAAACAGTAATCGAAACAGCAATAATTAGATCGAAACAGTAATCGAAGCAGTAATCAAAACACTAAAACATATTATCGATAATCGATTAAAACATACCTCGAAACAGCAATATCGTATAATCGACAATATGATCACTAAAATGTACCTTAATCAAAGAGCAATATCGTATTCTCGAAACAGCAATATCGTAATATCGTATAAAACGTATAATCGAAACAACAATATCGTATCCTCGACAATAATAATCACTAAGACGTACCTTAATTAAAGAGTATAATCGAAACAACAATATAATCGTCGAGGAGCAGTGATATCGATTGACTTTTGAGGAGAAAGATGAAGGTGATTGGGGGTTGTTCGTGGTATACATATGTATATGTGGTGAAGGCATATATTAGGAGAACTGCGTAAGATTTAGGGAAAAAAAATCAAAGTTTAGGAAATAATAAAGGAAGGCGCAAATATGAAAAAAATTGGGAGCAGGTTTGGCGCTCATCGGTTTTTGTTTTTCAGTAATTAGGATACGTTAAGGAGTTATTAGCATCATTTACGCGTACTAATTAGTATCAATTGTTATTTGATTCGATAAGTTGTTTATCATATGAGTCATTGTGGGTTAGTTGTGTCGATTTTTCAATCATCACGATATAATCGCCGTGAAAAGGTGATTTTGTTGTAGTGTGCTTACTAGCCATGGTTTCTAGCAAAGCCTTCAGTTCATTAATGGTGTTTTCCATCTCCCTATTACCGGTTGTGGATGCCATCCTCTGCGAGAATACCCACGTAATCAGAAATGTTGCTTCGGAACTTGAATACACCAAGGCATAGGAAATAGCGCGGGAGGAGAGACAACTCTGGTTTGACTCGGGTTAGACTCTCCTAAGACAAATATGTAGGGTACGATTCTCGGAGTGATTGTGATTAATCGCCTCGTCGGAGAATAGCCCCCAAGTGAGACCAAGGACTCTTGTAGGACTCAGATGGTGTGACATCTAAGTGACTCAAAAGCGGGGTACATGAGACAACACGTGTAAGACATGACCCTTAGAGCAACCGTGATTGATCGCTCTGCTGAAGGGTAGCCCCCGAGTGAGATTGAAGGTTTTGTTAAGACTCGAGTGTCGGACGAGTGACCCTTTAGATGTAAGGATCACGAACCTTTAGCTACAGGGCTATGCCTTGTAAAAGGTTGACTCGGCCTCGAGAAAAGGCAGACGGGGTAAGGGAAGAAACTTGCAATGTAAGATCGGCAGAGTTTCGACGCTAGAGACCCTTGACTTGACTTGACTTGAATAAGGATAGACCCTGTGATTAGGGTAGACCCTTAAGTTAAAGGACTTGAATTGGGATGACTCGACTTACAGATTGAAAGACGGACGAGATTCCCTTAGGAAAGGTCGTGGGGACCGTCCTGTCGGAGGGAAAGATCGCGTGTGACTTTCTAGTTAGGACTCGAGTGTTCAGACGAACCTTCCATTTACGAGTGTATGACTCGTGTTGGTCGGTTATGCCTTTAGGAAAGGCGGACTAGGATGGGGAAGAAACCCGTGATGTAGGATCGACGGAGTTTCGACGCTATAGACCTTCGACAAATTATGAAAAGACCCGACACACAGATTACGGTAGGTCTTATAAGAAGGAAGGTTTTTGAAAAATGATTGAATTTTGAAAATTGAGAGGACAGTCCTGAAATTGGCAAAGGGCCAATAGGACCGGGCATTTTGAAATATTAGAATGGTTGCGAGTAATTTCGCGTTTTGAAAAAAATTGGGAGACGGTCTCGTCTTTTGAAATTTGTAGCATGCCGACAGGTCCGAGTTTTTTGAAAACTTGAATATCGAAAATAAATTTTCGAAATTTTGAAAATCGAAAATAGGATTCCGAAGATTTGAAAATCGAAAACGACATCTCGGAGATTTGAAAATCGCGGATGGCATCACGAAGATTTGAAAATTGAAATTGAATTTTGAAAATTCGAAAATCGAAAGGGAATCGAAAATTCGAAATTTGAAATGGGAAGCATGCCGGCTAAAAAAAATAGGCTATTTTGAGTCAAATCGTAGGTCTAAATTTTGGCAGCATTCCGAGTTTTTGAAATTGGATATTTTGAAAAGACGGGTCCCGAAACGGACAGTATTTCGGGTTTTTCAAAATTTGGTATTTTTGGAAAGATGCCTTTTTTGAAATGACGGTTTTTGAAAAAAAAAATGACACGGAAACCAAGTAGCACGTAGTCAAGCAAGCATTACAACGACGCTTATGTATGCTTTACACTAAGTCTCGGTCGGTCAAAATAGGGTCTACACCAACAACGATGACATTCTCGTGAATCGGGACGGACTCCCTAAGCCGATTTGGTCTTAGGACATGCCGCAAAACCCAGACGAGTTCCGCCATCGAAGTCTTTAGCGCACCCATGTAGGAATGCACCGTGGTATAGTGGGACGTCGGTCACAAGTAACCGGCCTGGGCAAAATTTGGGTTATGCATGAATCATTAAACTAATGCGCGCACACTAATATACGAACGATTTCTTTTCGAGTCTCACCCTGGGAACCCCGATGACATATGGTACATCAGGTATCCCCAGTGGAGTCGCCAAATTGTGGACATGACGTAGGTCCACCCCGACGCGGCCACGCGCGGGTTTGGGTAGGCGAATGAATCTCGTGGTGAGATTGTTCTTGGGATCGAAATTTAAGTCAAAATGGAGTCGCCACCGAATTTTGTAGTTATTCGGAACCATACGAGCCCACTCTATGTCGTCATGGGCTGTACACAAAGTACGGCCCGCTTCGATTTCAGAGTTTATGGGGCTCGTCCCTTTGCTGTAACACCCGCTATTTTTCCTAAGCATTTTATTCTTTCTGTTAGGACTTCGTCTTAACTCTGTCACTTTTGGCCTCATATTTTAACATTTTACTAAGCTTTATTTTAATTTTTGAGTTTAATAATTTCTATTTTTAATTTTAAAGATTTAAAATTCTTTTAAATCCATTTATTTGGTTTTTTCGTAAACTAAGTAATTTTTCCGCGAGGAATTCTATTTTTCTCCCAATTGACATTTTTAAGCTTGGATTTAAGTTATTCCTTTTTCCTAAAAATGTTTGAATACGTTTATGGAATATTTTCAACTAAGATATATTTTAGTTACTAAAAACAAGCCATTTATGATTTTATTACGAAGCTTCGCGAATAATTATTTTCTTACGCGAGGTTTACTCGAATTACTTTGAAATGCCTTTAACTATTTTACGACTATACTTTTTATCAACTTATAAATTATTTGAGACTGTTTTCTCACATTTTTGGACCGACTAAGCTCTTGGTCACAAGTTTTATTACATTTTATTTAAACGATTCATTTTATCACATTAAAACGTAATCATAAGATAAATCATTTTCATTCATTGTAGCATTTATGTCTAAGTTTATCTTACTCCCTCTCTATCCTTTTTGGCCGGCCAAACCAAGGTCTAGGTTCACTCTTGCTTTTTTTGTAAGCCTTAATGCATGCTTACTCTTTTAAGTAGTGTATCACCCATCTCCACCTTTACTCTCTACATTCATTCTCTTACATTCATCAAAAATATTCATCACTCTTTTCTTCTCTCTTTGGCCGTGTGACCCTTAGCCATTCTAGGCAAATTTTTGCTCCATTTCTAGTCTCAATCACATCATTCTTATCGTCACAATCATCCTCTTTCTGATTCCTTCGTTAAGGTATTAATCGTCATCATTTTCGATCAATTCTTACCTTGTTTTTTTTAGTTTTCTCATGGTACTTTCTGCCATGATTTTCGTGTTGGTAGGATTCTTGGACGATCCCGAAGCCGACGAATACATCGTTGATTCAGACTTGGAGTAGAGGTAACGTCGATGTTACTCGGTATTACAAGATTTTAATTGAGTATTTGCATGTATATATTTTTATATTTTATTTTGGCAATATATGTATGTCACGAATTCTGGAAAATTTTTAAAGTTGAAATTTTGCATGTTTCGATATTTTTATCGCTTTTACGAGATTAACGATTAAATTGTTATATTAATTTGTAAAATCGTAATAATCGGCCTAAACATGTAATATATGTTTATATTCTGGAAAAATGTTGTTTTTGATGATTTTTAGTAATTTAGTATTTTTCTAATATTTTTGATATCGATTATTGAATTATTATCGTTTTCGGACAAAAACGATTGAAAACCGATTTTTAGTTCTAGTACTTAAACATTTTATTTTAATCTGATTTTTGACGTGGTAAAACTTTCTGGTGAAATAGAATTTTATGAATTTTCTTATAATTTTTCGTAATTGTTAAGTGGATGAATTAATTAATCACTTTAAATCATCGTTTATCGTTAAAACCGTGTTTGTTGTTTAAATTCTCGATTTCTGGTCTTTGGTTTAAATCTGGAAAAATTTATGATTCTGATGATTTCATATTAAATCTGTGAATTAAGTTGATTTTTGTGTAGTTATTATCCATTTTGTTCGCTCTTTCCTAATGTTCCTACATTAAGATGGGCGTCATGCTCAGCAATTGATCATCTGTTCTGCAGTTTTGGCATCTTAAGAATAAAGTTTTCAAGTGCATTGTTAGTGTCGAGTGTGTATGAAGTTTGAGTGTGTTTTATATCTTAAAATGGGTTTGGAGTATACTCGATTAATATTTTATTGCATTTGTTTTTGCGATTGTAGGCACATACATTGATAAGAAGTGTCCCTTTACTGGCAGTGTGTCCATCAGAGGTCGTATTATTGCTGGTACCTGTCACAACGCTAAGATGCAGAGAACCATAATTGTTCGTCGTAACTATCTTCACTACATCAGGAAGTACCAAAGGTTTGCTTATGTTTGCTCTTACAATCTCCATCTAAATTTTATGTATTCGAAGTTATATTTATTTTGTTTGTAATTTGTTATACCACATACTCATCCCATTCTTGTTATCAGATATGAGAAGAGGCACTCAAACATTGCTGCACATGTTTCTCCTTGCTTCCGTGTCAACGAGGGTGATCATGTCATTAGTGGATAATGCAGGTCAGCTCTAATGGATCCTTTTTTTTATTGGAACCCGTATGTGTTACCCCATCATTTTTTGACAGTCGTTGTTTTAGCTTATATTTCCATAATAAATAATTTGGTTTAGCATGACTGAGTAGGGATCATATTCAAGATTCAGGGATGGAGTATAGTTAGCACATCTTGTTAGTATCGTCATTGTGCTTTAATTACATCATAATGCATAGACTCGTTAAAACTGACTGACCCGAATGATCCGATCCTTACCCAACTGAACCGTTAGGGTTTTGGTCACCGAATTAAAAATGATAGACCCGGTCTTTACAACATTAAAAATGGCCGGGACCTGATCCTATTGATTCCATTGACCCACTTGCCAATTTTACTGAACCCGTGTGGGGCAATTACTAATATTCACAATTCTAATATTTCTGCTTTACGTTACTAATATTCACGATTTTAATATTTCTCATTTTATTAATTCTTGGCTCCCGGCTTACCGGAGATTCCGGTTGTCAAAGCATTTGAAGAAGCAACAGAGTATATTGTGTTCAGATTCTTGTCTCAATTTAGTATATGGAAGACCATGAGGTTTTTTAACATCATGCATTCGGGGATGCCTTTTTTATGGAGTTTTCAGAGATACATGGTCCATGGATACATGGAGGATTTGTACATTTCTTTGAAGTGTTTTTCAATTGATTTATTTGTTTATTCTCTTTGTTTTTGGAAATCTAGACATTTATGTACACATAATTAGTTTGATTTGGAGTACTGTTATTTTGGTTTGGGTTTTAGATCAATTGGAAGCATTGCAGAAGTTGAATGTTCAAGCTTAATCTGAAGGGAAAGAAATGTAAGTCATTTGATTCTACAATACGAGTTGTTTTTTTTGTCCTTTTTTTCTATAGATTTCTTTGATAAGCATTTGTTTAAAATAGCCTTGTGGATGAACTTGTTCCCCCAAGAGTTCCCCTAGAAACCTGCCTAGCTAGCTATTCTGCTCTGGATGAGATGATGGATTTCTATGGTACAACTTTGAAAGGTAACATTATTGCGATAAAGTAAGTATTTGTATGATGTGATGATTACATTTTATTGTCAACGGCCCAGATTTGCAGGATAATTGCTTAAGTTTTCTTGCTATCACTAAACTGTATATTAAGGCCGATAAAGTTTTGCAAAGTATTGAAGATGAAGCTGAGTTTATCTATAAAGATGGCGTGGATTGCTTGTGGACTGTATATTACCACGAATATTAAGAAGATTGGAGTATGTCATGGCCTGGGGTTTTTATAGAAATTAGGTTTTTTTTTCTTTCCTTATTGTGTTTGAATCAAAATCGAATTCGAAAATTGATTTATAAAATAACGTTCCACTTTAAGAAAATCAAAACCAATTTATTATAAGACGATCCAAAATACTGTGATTTTATAATGACACCGAAAATATTTTTCCCGACTTAATAACCCGATTTAAATAAAATAGACAAATAACGTCTTATAATTGACTCAGAAAATAACGGGGTGTTATAGACTTCCCTCCTTAAAACAAAACTTCGTCCTTCAAGTTTAATCTCATCCTCGAAAGAAAGCCTCACATTACTCATAAAATGACTCATTTCACTCCATATATCCCAAAATCCGCCAAAATTTCTCATATATATCCAAAATAAACCGTTTACTCCATATTTCCCAAATCCGTCAAAACAGACACGAAACTGTTAAGATATCTCTCATTCCTAATTTCTCAAAAATCCAAAAGCACCTAATTCCTCAAATTTCAAAGTACACAATTTTACCACCACCTAAATCCATAAGATAAGATCACCTAATTCCACAAGATAATACCAAAGTTTGAAATCACCAAAATTCTCATATTTCTCTAAGTTAACAGTGTCACTTGCCAAGTTAAGAGCATGTCGGACAAAAATATATAAATTATTTCAAAATTCACAATCAACCATTTTTACAAGTGCGTAATGCACAAAATCAACCAATCAATCAAATAAGTGCGGTTAGCACTACGAAACCAACAATATGTGCGTTGAGCACAAAACCACCAATATGTGCGATGAGCACAAACAAACCACAAGTATGTGGGTTGAGCACAAATATGTGTGTAAACAAGTCAATTTCAAGTAATAATAATAACCAATGACATTATGCTAATTAAGCATCAACGATAACCAAAATATTCATATTTGTAACCAATAAGTAGATATTAGCATGAAATCACACAAGAACATGATTAGTTTACCACAAAAACAAATAGTAATGCATATTTTTATCCACCTTAAAATAAAGCTTCGTCCTTGAAGCATGAAAAATTCACCTTAGGCAAAAAGATAAGGATATTTGGTTTTCATAGCTGACTCGACTTTCCAAGTAACCTCTTCCACATTGTTATTATTCCACAACACTTTAACCATTCTTGTTTCACCTCTACGGGTTTTTTGCACTTTAATATCCAAATTTCGAATAGGAGTCTCCTCATAAGTCATAGTCTCATCAAGCTCAATAGTCTCGGGGTCTGACACATGTGATGGATCACTAATGTATTCCTTAATTGGGAAATATGGAACACATTATTTACTCGTTCTAGATCAGCTGGTAAATCAAGTCGGTAAGCCACCTTGCCAATACGCTCCAAGATCTCATACGGTCCAATAAACTTAGGGCACAATTTACCCTTCTTACCAAACCGCATCACTCCCTTGTAGGAGAAACACGTAAAAGAACTTTGTCACCAACCTCAAATTCTATGTGCCTACGAGTCTTATTTGCATAACTCTTCTGACGGTCTTGAGCCGCTTTCATCCTGTCCTATATAATTCTAACATTCTCAACCATTTCAGTTATCATCTCGGACCTTATAGCCACAAACTCGCTAATATCATCCCAACACATTGGATTCCTACACTTATGTCCGTAAAATGCCTCAAATAGTGACATCTGAATTCCAAATAGAGATCATCAATTCTGGGCAAAGGATATTTGTTCTTGATCGTAACCTTGTTGAGATCACGATAATCAATACACAGGCACATCGAACCGTCTTTCTTCTTGACAAAAAGAACAGGAGCGCCCCAAGGGGAAGAACTTGGACGAATGAAATCTTTCTCAATCATTTCATCCAATTGTTTGCGCAACTCTTGCAACTCAACAGGAGCCATTCTGTAAGGTGCTTTGGCGATCGGGCCAGTACCAGGCACGAGTTCAATAGTGAATTCCACATCTCGTTCGGGTGGAATACCTGGTAACTCCTCGGGAAATACATTTGCATAATCACACACTATACGTACTTCCTCGAGTTTAGGGATTTCAGCAGTTACAGTTACCGTACATAAAAATGCTTGGCAACCTTTTTTCTGCAATCTGATAGCCTTCATTGTAACACCCGGTATTTTTCCTAGCATATTTATTCTTTCCGTTAGGACTCCGTCTTAACTCTGTCACTTTTCGGCCTCATATTTCATCATTTTACTAAGCTCTATTTTAATGTTTGAGTTTAATGATATTTATTTATATTTTAAAGATTTTTATTCTATTAAATCCATTTATTTGGTTTTCTTCGTAAACTAATTAATTTTCCGCAAGGAATTCTATTTCTCTCCGAATTGACATTTTTAAGCTTGGATTTAAGTTATTCCTTTTTCCTAAAAATGTTTGAATACGTTTATGGAATATTTTTTTTTACTAAGATATATTTTAGTTACTAAAAACAAGCCATTTATGATTTTATTACGAAGCTTCGCGATTAATTATTTTCTTACGCGAGGTTTACTCGAATTACTTTGAAATGCCTTTAACTATTTTACGATTATACTTTTTATCAACTTATAAATTAATTGAGACTGTTTTCTCACATTTTGGACCGACTAAGCTCTTGGTCACAAGTTTTATTACGTTTTATTTAAACGTTTCATTTTATCACATTAAAACGTAATCATAAGATAAATCATTTTCATTCATTGTAGCATTTATGTCAAAACTTATCTTACTCCCTCTCTTATCCCATTTGGCCGGCCAACTTATGGTCTAGGTACACTCTTGTATTCTTTTTTTTTTTGAAAGCCTTAATTCATGCTTACTCTTTTAAGTATTGTATCACCCATCTCCACCTTTACTCTCTACATTCATTTCTTTTACATTCACCAAAAATATTCATCACTCTCTTCTCCTCTCTTTTGGCCGTGTGACCCTTAGCCATTCTAGGCAAATTTTTGCTCCATTTCTAGTCTCAATCGCATCATTCTTATCGTCATAATCATCCTCTTTCCGATTCCTTCGTTAAGGTATTAATCGACATCATTTTCGATCAATCTTTACCTTGTTTTTTTTAGTTTTCTCATGGTATTTTCTGCCATGATTTTCGTGTTGGTAGGATTTTTGGACGATCCCGAAGCCGACGAATACATCGTTGATTCAGACTTGGAGTAGAGGTAACGTCGATGTTACTCGGTATTTCAAGGTTTTAATTGAGTATTTGCATGTATATATTTTTATATTTTATTTTGGCAATATATGTATGTCACGAATTCTGGAAAAAATTTTTAAGTTGAAATTTTGCATGTTTCGATATTTTTATCGTTTTTACGAGATTAACGATTAAATTGTTATAATAATTTGTAAAATCGTAATAATCGGCCTAAACATGTAATATATATTTATATTCTGGAAAAATGTTGTTTTTGATGATTTTTAGTAATTTAGTATTTTTCTGATATTTTTGATATCGATTATTGAATTATTATCGTTTTCGGACAAAAACGATTGAAAACCGATTTTTAGTTCTAGTACTTAAACATTTTATTTTAATCTGATTTTTGACGTGGTAAAAATTTCTGGTGAAATAGAATTTTATGAATTTTCTCATAATTTTTCGGAATTGTTAAGTGGATGAATTAATTAATCACTTTAAATCATCGTTTATCGTTAAAACCGTGTTTGTTGTTTAAATTCTCGATTTCTGGTCTTTGGTTTAAATCTGGGAAAAATTATGATTCTGATGATTTCATATTAAAATGTATTATTATGATTTTTAGTGCCTTAATAAAATGTTTGGAACGATAGGTTTGTTAATAAAATCGTTAATTGCGAAAACGGGTTTAAATGACGGTTTTGTTGAAATTTGTTGAATCTGGGTTTTGGAAAAATCTGGAAAAAATTTATATTCTGTAAAATTAGGATTTTAAAAGTGTAATAACAATTTTTGGATATTAATACTTAAATCGTTTTGTAATTACTATTTTTATTAATCGTTATTGTCGAGATTGGACGATTAACGAGAAAACGCTTTAAAAACCGAGTTTTTAGAATTCTGGAAATTTTCTTTTCTGGACAGAATGTCCATAAATATAATTTAACTATTTTACGTAATTTTTGTACTATTTATTATAGTCTTTAATTAATAAATATTGATTTCGGACAAATTGTGATTTATCGCTAAATTGCTTCGTCTTACCTAAAAGAATTATTTTTCCAGCAATTTTGAAAGTATTTAAATCTGAAACTTTAAGAGTTAAATCATCCCTTAACATACTCTAAATATATTTGTTGGTTTAATTAAATAAAGACGTTCAAATATTTAATTTGATGTTCGCCGTAAAATCCTATTTATGATTTTATCGTCGAAACTAATAATAATTAGGGAATTTTAGCTTTATAACTTTTGAAAACACCCTAATTAGTAATATTAAAATATTTAAGATGTTTCTAATCATTTTATACCACTTACACGATATTTTAATAATTTCATAAAATCAAATGTTCTTACTTTAATAATTAATATCGTTAAGGCCGAAAGTATTAGTTTTATAAATCTATATCGTTTACTAAAATGTGGTATTAGTATGAACTAATATTTTCACTACTTTGATATGATGCTATTTTTAGTAAAGTTTCTAAAAATAGAAGTTTCCTAAAATAGAAGTTTCCTAAAATAGAAGTTTCCTAAAATAGAAAGTTTCCTCTTTTAGAATATAAATGTTTACTTCTTTTATCCTCATATTGTTTATGATGAATACATCTTTTAAATATCGATAATGGTTTGTTTTGGAGTTATGGAATAAGGACAAGTGTGGGTTTAGAGTAATATAGTCTGGGATGTACGTTTTGCCATCAACTGTAAGGCTGGTGTGTCTTTATGGGGCGCATTGGTTGTTGAACTGAGCATGGTTTGTGTTCAGGAGAATGTATATTTACCTTAAACTTAGATATCGCATCGTATAAGTCGCGTCGGGTTGAACTGGATATGGTTTGTATCCAGGAGGGTGTGCATTACTTAAGCCAGGACCTCGCTGCACGCAGTCCTGTTATGGTTGAGTTGCCTAGTTAGAGACCAAAGTCTAATTTGTTTTGACTAAGTTCTCGAAACTAGTTTTTAGTATTATCCTAGTGAAAGTCTAGATTCTACATTAATCCTATCCATAACACCATTTTGATTATTTTATTTATTATCGATATAAATTGACGCAGGTTGGCAAATATCTTTATGTTTCTTCGGCAACCCTTTTAATTAATTTGTTTTACGCTAAAACTTATTTTATTACGCTGTTTTAATGTTTTCCACTTTTAC
This sequence comes from Agrostemma githago, assembly GCA_958450325.1. Taxonomy (NCBI): domain Eukaryota; kingdom Viridiplantae; phylum Streptophyta; class Magnoliopsida; order Caryophyllales; family Caryophyllaceae; genus Agrostemma; species Agrostemma githago. The sequence goes on from OY288249.1 coordinate 44,711,178, forward strand.
TATTTTTCCTATATTAGTAATTACTGTTTTAAAATCCTGTTATACGGCTGGGAGAACGTTGACGTTGCTCCCCACTGATTGTGGCTGTTATGTTTTTAACATGGCAGGTATATGTGTTTTCCTTCGGGTGGGCTAGCGAGCGGTTATGGATCCTGCTTGTTTTAATCAGATCACTGTATTATGGATTGTTAAACCCTATTTATGGATTTCATTTTATTTTTATTTTGTAGCCATTTTTATTTTATGGCTTATGTATTGACTTACCATTTTTATTTAATTAAGACATAGTTACAGTGTGTTTTAATCCCGACTCTACAGTGTTTCCGCCACTGTATCGCGTTAGATTTTCTAGGGGATTACAGTTGGTATCAGAGCATCACTGCTCCCAACTCTTACACCTGAAATTAGGGAAAATACCAGTAAATTATTTAAACAGTAAATAAAAATATTATTAGAGATGGGTAGAAAAAAATAAGGACTTAACTGTTAAGATTATCTGTTCCTGAACTCAATGATTAGCATTGAATATTTGTTTTATATGTCGAAGAAGATGAAAGAACAAGTTGCTGATATGCTGCTCCAGATCGGGACAAGACCTACTTAGCACTCTCAACGCCTGCTGACTCGAGTGGACAACTAGGTGCTCCAAGAAAGATTTCGATAATGACTTTTAGCTCCGGTTCAGTTTACTTAAGCTACAGGCAAGATGATCAAGAGTAGATTCATGTTCCATGATGTCGCAGTAAATCCAGATGGAGCGACCATGACTTGTGTGCTCGTTCCTCTACGAGAAGATGAAGTAATCCATTTTGGATTCCCTCGTGAACCCGGGAGGCCCGAAGATTCTCTTCTGGTTCAAGAACTTAGTAATATAGGATCATCGATTCTTTTCTTCCTTTCCCTATTTCTTCCAATTCTTCTCTTATATATTCTCATCTTCATTCTCTTGGTGAATCCTTGTTCTATTCTTCTATTCTACCATCTTTCTCTTCAGATTCTTTTGTTAGACCGGTTTCTATCTCAGTGAACCCCGTGAAAGGATATAGATGTTTGAGGTTTAGTAAACCCTTGTTACCTAGGGCTTGAGGGTTGTGAGTTATACCTTGTTATCTATCTTAGTAAGCTTTTGAGGATCGATTTGAATAATAAATTGTCAATTAATGGAATTAGGTTGGTACTTTAGACTCTGAACCTTGGGTTATAGGTTACTTGATTATTTGGAGGACTTAGAGTTGAATATATTTTGGGGTAGTAAGAGTATATCGTATTTGATGGATACCTAGTACCTAATTTAACCTAGAACCGAACCAGGTGTAGCTAATAATAGAATTTTGAGATTCCTACCTAAATGTTATTTGATGGATGCATCGGGAATGTTTGGGATCATAGAGTACTGTTTAAATTGTTAACCTGAGTGTTGTGGTACCATAGAAGGTTTTCATTAATACCGTTAGAAATTTTGGTTAACATAGATTACCCGTGTTTCTTAAGGATTAGATCGTTAATCGTTGGTTAAAGTTGTAACCTAGGAACTTTGGAGTTGAGTGATCTAAATTGAAAAAATTGTTGTTAACCTTGAAAAGGAGAAACATATTGCCATTAGAGGTTGGATTTATAGCGTTGTTTTGAGGAACATTTTGATGTCAATCATCTTAATGGATTTATAGTTCAGAACCTTAGACCAACGAGATTGTGGCTTTGTTGAGTTATTAAATATTTTGTGGTTGCACCATTACGATTAGAAATTTGATGGACTTCTTGGAAACATTAATCGAATGATGTGTTTGAAAATGTGAGTGTTTGCGCCATTACCTATAGGTTTGAGCGTGTTTGAGGATTTATTGTACTTCCCCAACTTATGTACTTGAAGTATTATAAATATGATGGTGATCATTTTTGAGGATTTCGTGTCCAAACATTGTTAATTGGTGGATTTTATTTAGTCTTCCTTACTCGAGAAATTTGAGGTATACCTCGAGTTCAGACCTTATGAACTTTGAATTACGAGCTTTGGTGATTACAAGTTTGGGTATGTTTTGATGACTGTTGGAATCTTAATTAATGGATTAGTCTAAATCGTTTGTGGATTCTTACCATACTAATTGAAAGATTATATAAGTATGTAAGGCTTAATTTTGGAGGCTATAGCAGTTGATGTTTTTGGAGGTTTTAGATTGAGTAGGACCACCCTGTACTGATATTGGACTTAGCGTTATTTGATGGGAATTAGGAACCCGTGTTTGTGGAAGTCGTGCTGGAAATCTCGAGATGATTAATTTCTTCCATAATCCTTGAGAGCTCTTTTTATTCTCAACTCCGTCTTTCTTTCTGCTCCTCTTGAATTCTGTTACGGTAACTCCTGCCAATCCCTTTAACCTTTATCGATTTTGAAAACTCTTATTTTAATTTATTGTTTATCCTTGACTCTATTTATCCGTTCATTATTTCCCCGAACTCATGAAAAGTTTGACTAATTTAAAATTTTTGATTTTCGTTAAATTTTAACATTTTGAAGCATAATTTCAAATTTTAAAACTCCCCATTTTGTAAAAACTTTGAGCAATTTAACATTTTGGGTTATCGTGAAATTTTAACATTTTGAGTTATGATTTCTATTTATGGAACTCCCCGTGATGTAAAAAAAAAAAAAATTTTTTGACTAAATTAAACTTTTCAGATATCGTGAAATTTAACATTTTTGAATTTAAGAACTTTATACTTCACTTTTGTTTTATCGTTGGTTGATAATTATATCTAGATCAGTTTCAAAATGCCTTAATAATTTATTTTAAATTATTTCAAAATTATTTCATTTTTATTTTCAGGCAATCGGACTTTTATGAAGACTTTCATATTTCCATATTCAATTTCTATATGATTATTACATAAAACGTTTTAACATTGTCGAAATTATTTTATGTTCAAGTTTGGTAACATTTTTGAAAACTTTCATAATTACCTTGATAACATTTTCATAATTTTAATATTTTGAAATTAGTTTCGTTTTATTGTTGGTGGACTTTTGAATCTGTTATTGAAAATGTTTGACGACTGGTTCGATTTTTACTAACCACAAAATTTGATTTTTCCAAACTAAATTTGGTTTTGTCATAAAACGAAATATTATTGGATTATTTTTAATCAAATTGTTTTACTTTGTTTTGAAAGTGTTTTGGTTACCCTATTTTCTACGACTTTGTTTACAAATGTTATTTAACGTTGTTATTTTATCAAATAACTTTACTTTACGATTTCATTAATCAGAAGATTTTAAACTTCGGGTTGGTTAGCCCAATTCTTCTTGGAATAGATATTTGGCTTCGATTTTGTATCACCTTGAAGGTTGTAAAATTTTCTTTTAAAGCAAATTTTTATGCAAAAATTGTATCCTCACCTTTTCGAGGAGGGTAATCTTCTTTCCTTTCTACTTGTTCTTAGTTTCGAGGACGAAACTTTCTTTTAGTGGGGAGGATTGTAACACCCGGTATTTTTCCTAGCATATTTATTCTTTCCGTTAGGACTCCGTCTTAACTCTGTCACTTTTCGGCCTCATATTTCATCATTTTACTAAGCTCTATTTTAATGTTTGAGTTTAATGATATTTATTTATATTTTAAAGATTTTTATTCTATTAAATCCATTTATTTGGTTTTCTTCGTAAACTAATTAATTTTCCGCAAGGAATTCTATTTCTCTCCGAATTGACATTTTTAAGCTTGGATTTAAGTTATTCCTTTTTCCTAAAAATGTTTGAATACGTTTATGGAATATTTTTTTTTACTAAGATATATTTTAGTTACTAAAAACAAGCCATTTATGATTTTATTACGAAGCTTCGCGATTAATTATTTTCTTACGCGAGGTTTACTCGAATTACTTTGAAATGCCTTTAACTATTTTACGATTATACTTTTTATCAACTTATAAATTAAATGAGACTGTTTTCTCACATTTTTGACCGACTAAGCTCTTGGTCACAAGTTTTATTACGTTTTATTTAAACGTTTCATTTTATCACATTAAAACGTAATCATAAGATAAATCATTTTCATTCATTGTAGCATTTATGTCAAAACTTATCTTACTCCCTCTCTTATCCCATTTGGCCGGCCAACTTATGGTCTAGGTACACTCTTGTATTCTTTTTTTTTTGAAAGCCTTAATTCATGCTTACTCTTTTAAGTATTGTATCACCCATCTCCACCTTTACTCTCTACATTCATTTCTTTTACATTCACCAAAAATATTCATCACTCTCTTCTCCTCTCTTTTGGCCGTGTGACCCTTAGCCATTCTAGGCAAATTTTTGCTCCATTTCTAGTCTCAATCGCATCATTCTTATCGTCATAATCATCCTCTTTCCGATTCCTTCGTTAAGGTATTAATCGACATCATTTTCGATCAATCTTTACCTTGTTTTTTTAGTTTTCTCATGGTATTTTCTGCCATGATTTTCGTGTTGGTAGGATTTTTGGACGATCCCGAAGCCGACGAATACATCGTTGATTCAGACTTGGAGTAGAGGTAACGTCGATGTTACTCGGTATTTCAAGGTTTTAATTGAGTATTTGCATGTATATATTTTTATATTTTATTTTGGCAATATATGTATGTCACGAATTCTGGAAAAAATTTTAAAGTTGAAATTTTGCATGTTTCGATATTTTTATCGTTTTTACGAGATTAACGATTAAATTGTTATAATAATTTGTAAAATCGTAATAATCGGCCTAAACATGTAATATATATTTATATTCTGGAAAAATGTTGTTTTTGATGATTTTTAGTAATTTAGTATTTTTCTGATATTTTTGATATCGATTATTGAATTATTATCGTTTTCGGACAAAAACGATTGAAAACCGATTTTTAGTTCTAGTACTTAAACATTTTATTTTAATCTGATTTTTGACGTGGTAAAACTTTCTGGTGAAATAGAATTTTATGAATTTTCTCATAATTTTTCGGAATTGTTAAGTGGATGAATTAATTAATCACTTTAAATCATCGTTTATCGTTAAAACCGTGTTTGTTGTTTAAATTCTCGATTTTTGGTCTTTGGTTTAAATCTGGGAAAAATTATGATTCTGATGATTTCATATTAAAATGTATTATTATGATTTTTAGTGCCTTAATAAAATGTTTGGAACGATAGGTTTGTTAATAAAATCGTTAATTGCGAAAACGGGTTTAAATGACGGTTTTGTTGAAATTTGTTGAATCTGGGTTTTGGAAAAATCTGGAAAAAATTTATATTCTGTAAAATTAGGATTTTAAAAGTGTAATAATAATTTTTGGATATTAATACTTAAATCGTTTTGTAATTACTATTTTTATTAATCGTTATTGTCGAGATTGGACGATTAACGAGAAAACGCTTTAAAAACCGAGTTTTTAGAATTCTGGAAATTTTCTTTTCCGGACAGAATGTCCATAAATATAATTTAACTATTTAACGTAATTTTTGTACTATTTATTATAGTCTTTAATTAATAAATATTGATTTTGGACAAATTGTGATTTATCGCTAAATTGTTTCGTCTTACCTAAAAGAATTATTTTTCCAGCAATTTTGAAAGTATTTAAATCTGAAACTTTAAGAGTTAAATCATCCCTTAACATACTCTAAATATATTTGTTGGTTTAATTAAATAAAGACGTTCAAATATTTAATTTGATGTTTGCCGTAAAATTCTATTTATAATTTTATCGTCGAAACTAATAATAATTAGGGAATTTTAGCTTTATAACTTTTGAAAACACCCTAATTAGTAATATTAAAATATTTAAGATGTTTCTAATCATTTTATACCACTTACACGATATTTTAATAATTTCATAAAATCAAATGTTCTTACTTTAATAATTAATATCGTTAAGGCCGAAAGTATTAGTTTTATAAACCTATATCGTTTACTAAAATGTGGTATTAGTATGAACTAATATTTTCACTACTTTGATATGATGCTATTTTTAGAAGTTTCCTAAAATAGAAGTTTCCTAAAATAGAAGTTTCCTAAAATAGAAAGTTTCCTCTTTTAGAATATAAATGTTTACTTCTTTTATCCTCATATTGTTTATGATGAATACAACTTTTAAATATCGATAATGGTTTGTTTTGGAGTTATGGAATAAGGACAAGTGTGGGTTTAGAGTAATATAGTCTGGGGTGTACGTTTTGCCATCAACTATAAAGCTGGTGTGTCTATGTTGAGACACATTGGTCGTTGAACTGAGCATGGTTTGTGCTCAGGAGTGTGTATATTTTGACCTTAAACTTAGATATCGCATCGTGTAAGTCGCCGTCGGGTTGAACTGGATTACGGTTGGTGTCCAGGAGGGGTGTACATTACTTAAGCCAGGACCTCGCTGCACGCAGTCCTGTTATAGTTGAGTTGCCTAGTTAGAGACCAAAGTCTAATTTGTTTTGACTAAGTTCTCGAAACTAGTTTTTAGTATTATCCTAGTGAAAGTCTAGATTCTACATTAATCCTATCCATAACGCCATTTTGATTATTTTATTTATTATCGATATAAATTGGTTTGCAGGTTGGCAAATATTTTTATGTTTCTTCGGAAACCCTTTTGATTATTTTGTTTTACGCTAAAGCTTATTTTAATATGATGTTTTAATGTTTTCCTTTTTACTATTTTTCTATAATAGTAATTACTGTTTTAAAATCCTGTTATACGGCTGGGAGAACGTTGGCGTTGCTCCCCACTGATTGTGGCTGTTATGTTTTAACATGGCAGGTATACGTGTTTATTTTCCGGTGGGTGTGGGCTAGCGAGCAGTCTTGAATCCTGCTGTTTTTTTTTTTAAATCATGTCTTAAGGATTGTTTAACCTTTTTACGGATTGTTTTATATTTTAGCCATTTTTATGTATGGCGCATGTTGGACTTTACCAATTTAATTTTATTAAGACATAGTTCTGTGTGTTTTAATCCCGACTCTACAGTGTTTCCGCCACTGTATCGCGCTAGAATTTTTAGGGGATTACAGTTGGTATCAGAGCATCACTGCTCCCGACGCTTACACACCTGAAATTAGGGAAAAATACCAGTAAATTATTTAAACAGTAAATAAAGATATTATTAGAAATGGGTAGAAACAAATAAGGACTTAACTGTTAAGATTATCTGTTCCTGAACTCAATGATTAGCATTGAATATTTGTTTTATATGTCGAAGAAGATGAAAGAACCAGTTGCTGACATGCTGCTCCAGATCGGGACAAGACCTACTTAGCACTCTCAACACCTGCTGACTCGAGTGGACAACTTGGTGCTCCAAGAAAGATTTCGATAATGATTTTTAGCTCCAGTTCAGTTTACTTAAGCTACAGGCCAGATGATCAAGAGTAGATTCCTGTTCCATGATGTCGCAGTAGATCGAGATGGAGCGACCCATGACTTGTGTGCTCGTTCCTCTACAAGAAGATGAAGTAATCCATTTTGGATTCCCTCGTGAACTCGGGAGGCCCGAAGATTCTCTTCTGGTTCAAGAACTTAGTAATATAGGATCATCGATTCTTTTCTTCCTTCCTCTATTTCTTCCAATTCTTCTCTTATACATTCTCATCTTCATTCTCTTGGTGAATCCTTGTTCTATTCTTCTATTCTACCATCTTTCTCTTGAGATTCTTTTGTTAGACCGGTTTCTGTCTCAGTGAACCCCGTGAAAGGATATAGATGTTTGAGGTTTAGTAAACCCTTGTTACCTAGGGCTTGAGGGTTGTGAGTTATACCTTGTTATTTATCTTAGTAAGCTTTTGAGGATCGATTTGAATAATAAATTGTCAATTAATGGAATTAGGTTGGTACTTTAGACTCTGAACCTTGGGTTATAGGTTACTTGATTATTTGGAGGACTTAGAGTTGAATATATTTTGGGGTAGTAAGAGTATATCGTATTTGATGGATACCTAGTACCTAATTTAACCTAGAACCGAACCAAGTGTAGCTAATAATAGAATTTTGAGATTCCTACCTAAATGTTATTTGATGGATGCATCGGGAATGTTTGGGATCATAGAGTACTGTTTAAATTGTTAACCTGAGTGTTGTGGTACCATAAAAGGTTTTCATTAATACCGTTAGAAATTTTGGTTAACATAGATTACCCTTGTTTCTTAAGGATTAGATCGTTGATCGTTGTTTAAGGTTGTAAGCTATGAACTTTGGAGTTGAGTGATCTAAAATTGGATAAATTGTTGTTAACCTTGAAAAGGAGAAACATATTGCCATTAGAGGTTGGAGTTATCGCATTGTTTTGAGGAATACTTAATGCGAATCATCTTAATGGATTTATAGTTCAGAACCTTAGACCAACGAGATTGTGGCTTCGTTGAGTTATTAAACACTTTGTGGTTGCACCATTACGATTAGAAATTTGATGGACTTCTTGGAAACATTAATCGAATGATGTGTTTGGAAATGTGAGTGTTTGCGCCATTACCTATAGGTTTGAGCGTGTTTGAGGATTTATTGTACTTCCACAACTTCTGTACTTGTGGTATTATAAATATGTTGGTGATCATTTTTGAGGATTTCGTGTCCGAACATTGTTAATTGGTGGATATTATTTAGTCTTCCTTACTCGAGAAATTTGAGGTATACCTCGAGTTCAGACCGTATGAGCTTTAAATTTATGAACATTAATGATTACGAGTTTGGGTATGTTTTGATGACTGTTGGAATCTTAATTAATGGATTAGTCTAAATCGTTTGTGGATTCTTACCATACTAATTGGAAGATTATGTAAGTATGTAAGGCTTAATTTTGGAGGCTATAGCAGTTGATGTTTTTGGAGGTTTTAGATTGAGTAGGACAACCCTGTACTGATATTGGACTTAGCGTTATTTGATGGGAATTAGGAACCCGTGTTTGTGGAAGTCGTGCTAAGAATCTCGAGATGATTAATTTCTTCCATAATCCTTGAGAACTCTTTTTATTCTCAACTCCGTCTTTCTTTCTGCCCCTCTTGAATTCTGTTACGGTAACTCCTGCCAATCCCTTCAACCTTTGTCGATTTTGAAAGCTCTTATTTTTAATTTATTTATCCTTGTTCTATTTGCCCGTTAACTATTTTTTGAACTCCCTATTTTATAAAAAGTTTGACTACTTTAAAAAAAAAATTGGACTATCGTAAAATTTTAACATTTTGAGTTATAATTTCTAATTGTGAATTTGCCCGTTTTGTAAAAAGCTGGACTAATTTAAAAATTTTGATTTTCATGAAATTTTAACATTTTGAAGCATGATTTCAAATTTTTAAACTCCCCATTTTGTAAAAACTTTGAGCAATTTAACATTTTGGGTTATCGTGAAATTTAACATTTTTATTTTATAATTTAAGAACTATATACTTCACTTTGTTTTATCTTTGGTTGATATTTATATTTAGATCTATTTCAAAATGCCTTAATAATTTATTTTAAACTATTTCGAAATTATTTTAAATTTTTGATTTTCAAGCGATCAAAATTTTATGAAGACTTTTATATTTCCAAGTACCTCAATTTGTATAGAATTGTTATGTAAAACGTTTTAACATTGACGAAATTATTTTGTATGTTCAAGTTTGATAACATTTTTGAAAACTTTCATAATTACTTTGATAACATTTTCGAAATTTTAACGTTTTGAGAATTGATTTTCATTTTATTGTTGGTGAACTTTTGAATCTGTTATTGTAAATGTTTGACGGCTGGTGCAATTTTTACTAACTACAAAATTTGATTTCTCCAAACTAAATTTTGTTTCATCAAAAAAAAAAAAGAATAATATCGAATTTCTTAATCAAAATATTTTACTTTTGTTTTCAAAATATTTTGGTTATCCTATTTCCTTCGAGTTTGTTTACAAATGTTATTTAACGTTGTTATTTTATCAAATAACTTTACTTTACGATTTCATTAATCAAAAGATTCTAAACTTCGGGTTGGTTAGCCCAATTCTTCTTGGAATAGATATTTGTCTTCGATGCGAGCTAAGCATCCTCAACTTTTCGAGTAAGGTAAACCTCGATTTCCTATCTGCTTATTCTTAGTTTCGAGGACGAAACTTTCTTTTAGTGGGGAGGATTGTAACACCCGCTATTTTTCCTAAGCAATTTATTCTTTCTGTTAGGACTTCGTCTTAACTCTGTCACTTTTGGCCTCATATTTTAACATTTTACTAAGCTTTATTTTAATTTTTGAGTTTAATAATTTCTATTTTTAATTTTAAAGATTTAAAATTCTTTTAAATCCATTTATTTGGTTTTTTCGTAAACTAAGTAATTTTTCCGCGAGGAATTCTATTTTTCTCCCAATTGACATTTTTAAGCTTGGATTTAAGTTATTCCTTTTTCCTAAAAATGTTTGAATACGTTTATGGAATATTTTCTACTAAGATATATTTTAGTTACTAAAAACAAGCCATTTATGATTTTATTACGAAGCTTCGCGAATAATTATTTTCTTACGCGAGGTTTACTCGAATTACTTTGAAATGCCTTTAACTATTTTACGACTATACTTTTTATCAACTTATAAATTATTTGAGACTGTTTTCTCACATTTTTGGACCGACTAAGCTCTTGGTCACAAGTTTTATTACATTTTATTTAAACGATTCATTTTATCACATTAAAACGTAATCATAAGATAAATCATTTTCATTCATTGTAGCATTTATGTCTAAGTTTATCTTACTCCCTCTCTATCCTTTTTGGCCGGCCAAACCAAGGTCTAGGTTCACTCTTGCTTTTTTTGTAAGCCTTAATGCATGCTTACTCTTTTAAGTGGTGTATCACCCATTTCCACCTTTACTCTCTACATTCATTCTCTTACATTCATCAAAAATATTCATCACTCTTTTCTTCTCTCTTTGGCCGTGTGACCCTTAGCCATTCTAGGCAAATTTTTGCTCCATTTCTAGTCTCAATCACATCATTCTTATCGTCACAATCATCCTCTTTCCGATTCCTTCGTTAAGGTATTAATCGTCATCATTTTCGATCAATTCTTACCTTGTTTTTTTTAGTTTTCTCATGGTACTTTCTGCCATGATTTTCGTGTTGGTAGGATTCTTGGACGATCCCGAAGCCGACGAATACATCGTTGATTCAGACTTGGAGTAGAGGTAACGTCGATGTTACTCGGTATTACAAGATTTTAATTGAGTATTTGCATGTATATATTTTTATATTTTATTTTGGCAATATATGTATGTCACGAATTCTGGAAAATTTTTAAAGTTGAAATTTTGCATGTTTCGATATTTTTATCGCTTTTACGAGATTAACGATTAAATTGTTATATTAATTTGTAAAATCGTAATAATCGGCCTAAACATGTAATATATGTTTATATTCTGGTAAAATGTTGTTTTTGATGATTTTTAGTAATTTAGTATTTTTCTAATATTTTTGATATCGATTATTGAATTATTATCGTTTTCGTACAAAAACGATTGAAAACCGATTTTTAGTTCTAGTACTTAAACATTTTATTTTAATCTGATTTTTGACGTGGTAAAACTTTCTGGTGAAATAGAATTTTATGAATTTTCTTATAAGTTTTCGGAATTGTTAAGTGGATGAATTAATTAATCACTTTAAATCATCGTTTATCGTTAAAACCGTGTTTGTTGTTTAAATTCTCGATTTCTGGTCTTTGGTTTAAATCTGGAAAAATTTATGATTCTGATGATTTCATATTAAAATGTATTATTATGATTTTTAGTGCCTTAATAAAATGTTTGGAACGATAGGTTTGTTAATAAAATCGTTAATTGCGAAAACGGGTTTAAATGACGGTTTTGTTGGAATTTGTTGAATCTGGGTTTTGGAAAAAATCTGGAAAAAATTTATATTCTGTAAAATTAGGATTTTAAAGTGTAATAATAATTTTTGGATATTAATACTTAAATCGTTTTGTAATTACTATTTTTATTAATCGTTATTGTCGAGATTGGACGATTAACGAGAAAACGCTTTAAAAACCGAGTTTTTAGAATTCTGGAAATTTTCTTTTCCGGACAGAATGTCCATAAATATAATTTAACTATTTTACGTAATTTTTGTACTATTTATTATAGTCTTTAATTAATAAATATTGATTTCGGACAAATTGTGATTTATCGCTAAATTGCTTCGTCTTACCTAAAAGAATTATTTTTCCAGCAATTTTGAAAGTATTTAAATCTGAAACTTTAAGAGTTAAATCATCCCTTAACATACTCTAAATATATTTGTTGGTTTAATTAAATAAAGACGTTCAAATATTTAATTTGATGTTTGCCGTAAAATCCTATTTATAATTTTATCGTCGAAACTAATAATAATTAGGGAATTTTAGCTTTATAACTTTTGAAAACACCCTAATTAGTAATATTAAAATATTTAAGATGTTTCTAATCATTTTATACCACTTACACGATATTTTAATAATTTCATAAAATCAAATGTTCTTACTTTAATAATTAATATCGTTAAGGCCGAAAGTATTAGTTTTATAAACCTATATCGTTTACTAAAATGTGGTATTAGTATGAACTAATATTTTCACTACTTTGATATGATGCTATTTTTAGAAGTTTCCTAAAATAGAAGTTTCCTAAAATAGAAAGTTTCCTCTTTTAGAATATAAATGTTTACTTCTTTTATCCTCATATTGTTTATGATGAATACAACTTTTAAATATCGATAATGGTTTGTTTTGGAGTTATGGAATAAGGACAAGTGTGGGTTTAGAGTAATATAGTCTGGGGTGTACGTTTTGCCATCAACTATAAAGCTGGTGTGTCTATGTTGAGACACATTGGTCGTTGAACTGAGCATGGTTTGTGCTCAGGAGTGTCTATATTTTGACCTTAAACTTAGATATCGCATCCTGTAAGTCGCCGTCGGGTTGAACTGGATTACGGTTGGTGTCCAGGAGGGGTGTACATTACTTAAGCCAGGACCTCGCTGCACGCAGTCCTGTTATAGTTGAGTTGCCTAGTTAGAGACCAAAGTCTAATTTGTTTTGACTAAGTTCTCGAAACTAGTTTTTAGTATTATCCTAGTGAAAGTCTAGATTCTACATTAATCCTATCCATAACGCCATTTTGATTATTTTATTTATTATCGATATAAATTGGTTTGCAGGTTGGCAAATATTTTTATGTTTCTTCGGAAACCCTTTTGATTATTTTGTTTTACGCTAAAGCTTATTTTAATATGATGTTTTAATGTTTTCCTTTTTACTATTTTTCTATAATAGTAATTACTGTTTTAAAATCCTGTTATACGGCTGGGAGAACGTTGGCGTTGCTCCCCACTGATTGTGGCTGTTATGTTTTAACATGGCAGGTATACGTGTTTATTTTCCGGTGGGTGTGGGCTAGCGAGCAATCTTGAATCCTGCTGTTTTTTTTTTAAATCATGTCTTAAGGATTGTTTAACCTTTTTACGGATTGTTTTATATTTTAGCCATTTTTATGTATGGCGCATGTTGGACTTTACCAATTTAATTTTATTAAGACATAGTTCTGTGTGTTTTAATCCCGACTCTACAGTGTTTCCGCCACTGTATCGCGCTAGAATTTTTAGGGGATTACATTTGCATTGCAATATCGATACCGTTTAAACCGGCTTTCGTATATAGAATGACTCTCGTGCGCCAATGGTTTCGGGCATCCGGAAACCAAGGTTCTGAGTAAGGGGTGAGGGTACGTGTTGGGAAGCCCACTAAGGACACCCAACCCCGCCCGCACATGGCGGCCTCTACTAAGACATCGTTCGTGTTCGTGTGCGCGCGCTAGTAAAAGGATTAAAAGATATGCAAACAGCGTTTTCGGGCTAAGCATGCGAGTTGTTGATTAACTACGTCATTTAATGCATCTTGATTCACGTCAAAGTGATTTAGCATGCGATGTTCATTTAAATAAATAAATGGCAAACATCAAATAATAGAAAACTCGTAAATAAATTACAAATTACACGGGCGGAATACAACCCGGAATTCACAATACAACGAGCAATATAATAGAATAATTGAATTATAAGCGGCAAATGTTAACTAGAAACGGACCCGTATAATATAAACTAGACCGTAATTTGTGCAAATGGACGAACTTCGAATTATTACGCATTATATTGCGTATTAAGCAAAGGGCGGAGATATATGGAACCTAGGCGTGGTGCTAGCCCGATCCCGAATCCCGATGCCTTGTCCCGACTTATCACATCGAGGAATAGAGTCTAAATTAATCATGTGTCGGATACGACTAAAGAGTCGTCGACACAAGATTAATAGTGCGAGACCGTCGATCAAAGTCGTTTTAAGTGATAGTGATATGCATGTGTTTTGAAGATTAGAATTACGTGATTGACTTTACACGTGTCGACTAAAAGTCGTAAAAAAAATGACGAGGCTCGAATGTTGCATTAAAGCTCTCGGATTACTGGGCTACAAGACCCACTCGATCGAGTCATGGCATGGACTCGATTGAGTGCACACTCGAAGCCGCTACTGCCCAGTTTTTGGGGTCCAACTCGATCGAGTGGCCCATGTCACTCGATCGAGTGCCCCCTGTACGAGGCATGGCTCATTTCATTTTTATTTGTTTGAACTCGATAATTGACCGAGTTAAATAAAAATATTGCATTATTTAAATTCAACTTGGTTCTCGATGTCATAAACGTGTATTATACGATTATGAGACCGTTATCGGGATTTTATGAAATATGCTATTATGTAATTGAAAAGTTTGATTAATGACGAAATTATAGTCCTCCGTGTCACGACATCGATATTAATCCTAAAGGATTATGTGATGTCGGTTTTCGCCTCAACGGATCTCGTACTAATCTTAGAAATGGAGTCTTACGCGTTCAACTATGAGCAATCACGATCGCGTTATGCCCTTGAGTACATTGGGGCGGCGCTCCTCGAAAGGGTGCCACCTCCGTCGTGACTCGTAAAGGGATTAAACGAACTTTGGATGATCGTCGTAGTCAAACATGTTAAGATCCGAATTTTAATATTATATAAATATATATATATATATACACGGTATTAATATGTTAATGACGAAAGGATAAAAATTAGTAAACGATAAAATTAAATGTTAGGTGTTAGATACAATAAATAAAAAAATGTTAGATTGCGATAAATAAAAGTGTTAGATTAGAGAGTTAGTATACACGAAATTAAAATGTTAGTGTTAGCGGTTAGTAATAATAATAGTAATAATAATACATTATATATATATATATATATATATATATATATATATATATATATATATATATATATATATAAACGTTGAAAAGAGAAGGGAGAAAAAGAAACGGGGTTTGATGACACCGTTAACCTACATGCTTAAATGGCCTAGGAAACGAACTCGTAGTAGCGGCGTGTGCGCGGGAGTGTCGAGATATGTAGGGTGAGTTTGGGTGTGTTTGGTTAGGGAGAGGATTATCTCGGGTCTTTGGCGAGTTTTGATCTCGAGTTTTGATTGTATGTGTGTGTATGTAGAGAGGATGTGTATATGGTGAATGCTTAAAGGTGAAATGATGGATGAAAATGTGAAGGTTTTTGAAGTAGTAATGGCTGATAAGTATGATGGAAAAAAAGTTTCTTCAATGTGATGGGTTGATGGAGTATTTATAGGAGAACCCCACGACCTAGGGTCACTCGATCGAGTGGCCCTAGTGCACTCGGTCGAGTGCCTTTGAAAATGAATCTGGTCCGTTTTTTGAGGCTCCACTCGACCGAGTGGGTCAATCCACTCGATCGAGTGGATCAATTAGGATGAGATATTTTAGGAATGATTTGTTGACTTTTTTTGAATGATTTGGTTGTTGTGACTTGATTCATTTTGTGTATTTGGACATATTATGAGGCTGATTCGTCTCGGGATTCGACTTTGACCGGCTTTTGACTCGGTCGCTAAAAGATGGTTTTATTTCCGGTGACGGTTTTGACCCAAATTAGTCTCATTTTATTGGAAACGGCCCACTGGGTCTGGATTTGAGGTCGGTTTTGAGAGATTTGCACTCCGCTAAATGCCCACGTCAGATACTATTGATTCTGAGTCCGTATTCGAGCGTATTAAGTCACGTTTACGTCCGATCATCATCGGGTGTTTTGTCGGGAACTGTTATAGACACTAGCAGGCAAAATGCGGGTGTCTACACTAGTACACTACGTTACTTTAACATCATCATCAAAATCTTTTTTCTAAACGTTCAGTGTGTTACTGTAATTGCAATTAAGTGATACTGTAACTCAAAAGGTATGTTACTTCAATGACGTTTCTGCATTAATATAAAACAATGCAATAGTATCAGTGTATATCATGGAAAATCTAAATAAGAAACATAAAACCCTGGAATCTATACAGATCGAGAGAGTAACTAACCATTGATAGGAAACTATGATGAATGAAATAACAATGAAAGCAATATCAACATTAAAATTGGCGTTAAAAAGTAACGCAACAATGAAAGCAATAGCAACAATGGAAATTGACGTGAAGGAAATATTGAAACTCACCATTGTTATACTCGATCAATTGCTTATCAACAGTTGAAGAAGATGACACGGTCATTGAATCCATTGTAACGGGATTTCGAGCACAAAATTGATTGAATGAATGAACGTGATGAAGAAAGGGTTTTTTTTTCTCACTTTTGAATGAATGAATGAATGAACGTGATGAATGATGAATGATGAATGAACGTGATCAAGGGAGTTATTGTTTCCTAAATTCTTGGGAGCTATTTTAGGAACGTAAATCTTTCTTTTTTTTTCTTTTTTTTAAATGGATGCATCTTGTCCATCCATCCTTATCCCATCCAATGGATGGGATGATGACTTATGGACTCATATAGAGTAAAAGGACTCATAAGAGCCTTACTCTATATATATATATATATATATATATATATATATATATATATATATATATATATATATATATATATATATATATATATATATATATATATATATATATATATATATATATATAGAAAAGGGATCAAGGGAGTTTGGTAAAAAGTGGGAAGTTAGGAAGTTCTGTTTTTGGCCCTTGTTTTGGTTTGGATGGATGGCTAAGATTAATCAAAAAAAAAGGGATAATATATCCGTGAATGACAAGCAGCAGGCAGTAGCAGACAGCAGCAGGGCAAAAGTACAGCATGCAATCACCATTCCTATCACCAAATCTATCACCCTTTCCATCAACAAAATTCACTCCCTCACCAAAATTTGAAAATCATCCCTAATCTCTCACGAAGCTCTCACTAAAATTCGAAATTTATCCCAAAAAAAAGCATCCCTCTATCTATACCATTATTTAGAATAACTAAACCCTAATTCGTAAATTGCTGTACGTCTTTATGCTCTAATGGTGTTGTTCCTCGAAGAAACACGCGATGATCATATGCTTGAAAATGTGCAGTTGAAAATTTCTGGGCAACATATAGGAGGTAAGATGGATATATACATATATATATTTGGTTTGTTAAATGAGAAGAGTCACGAAAATGTGCAGTCGAACATTGTTTTGTTTTGTTTGATATTTTTGCAGAGTCACACCGTTATAATGTGACAGTCATACTCAATATGATAGACAGTCACACGTTCACTGTTGTTGTAGTTGTTCTGCTGTATTACGTTGTATTACGTTGAAGGTTCTCTATTATTCCAAATATTTATGTTGGTTTCTTTATCATTGTTATATTTATCATTGTATTTTTTTGTTATTGTTGTTGAGTATTGCATATTGGTTTGTAGTTGTACTTGTAGTTCTTATGTGTTGTGGATATTAATCAAGGCAAATTATTATTTTGTTGGTTGCATGTAGTTGTAGTTGTAGCTGTAGGCGTAGTTGTATTACGTTGAAGTTGCTTTACTGTTCAAAATATATATGTTTGTTTCCTTATCATTGTTATATTTATTATTGTTGGTGTTTTTTTTGTTGTTGAAAAAATATATATATTTATTATTGTTGGTATTGCATCTTGGGTTGTAGTTGTACTTGCTTTTGTTATGCGGTGCGGGTGTTAAGCTCTAACAATCATGCTGTTATACGAACAAAGTCACAGTCGTTGTTGAGAAAAGTCACACTTCAATAAGGTCAGAGATGAATGCGTGCGTTGCAAGATTGATAGTGTGTAATTTAGGGTCTATTTTTTATTGTATAATATAGGGGTTTTTTGTTCCAACCTTTGATAATTTGTTTTTGTTCCAACCTATATGCCAGCTGAAGACACAGTGATTGTCCCTTACGTAGGGCAGAAGTTTGTGGACATCGATGGAGCATTCAAGTTTTATCAAGCTTACGCATTTTATTTTGGTTTCGAGGCGAAGAGGTACACGACAACTAGATCATTTGATGGTTCGATCAAGAAGAAATTGTTGGCTTGTAACAAGGAGGGCAAAACTGCCAGCCAGAGCATGGTGAAGCTGTCGAGCACAGGAGAGAAGGAGGGGCAAGAGTATGTGGGATTGTACGAACCAAAAAGGATTACGAAGGCGACGAGGACGCAATGTGGAGCAAGAATTAGGCTCTGTGCAATGATCGGGGGGTTTTATATTGAAGAGTTCATCGAGGAACACAACCACGATCTTGTGATGGTTAAGGACAGAGAGTTTCAAAAGTCATCTCGAAATCTATCAAGATATCACAAGGAGATGATCGTCTGCAACTCGAGGGTGCGTAATGTCTGTCAACAATGTTATTAGTGTATGGTTGAATGCTAACTGTGCGAGACCAATGCAGTTGCATTTTTGTGTGTGCAGCTGAAGATCGGGGCAACTCGGACATACAGGATGTGCAAGGAGTTGTCGGGTGGATATTAGAACATCGGAGCATCGTTGGTTGATTTCAAGAACTGGGTAAGGGACGTCAAGTGCTTCATCCACGAGCAGGATGGTCAGTTGTTCATAGACCGGTTCAAGAGTTTGAGGGACAGTCAGGAGGATTTCTACTTTGACTACGATGTGGATACAGACGGAAGCTTACGTAGGGTCATTTGGGCGGATGGTGCAGCTCGAAGGAATTACGCGGAATTCGGGGATGCAGTTTCGTTTGACCCAACGTACGGAACCAACGTGTATTCCATGGTGTTCACACCGTTCACTGGCATGGACAACCACAAACGGTCTGTCACGTTCTGTGGGGCGTTGTTATTTAAGGAGGACTACGAGTCATTTATATGGGTCCTCTCCCGGTTTCTGGAAGCCATGGGCGGGAAGGAACCGTGTTATATCATTACAGATCAGGATCCCGGAAGTTTAAAAGTCGTCCCCGAAATATTCAAAGCAGCGTACCAACGGTGCTGCACGTGGCACATCATGAACAAGGTTCCAACAAAGTACGGCAGATCAAGAGAGGAGGCCTCGGACTATGTAAAAGCCCTCGATGCAATTATATGGGATGATGACATCGAGGCGTCGGAGTTCGACGATAGGTGGGGGCGGATTATGATTGACCATGATGCTGTTGGGATCGAATGGTTCGAAAATATGTTCGAAAACAAGAGCAAATGGGTCGCCGCGCATTGCAGGGAGGTGAGGATGTCCGGAATTATGAAGACAACGCAGAGATCAGAGAGTGAGAACAGTTTCTTCAAAAAGTTTGAAGACAACAATGGTACGTTGGTCCAGTTCTGGATGCGTTTCGAAAGTGCGATGGACCAACAAAGGCACACGCAGAAGAGGCTAGACAACGATAACCGGCAATCATTCCCCTAAATTGGGTCAACGAATCCGATGGAGAGCCACGCGGCAAGGGTGTACACGCACGTGGCCTTTGCACACTTTCAGGAAGAGGTTAAGTTTTCACTGTACACGTGCAGCGTTCGTGGGTATCTGGAGAAGGACGGGATCGAAGCGACAACAGTACTGGACTCCATCCGGGACCGCAACTACATTGTTGAATACAACCCAGGTACTGGCATAGAAAGTCACTTTTCATGTCGTGTAGCCATAGTCACATAGCCTGACTATATGATCTAAACGTTGTGATTCTAAACGTAACGAGTTTTTTTCCATAATTCATTGAATGTGACTGTACACAATAAAGGGTGCGACTCTGGAACGCGGTGCGTGTGATTGTACAATGCAATTCGTTTGTACTACGCAGCATAATGGGTGTGACTGTATCCTGTCAAGGTTGTGATCATACCTTTAGGAAGTCTCATCCCGTACGTTGCGTAGCCACCGTCTGTACGGTCAACAATCGCACTCTTTATGTGTTTTTTAATGAACTCGCAGGTACCTGTGAGGTCAGCTGTACTTGCAGGAAGTTTGGTCGGTATGGAATTCTTTGCAGGCACGCCATTTGGATATACTCTTCGAAAGGACGGGAGACGATCCCGGAACGGTACGTGGCATGTAGATGGACAAAGGATGCTCTACGTAATGTTAATGCGTGTCCCCTGTCAGAGAGTCGCCTACGCGATGAGAAGGCTGTTACAGTCACGAGGCTGTTTTCGGAGTTCTATGAGACCGTCAGTCATGTCAGCAAAATGGGTAAGGAAGACGTTAGTAATCTAGCTGACGTCATTCGCGACTTCAGGTCCGATATTGCCTCTGCTGGCCCTTGTAGCAAGACGCAAGAATTAGAGGAGATCCTCGGCTGTACGAGCGCAATTGAAATAACCATATTGCCCCCGAAGAAAGCCAAGAACAAGGGCAGTGGGAAGCGGATGCTTTCTTCTAAGGCAAAGGCTGCTGCAATTACCGCCAAGCCTAAACGGTTGTGTAAGAACTGCAAGAGGATGGGGCACCATGACAAGAGGAACTGCCCCAACCCATTTGCTGAGTACCCACCTATTGATGTTGAGGAGGAGGAGGAGGAGGACCCGGCAGGGATTGCCGAGGAGGATTGTTCATGAATATCATCTG
Source organism: Agrostemma githago (assembly GCA_958450325.1). Classification (NCBI taxonomy): domain Eukaryota; kingdom Viridiplantae; phylum Streptophyta; class Magnoliopsida; order Caryophyllales; family Caryophyllaceae; genus Agrostemma; species Agrostemma githago. The sequence continues at coordinate 44,732,070 of OY288249.1, forward strand.
TTACTTAGGAACATTCTTTTTGGAAACACAAAGGTTGTCGACGTTTGAAATGGTCAAGGTCCGTGACATTGTTTTCGTATATTGCGGACCTCAATCATTTCTAATATGGTGTAAGTCGTAGATCATGGGGGCGATTTCATTTTTTGTGAAACATAAAGACTTGTCGACGTTTGAAATGGTCAAGGTCCGTGATATTGTATATGCTATTGCGGACCTTAATTATTTCCAATATGGCGTAGTCGTAAAGCTTGGGGGTCCGTAAAATTGTTTTTGTTTTTTTAACTGTAAGAATACATTGAAATAGCAGTCGTTTTTATTCTGGAATGCAGCATCTTTGGCTACAAATACAGCTGTACAGGAACATTATGCCCTTAATATTGGGGTGACAAGAAACAAGTGAGTATGATTGTGCAACACAATGAGTGCAACTTTACAGCAGGCAGTGTGTGATTGTAGAACAAGAGGTAGAGTGTGGATACACTAATTGTGGGAGTGTGATTGTACAAGATAATGACTGTGATTCTTCAATACACTGACTGTGATTCTCCAAAATGAAGTGTAGAAACCTAAAATGGTTCTATGACATGATGACTGTGATTATACACCATGTTTAGTGTGACTATAAAAGTTGTTGAGTGTGACTATACACCATGTGTCTGTACATTAGAAAAATAACGATGGAAATAGAGAAATAGCACAATAGCGATATAAATATTTGTACATTAGAAAATTCCATCTCTTACACAACATGTAATACTTGCATACCCTTAAACGCGGAAAACATTCTACGACATAATGCGGAAAACATCCATTGCATACCATTAAATGCTACACTTTAACATTCATTAAAACTTAAAACACATAAAAACGACCATTACTAAACGCTACATCTTAACCCATACATACTTGACCTCCGTACTTTTTAAGCATCTTATTCAAGTTGGCCAAGTCACGCTGGAACCTTTTCCTTGTGCGGAAACACTCCATAGACTTCTTCATCAAGAACTGGATGTAGTTGTCCAGTTTGGCCTCTTTATGTGTATCGCTAGTGGACGCCACGAAGCTCCTCACGTCAATTGCAGTTGCGACTAGCTGCATGGCTCTTAATTCACTGGACACAGTGGAATCCAATAAACCATTGTACTCCTCGATCAAACTTCTGATCTCTTATATTTTGCTGGCCATTTTTTTATAAGGTTAAAGTGGTGGAGTTATATGTAGGGGCTGGTAAAAGTTGTGATGTTGAAGTGGTTAAGGTGATAAAAATGGCGTGGTATTTAAAGAGGGGGAGGCAATAAATAGGGGGTTGAAAATGAATGGGTTAGGCAGTAAAGGGGGGGTGAAAATTTAATGGGTTAGGTGGGGGGCTTATTCTCATATATTTATTAGGGTTAAGAGATTGAGGTGGCTGTTGTGTTTCCCAACGTTTCATTGAGACTCCCAAACATCCCTTCATAGTCACAATGCTTTTTTTTAAACATAAAGATTGTTGACGTTTGAAATGGTCAATGTGCGTGATATTTGTTACGTCTTTTGTCGATCTTAATTATTTCTAATATGGCGTAGTCGTAAAACATGGGGGTCCGTAAAATTGTTTTTGTTCTGGAATGCATTATCTTTAAACGCTACAAACATTATTAACTTAATATTTGGTTGACACAAAACAAGTGAGTGTGATTGTGCAATGCAATGAATGTGACTCTACAGTAGGCAGGGTGTGACCCTACAACTAATTGTGGGAGTGTGATTGTACAATATAATGTCTGTGATTCTACAACACACTGACAGTGATTCTCCAAAATGAAGCGTAGAAACCTAAACTGGTTTTATGATACGATGACTGTGACTATGCACCATGTGTCCATAAAAATAGAGAAATAGCGAAACAACGATAGAGAAATAGCGAAAAAATAGAAAAAGTCACATTCTGAAACATAAAAATATTCTTGAAACGTAAAAACATTCATTACTTATATATTTTATATCTCAAAACACATTAGAACATCCATTACTTGAAACATGATACATCCATTACACGCTTCATTTTTGCTACATGCATAATTAACCCCCATTTTTTTTAAGCATCTTCCTCAAGTTGGCCAAATCACACTGCAACACTTTCTTAGTGTGGAAACATCCAATACTCTATTTCATCAAGAATTCGATGTAGTCGTCCAGTTCGGTCTCCTTTTCTGTATTGCCAATGGATGCCATATAGGTCCTCGCGTCTATGGCAGGAGCGACTAGCTGCATGGCTCTTAATTCATTGGATCTAGTGGTATTCAACAAACCATCGTACTCCTCGATCATTTTTCTGATGTCTTCTATTTTGCTTGCCATTTTTTGTTAGGTTTAAAGAGGTGAAGTTGGAAGTAGTTGGTGTAAAAATGGCGTTGGTATTTGAAGGGGGGGAGGCAGTAAAGGGGGCAGTAAATATTAATTGAGTTAGGTGGGGGTCCTATCCTTCTAAAGTAAATAGGGTTAGCAGAGTGAGGTGATGGTTTGTGTTCTCAATGTGCATTGAGACTCACAAACATCACTTCGCAGTCGCACTCACAAACATCACTCAATGTACAGTTTATATTTTGTCGACATCGTTTTCGAACCATCGTTTTCTTATTGGGGAAATAATCCGATTTTACGGTGCGTGTATTGTTTTTTTTGGTGTCTTCTGTAAATAAAGGAACCATCGGTTTTTTTTAAGGTGAAATAAACTGAAAGTAAATGGATCGACATATATGCAGGGGTAGTTAGTATAATTAATTAGTGATTTTGTGGTCGTCTGTCGTGACTCTGCAGGAGTTTGACTGTGACTGTGAGTCAAAAGTTGCGTGACTGTATCACGTCGCACATGCGACCCTGATACTGAGTTGTCATTCATCTGATACTCAGAAGATACTCGAACATGTGATTTTTTCAATATTCACAAATAAATGTTTTTACTTCACTACACATTCATGCCGTACGGTTCGCTGAGGTCTTTCGTTCCACGAGTCTCCCCAGCTTACGTTTGTCATCGAGTTCCCTCCATATGCTCGGCGCGTTTGCTATGAAAGCGCGAATTTTCGGCAACACGTCCTCGCGAGCTTCATTCATGTTAGCAAGTACGAGACTTGCTGCCACCTCGAACGAAAAGTAACGCCTCCCGACCTTTGACCCAATATCAGTGTGGGTGAACGGCGCACCGTCTTACAGGAACATGTGCATCAAGCAGAAAATGCCGGACTCCGGATCGTTCTTCCGGGCGCTCTGCCATTCCAATTTTACTTGGCGATGCTCAAAATTCGCCAGGTGACTGCCCTTAATCAGCCCTTTCTCGTCCATGTACACCCTCAATGCTTGCATCTGTTGCAGTATTAGGTAATAGTAAATATCAGCACTCAAGTAGTAGAATATTTTTGAAGTGGTGAAATAAAGCATATGCGTACAACTTACTATCTCGCTGGAGACCCGGAACATATGTGACCCTGGGGCGTATGTCTGGTGATCGAGGATATCAACTGTTCTTTCTCTAAAGTTGACGCACACGCACGCGTAGTGCCCCATAGTATGCACCGGGAAAAACAACAGTTCGGCGTTCAAGTCGAATGTCCCGGCATAATCTTGTATGAATCTGTCCCACGCTTCGTACAGACCGTCAGTTTCTTCGTCCGTAGGGGTACATGAGTCGGGTCGTTCCAGTATACGGGTCAGTGAGTCCTAACGGATGGCGAATATTAGTTGTTATCAGTGACAGGATGCGAAAATGGAATATATCATGTGCGTGGCTGCACATCACAAAGTGTGTGATTGTACAGACTAAAGTGTGTGATTGTACAGACTAAGCCGCGTGACTTTGCAGCGTGCAGAGTGTGACTATACATGACAGTGTGATTGCAAATTCTAGGATGTCTGACTATATCATGTGCGTGGCTGTACAACTTATATCACGTGATTGTGCACCTTAACGAGAGTGACTCTGCAAAGTGATGTCTGACTATTAATGTGAATGGGGGTCATTTGTACTATTTAATGTCTGACTATGCAACTTATAGCACGTGATTGTACAGACTAAGCTGTGTGACTTTGCAGCGTGCAGAGTGTGACTATACATGACAGTGTGATTGTGCACCTCAACAAGAGTGATTGTACACATCAACATCTGTGACTGTGCAACGTATTTCACGTGATTGTACACCTCAATATGTGTGACTGTGCAATTCATAGCATATGACTGTACATGTCAACATGTGTGACTGTGCTAAGTGAACTTTGGGATTATTTCTAACTATTTAATGTGAATGGGAATCATTTGTACTATTTAATGTGATAGGTAGGAGGTTATGAGGGCATACCATGTGTTGAATTCCGAACCACGCCATCGTTGGGTCCGTGGGGGAGGATAACCCACGCCGGTTGTCGTCTGATTCGCATCAGTTCATTAGGTGCGACCAACACTCCAGCACAGAGGCGCTCATGCCATTGACGGAGAAGAGCGATTGAATGTCACGCCTCTCCAGCTGCGCACGAGGGCCGTAGGACCCAAAGCGTTCACTGCGGATTTGTTGATACCGGTTAGTAGGTGTAATATGAAACACGCATCAGGAACAAAAGACGGTCACTTACTTTTCGTCGTACCCATTATCGTCGAGGAAGCAGTAGTCGGCGGTGTGTTTTCGCAGGCTGAGCATCCCACTTGTCAGCCCCACTCGCAGGCGAAACAAGACTGACATGACAATGGCGTCCGGGGCAGGTTCACCTTGGTTCAAGGAGCAACCCAACCCATCTCCACAGCCCCGTATCCGAGACTTAATCGCCGACTGTCTTTCTTATGGGACTGATCTGGGGGTGGGTCCAGGTGTTTTCGGTGATTTGCTTTGACGCTTCTTGGTGGTTGCCTTCACAAGAGTGGTTTCAAACGTACGGGCAGATTCCAACGATTCCTTATATTTTCCGAATTCAATCACTTTCTGCAAAACAGCGTTCCTCATCTTGTTCGCGTCGCTCAGTATAAGGGTCACCGTGATCTCCGCCCTGCACATATTCATGGCCGCCATTGTCCCCAAGGAGCAGTTGAACGGGGACCCGGTGTACAGCATCATGTGCATCATCAGGTACACTCCACAGTCATTGGTGGAGTACCACACTCCCTGCCATGATAAGGGAACGTTTACCAATTTAAACGCACGGACCTTCTCACCTTTCTCCATCCCTCGTTGTACCATGAACTCTCCCATCTTATCAACCTGCAAAACAAGTTCAAACAGGATCGGTTGTTGAACACATTCGCGGTCACATAATTGATTCAATATTAAATTAAAAGGGCCTGACCGTTGTCCGAGTAATGCCATAGTAAGGCAACTTTGTAAAATCTTTATCGTACAACTTGTTGTCGAGGTACTTTATTTGCTCAGAATTGAAGTTGATGCAGGCGCAACTGTAGTGACCCTCGTCACCCGTCAAGATCGGGACGAACACCTGCAAACAATGCGTCAGGATTATGGGTTGATAACAACTACGATAATACACCTAATTTGGGGGTTGAACGTACCGTATGTCCAAGAGAGAAGTAACATCTACTGGTTACTCTTGATGTTTTTTTGTCGTGCCCCAGGTGGTTCAGCAGCCTACACCAGCAGTCAATGACGTTATTCATCACCTCCAGGCCAGGCTCGAGCGTCTACATGTCGCCCCTCGCGATACAGTTGTAAGCTGTGAACTCGACTAGCATTTCGCTGCAGAACAAACGAAGTCCCAATTAGCACATGCATTTTTAAAAACAACACGAGCAGGACAATAAGTACGTACCCTGACGGACGTGGCGTTGCCAACGGTCGAAGACGTAGTTGATTACGTCTTTCCGTACGCTGAGGATATTCCAGAAGATGACGATGTTGGAGCACATGAATCCAGAGATTACAAGCTGCCCCCTCATTACTCTTCCACAGTCCAACGTGCAGCCCAAATTGTCCGGAATCGTGTCCATGCACTCAAATGCCACATCGGAGTGGAAGAAGTACCGATGATGTTTAGCCTCCGGGTGCGTCCTGGTCACTGAACCATCGCCTGTCTGCTGAGTATCAGTCGTTACGATTTCTTTCGTCGCGGGCGTGGTGGCAACAACGTCCGCTACAGCCCAGCCTGCTTTGTGCAGTTCCCTCTCAAGGCTAGAACTGACTGTCGCATCGGGCGGAGCCAGTGTTACATCTAAAGCCGACCGTGCGTCCGCTGTCCCCCACCCTGCTTGCCGTAGAGCCACCACCACGGTCGGACTCATGTCCACCGAACCCTCCACAGCGGAGTCTTGGTTGATTTCTACAGCGGCATCATTCTCTTCAACTTCCCCCTCACAGAAACCTGGTGTCACGATGCCACCATCAAAAGTGCCCTCATCATCGCAACCCTCTGTTCCATCACCATCTCCCACGTAGAAACATGATTTCTCAATATCTTAATCCGCGTATCCAGAATCACGCAAGTTTTGCATAATTTGGCGTACCAGACCGCAGGCTTCAGCATCGTGCTGCTCCTCGCCTTCAACGACAGGGGCGTTCTGGGTAGTCTGCTTCAACTGGCCGGCCAACGAAACAACTTCATCGATATACCGGAGGACAGATGGATCTTCCCCGAATTGTTGGGAGGACGGGTCCTGACTTGGAACTGCATTGTTTCTCGTCGATATTTCTCTTACTTTGGAGGCAGCCTACTCACAGAAACCGCAAAAGGTTAGCGCACACCTTCAGAATTCCATGAAAAAATGCCGGTCGTCCTATAATTCAGTTGAAGTCAAATCATTAGTGCGAAGCTCAATGGTGTTGAGGCTGGCAGTGTGACTATGACTAAGCATCTAAGTGTGTGACTGTAAGGAATAAAGTGTGCGACTATACAGTTTATAGCGTGTGACTGTGCAGGTTATAGTACTGACTGGACAACATAATGCGTGTGTCTATACAAGTAATAGTGTGTGACTATACAGCTAATATTATGTGACTATACATCAGGATGAGTGTGATCATAACGACCGTGACTACTGAATCTCAACTGTATTATAAACACAGTTTTATGAATCGCATATGCTTTTAAAACATAGGTAAGGCTTTCAGATTAAATCGTTTCACGAACAATTAATTGATGATCTATAGAGTGACTGGGAGATCACTTACGTCAACCGCGTTGTCTTCCGATTGATCGCCTCTCTCCACCCCTGTCGTTATTCTTTTGGGACTAGAGTGCTGGTTCTCAGAGGGCATCGTTATAGCGGGGGTGCACTCGCTGCCTGTTTTCCCACATGTACGTGGGTACGACACCTTCGAACGCAGCTGATTTCCCAGAGATCCCGTCTCCAGTTCCCCAGCAAGACGATCGTTTATTCTCCGTGCATCCCAATGTGCGATAAATGGTATGTCGCATCTGCAAGTCTCGCTACGGAAATCGTAGCGCTGGAAGTACGCAATCATCAGAATGAGGATGCACCCCCGGAAGTAGTTGACGACTTTGTTAGGGTCACGCGTCCCCTTACCTGCGCGCACCAGATCCTGCAGGACAAAGCTACACCAGTCCTGTTCCCGAATTAAGTCCACGTCCTCCACTGTGGCCAGTAGACTCAGGTCCAGTGAGTTGTTCGTAGTAGGCGCGAGGAATGATGACAACGTGAACAACACGAACCTGTGGACAAAGTCGTCGTCAGCGGCTTTGGTTGCCATTAACTTTTCGTGCACCCTCCCTAATGTTATTGGCCCGCTGCTGTCAACCACATCGAACCCCTTTCTCCAGGTACTCTTTAACATGATCACGTCAGGTGAGTCTGCCCCTTTCTTATTTTGTGTTGGGATTAATTTCACCGGATGAGGGCCTAAAGGTAGCTGGAGGCAATCGTGGACGTCGTACTTTGACGTCATGAATGCCTCCCGGCGTGAGGCGCGGAAAATATTGGACCCGTCAGAAAATGCACGTAGGAACATAAGCGCATGGTCAGTGGGGATCGATTCGATCCTCAGCTCCAAGAGCCCGCCGAAGCCAACAGCACGCACCCACTCTTTCTGATCATTCGATAATTGCGCAATTAGTTGGTGCAACCGCTTGGGCCTCCAGTGAATATCTGGCTGACCCTCTCGGCGGTCCCCCCCCCCCTCCCTCTTCCTCTGAGACACACACACGTATGTGGGGTCGGCCAGTGTATCAGATTTGACCCTCCTCTTCTTTTTTGGCCAGCTTTCCTCAACACTTTTTGTCTCACCCACATCCAGATTGGCGACCGATGAATCAAAAGTCACCCTCTTTTTTTCTTGTGCCTGCTTTCGTCAACGATTTCTGTCCCCACCACATTCGTCTCGACAACGATGTGGTCCCCTGATGTATCTTCAACGGACTTTACAACAGTCTTCTTTTTCTTTTTTTTCTTCTTACCCAATTTTTGGTCCACAACCAATCTATCATCAATTACATTTTCGCGTACCGATGTCTCTGCCACGGCCTTCTTCTTACTGGTCTTCGTTCGAACTTTCTTCTTCGCACCCGACATTCTGCTGCAATAACAACATGCGTAAAGAGTGTGATTTTACAACTGAGTATACGGCTTCAAGGGTGTGATTCTACAGTAAAAAGAGAGCGACTCTGCAACATAAGGAATGTGACTATACAGCCTCAAACGGGTGACTATACAACCAACAATGCACGACTATACAATATAAAGCGTGTGACTTTGCATTATAACAAGTGCGACTGTGTAGATTCAAAGGTGTGATTGTACATCATTCTGTTACTTCACAACAAAATGTAACGAGTGCGACTATGTACCTTCAAACGGGTGACTGTACAACCAACTCTGTATGACTGTACAACCAACTCTGTGACTTTACAACTCTGTGACTATACAATATAAAGCGTGTGACTTTGCATCATAAGACTACGACTGTGTGGCTTCAAACGTGTGATTGTACATCATTCTGTGACTTCACAACAAACTCTGTATGACTGTACAAGCAACTCTGTATGACTGTACAACCAACTCTGTATGACTCTTCAAATGTTAATTTTATTTCTTCCCAAACACCAAGTCTGTGACTATAAGACTGCTTTAACGTAAGCTTCAACAAGGAAGCATGCAAAACTTCAACAAAGAATTGTCTAATCGATGGCACATGCATACTTACAATGACGACTATGGGAACTTCAACATGAACTTCAACAAAGAAATAAAGACTTCATCTTTGGCTCTATAACTACAACTAGTGTACAACTACGACCCCTTCAACTCAAAATTAGGGTTATAACTAGAGAAATAACGATTAATCAAGAATAAAAACTATGTGAATATTAGTTGTCAAAGAAAAAAAAACTTCAACTTCGACTCTATAACTACAACCATTGTACAACTACAACAACTTTAACTCAAAATCAGGGTTATCGGGTTGGAAAAATGCTCTTTTACCATTCTTTATGGTTCATGCATGCGGGAGTTGGTGTTTTTAGGGTTCATGAAATTGCTCTTTAACTCAAAAATGCTCTTTTTAGGGTTCATGAAAAAATGAATAAAAAAGGGTTGAACAAAAGAAAAATCGGAGGTCGAAAATCGAACATTCAACATACCTTATTGGAGATGGAGAAACTGCGTAAATGGAGATGGAGATTGGTTTTTTTAGAGAGGAAGAGAGCAATGAGTGATTAGGTAGGAAATGAATTGAAAATAGGTGAATGGGGAAGGTGAAAGGCTTTGGGCGGGAGTATAGAGAGGAGGGAAATTAATTGGGGGTAGGGTGAGGGGGCTATTGACTAGTGTGATGGGGTTGATGGGTGATGGCTGTCCGCAGCATGTCAGTCACGCAGCCTTTTTTTTTATATATACAATCTAAACTCATCCATCCACCGTCCATATTAAGTTAAATGGATGGGGGATCAACACTAACATACTCTTGTAGAGTTAGTAACTCCCTTGATCCCCCTATATATATATATAACAGATTTGACGGTCCGGTCTTATAATACTCAAAAATAGGATAAGTCCGAAATAGGGTAACCTGACGGAATTGCAGTCACTCTTAAAATTCTCTCTAGAATGAAAATGCTCGTCACATTCGCATACGTACTGCAATGCTAGAACAAGTCAATGCCGACCCTTGATTCCTTGTTTTATACTAATAATAATATTTCCATGATTTTACCTCAACACATTGACCTTATATTTCATGTTCATCACATTGATATGCATTTATCATCTCTTCTTCTTTTTGTCTTCTCTCCATTGAAAACCCACTGGCTTATTTCGTCAGGCGGGAGACACATAGCAAGTGCTGAAATATTTCAGCATTTTTGGTATGTAGGTTTCTACCTTTCAGCTCCCTTTATGTTACTTTTTTTAATTCAATTACATATAGCTACTGTTTGATAAGTTGATTCAGAGCAATTACTCTGTATGTTTCCTGAGTTTTCTATTATAAATTTTATGTCGCTGGGCTAATTTAGGATTTGTGAATTTGAATTTCATTTAATTCTGGTGGTAAGAATCCACAAAGTTAGTTAAAGTGGTAATAACTCTCTTAGCCTAATTAGGTTATTATGGGATTGATTCTTACCCGTGATACGAATATAATGCGCTTGAATATGCCACTTTGTTGGCTTCGTTTGGTAATGAAATATTGGTAAAATTTGAGCATATTGGAGAGGTTTATCATGTTTGATCAACGAACATTAGCATATGGAAGTAATAGATTCCAATATACTTCCTCCATTTATTTTATATATTCCACATTAGGTATGAAAGTGAGAAAAGAGATTGGGGTCACAAATAATAAGAACCACAAAAGATGTACTAAAAATGAAAGTGGAAGATAATATAGAAGTTACCAAAATAGGAATTGTGGAAGATTATAGAGAAGTGGACGAGTATTATTTTTGTAATATGTTGCTCGTACTGGCATATTGGGTTAGCATATTACTCCTTCGGTCTCATTTATTTGTTTGTCTTTTACATTCATTGTGAAGAGTATTTTAATCAAAGACAAATAAAATGAACGACATGGATGGAACAAAAAAATTTACCTTTGTCATTTTTACCCCTTTAAAAAATACTAAACTATACTTTCTCTTGTTCTCTTTCATGCAATTGGTCTGTATTTGTCGTTTACAAAATAATCAAATAATATACTAATCTAAAACGGTCAATTACTCAAACACCTCCAAAACAATTTTACTAATTAAATTTGCTACTCAAACCTATTAATTCATTTTATTAGGGTTCGTTTGGTTCACCATGGAAAGATGAAGTTACCGAGAACTTAAATTCACGTGAATTAGTATTCCATGGGAATTACAAAAATATTGTTTGGTTGTCATGTGGGAATTAATAAATGCAGGAAATTCTACACATTAAGGTGGGGCTTGGTGAATAACTTCCTCCATTATGGAAGAAGTGGCAATTCCCATGAAATGGTCAACCAAACAACTCCCTGAAAATGCAATTCATGGGATCTTGCACTTCCCGGTAATTAGATGAGTAACCAAACGAGCCCAGTCAAATCTGTTTTCTAAATCTATTTTTGTCAATACTAATCTGTTGCTTACCAAACATGCTCAAATGTTCAATCTCATATTTATTTTGCTGCACGAGCTCGTGTAAAGAAGAGCTCGTTCATGTAAAGAAGAGCTCGTCCCAAAATGTCCCATGTTAGAAAATGTCCCATATTGTCAATGATTGTGGGAAGAAACTTCATGGGGCTAATTTCGTCATCTTCTCTTTGCCAAGCTATTTGATTCGGTTCTTAAAGCTCGGCTCAAAAAAGTTTGATTTGTGCTCAATTCGAGTTTTCAATTGTAGGGTCAAATGTTGATCTAGTATTTGACCCAAATTGAGCCAAATATTTGGCCTCATTTGCTTCCCACCTAAATACCAATACTCGTCCACTTGTCTCTAAACTAATTCACGGCTCAACTAATGTTAAACCTAATTTCATAATTCATTACTCTATGTCTCTATATCTCTAAGACTCTAAACGTTCACGCAGTCACTCGATCACTTAAAGTCTCAAAATCCACACTCACTTAGGTCAAATAAAACATTATTCGAATATTTGATTCAACAAATAGAATCAAATCAAATAACTCGCCTAAAAAACTAGGTTCAAATTAGGGATGACAACGGATCCGGGATCCGATCCGGATCCGCAAGATCCGGTCCGCACGGATCGGATATGGATCCTAAATTTTGAGATCCGTTGGATATGGATCCGAATCCGGATCCGCTATCTATAAACGGATTTGGATCTGGATCTTAATAAGTAAATCCGGATCCGGATCCGCAAATCCGTTTTATTAAAAAATTAACAATAATAAAAAATTAGTACTTTAATTTGTGTTTTTTTGGTTATTTCTAAAACTTTTTTCTTTTAGTTTATTAATATTTGATTATGAATCTTTATATTCGATTTTATTTGTAAAATTATGAAAATTAATAGAGTTGCAAATACGTATTAATTAAAAAATTTGTAGAATTTAAGTAAGAAACTGGATCCGCGGATCGGATCCGGATCCGGTCCAGATCCGGCGGATCTGGATTTGGATCTACTTTTTTGGGATCCGTCGGATCCGGACCGGATCCAGATCCGCTACTAGGGGTGCGGATCCGGATCTGGATCCATGCGGATCCGGTCCGGATCCGGTCCGTTGCCATCCCTAGTTCAAATACATTTCATATACACGTTTTCCATATTTGTCTAACTCAAGCCAAATCAAATACTGGCTCTAAAAATTGTCAAGCCAAATCAAATACCGGGTCTAAAAATTATCAAGCCTGTTAAAAATAATTAATCTAAAAAATACTTGTACTTAGACTAATCTAGAAATCATGAAAAATGAATTGTAATCATTTCTAGAAAAATCTTGTAGGAAGGAGATGTAAAAGAAGCATTTAGAAAGAGAAAAAAAGTAGATGGATGATTTGCCTATAAATAGGCAAGCTGTACCAAAACTTCATCAATGCAAAAAAAGATTCACCCATCAAAGAACAATTCTCCAATCAAAACAACAATAATCCTCCTCACATACAAAAAATACAACACTAATCGTCTAACCTACCTTGCCCTAATTAACTCAATCAACTTAAAAAGCTAACAGTGGTATCAGAGTTAACTCAAGTCCTTCCGATAAATGCATATCCAAAAAATTAGTCCCAAATAAAACAACACATTAAACAAACATGTCAACTACAATACAAGTCAAATGGGTACCAACATTCAAAGGCAAAAAATACAACCTTCGGTGTATCCAAATGAAATCAATATTCATTTCCCAAGGATTATGGGATTTAGTACAAAATGGATACAAAAAATACAAAGATACCAATGAAGAATCGACATGGGACACTACAATGAAAAACTTATACATCAAAAATCAAAGAAATGATCACTATGCTCTTTCTTTGATTTATCGAGGACTCGACGAGGCAATACTCGCATGAGTTATATCAGCAACATCATCCGCGGAGGCTTGGAAGATCTTGGAAAACAAATAAAAAAGGTTCCGACAAGGTAATAATAATTAAACTCCAAACTTTATGGAAAGTTTTTTTTTGACAGCCATAACAAGAGGGGATCATGAATCCAGCGCCATAGTGGCAATGCTATGTGCCTTAAAATTCATGGCCCTAGGAACATGCGAAATTAGACAATGAAAAGTTGAAAAGAGAACAGTTAAATTTTCTAGAATTCCAATTGTTATCGGAGTACCCACTTCAACCTCCGGTACTTGTGTCACCAGTTGTAGGCAATTGCTAAAAAACATAACGTGAAGGAGCTTGTTCTTAACTGCCCACTGTACTGCCTCATAAAGGCTTAAAGCCTCCGCCTGTAAGGGTGTGAGAGCTCACAAATTTGAAGACCCTCATACAAGCATAGACCATCAGGTCTATAAACCGCCCAACCTGCAGCCGCTTTATCTAAACCTTTCCTGACAGCATCAACCATAATCTTATAACACGAACATGAGGAGGAGGTGCCTATAATTTCATAAGGCTTACCGATAATAGGAGGATGACAGTACTCATCACGGTCCTCTTTACCTTGTAAATTCACATTCCATGGAATGAGGGTATCTTTATCCCTATCAAGTGCTTGAAAAGCAGTCAAAGTCTCCGTCCTAAGGAGATTCATGATAAACACTTGATTTGGTTGAAGGTCTTCAAAGATACACATGTTTCAAGTTATCCATAAGGTCCAAAGAACACAAAGGAAGAAGATATTTTTGTTCTGAGAATCACCATTACCTTCGAGGTAGTTGAGCTAGTCAATCACCCAATCTTTAATGTCAAAGTGTGGATTAGGTTCGGTGTTGATTCCAATATCACATCTCTTCCATAGACGAGACGAGAAGGGACAATCTCTAAAGATATGGATAGTGGATTCAATTACATTTTTATTGTTGCAGATGCAGTAGTATGAGTGCCTCGAGATGTTACGTTTCATAAATTCATCACCTGTCGGGAGTGCATCATTTATGATCTTCCAAAGAAGAGTCTTCCATTTCGTTGTCCCTTTTATCTTCCATAGTTTCTTCTTGAAGAAATTTAAGCACTTGCAATTCAGTGGTAAACGTCTAAGTTTGTTTCTACAGTTGCTATCAAAAGCCATCCGATACCCGCTTTTGGAAGATTATTCTCCAGATGGTGTTTTATTCCAATTAAGACAGTCTGGTACCACCTGGGTGGGTAGTTGGCAGCATAATATTTGGTTCACCCAATCTTGCTCATAAAGAGCTTCCAACAAATGGATATTCCACAGGTTATCCTCACCAATGAGATCATTTACACATAGGGAGTCAACCTCCGAGGATAATTCAGGTGAGATATCATTCTTAAGTGTTGGGGTAAGCCCGTTTGTCCATTTTTTTTGTCTTGATTTTTAGAAGGCTGGGATTACCTGGCGCCCATGCAATAGAATCTTTCAAAAGGAGGAGACCCCATTTGATACGAGCCCATCCCCAAGAACCTTGTATGTGATGAGCATTAAGAGTGAGATTGAGATCATCAGCATTGCAGTTGTATTTAGCAAAGAGAATTTGACTAATGAGCAGATCAGTTTTTTTGAAGATCTTCCAACCTACCTTTGCCAATAAAGCATGATTCATGCTTTGAACGTGCCTTAAACCTAACCCACCATCAGATTTTGGGAGCGATAAGTAAAGGGAGCTTCGTCAGTGAATAGTCTTGTCTTTCCGAGTACCAGCCCACCAGAAATGGGCGAACAGTTTGTTGATTCTATCTGCCACACTTACCGGTATCTTGTAGACTGATAGGAGACGAACAAAGAGGGAGGCTAACATCGAAGAGATAAGAGTAAGTCGACCAGCTGGCGAGAGAAGGGACATATTCCAAGAGGAAATTCTAGCAGCCACTTTATCATATGCCTCGTTAAAAAAAGCTTTGCAATTTCTGTTAACATCAAGTGGCAAGCCGAGGTATTTATCGATGGAATTATGGGAAGATATTCCAAAGCTTTTGATGCATGTCTTAGCCGTAGCCATCGTGGTGTTTGGGCTGAAGATGAGTGATGATTTCTCTTTATTGATCTTTTGCTCAGAAGCTTCACAAAACTCCATGATCGTGAACTTAAGATGTTCAATGCTTCTTTCATTTCCTTCTATGAAGAAAATGGCATCATCTGCAAACAGAAGATGTGAGATTGGAGGATAATTCCTTAAGATCTTGATACCTTGAAGTATATTTCTCTTTTGCAGATAAACCAAATTGGATGAGAGAACCTCCGTGCAAAGCACAAATAAAAATGGGGATAGGGGATCCCCTTGCCTTAGACCTCTGTTGGGATTTATTCCGACTTTCGGAGAGCCATTGATGAGGAGATCATATTTTACCGTAGTAATACATTGCATGGTGAGCCTAGTAAGGGAATCGAGAAAGCCAATGGATTTGAGGGTGAGCCTTATGAAGTTATTCCAACTCATTTTATCAAACGCTTTGCTAAAATCAATTTTCAATGCAATTTTACTTTTCTTTCTTGTCGAGCATCTCTTAATATCATGCATTAGCTCATGTGCAACGAGAATATTATCACTAATTGAGCGGCCCGAGATAAAAGCATTTTGATACTGGCCCACAAGTTTCTCCATAACTCTTTTGATATGATTAGGAATGCACTTGGTCGTGATTCTCATAAGAACATTACACAAGCTAATAGGTCTAAGTTGATCGGCCCTCTCAGGATTACATACCTTAGGTATGAGAAAAATAAAGGTATGATTGAGATCGTCATGAACCTGTCATGTGTTAAGCGTTGTACATACCGCATCAACAATGTCCTTCTTTAGAATACTCCAAAATATCTGGAAGAAAATAGCAGGGAAGCCACCCGGTCCCGAAGATTTCATTCTTCCCGTTTGGAACACAGCTGCCCGGACCTTCTGTCCCGGGAAAGGTTTGCTTAGGTGATCAATGTCAGCCTGGTTCAACCTGTTGGAGATATTGGAGAAAAGATAGGAGAAGGCGTCTTATAATCATTATAATATAGAAAAGAAGGATCATCCATGGCGTCCTCGATCAAGATAGCCGAAAAGTGGCTATGGACAATTTGAGGGAGACCGTTGTGGTCAGTACACAACTGGTTATTATGGTCCCGTAGACCAGTAATGAAGTTGCGGGCCGATCTCCATTTAACCCAATTGAAGAAGTATCTCGAGCATGTGTCACCTTCAATAGCCCAGTTAAATTTTGCTCGTTATCTCCAATATAGAGTCATTGCTTTAGCGTATTGGAGATATTAATATAATATCTCTAGAATAATTATTGATTGTGATATAATTTAGTTTAGTTAATTATATCTCTTAGAATCTTTAGTTTAGGGAATTTGTATCTCTTAGAATATTTTAGTTTTTGTATACTACCAAAACTGTGTTACTATGTAATCCTATAAATAGGACCCTTGTTCGTTAATAATATTTATGCAATTCATATTTATTTTTTTCGAGAGAAAGGTGAATTATTACGTATACATGTTGGTGTAAATGTTAGATAATACTCCGTATATAATTTAATATGGAACAAGATTTCATACACTTAGAATAATGGATTGATATTAATCCCTAGTAAACTGAATACATGTTTTTGATATTTTGACAACCGGAGAAGTAGTGATTAGGCCCCTTTACTTTCCTCAATTGTGAAATTAAACCCATTAACTTTTGATTGTAGTAATTAGGTCCCTTAACTCTACCAAACGTGAAATTAAGCCCCCCTTTTTATTCCGATCAATAGTTTCAATTTCTCGTTAATTTCTCGCCAATATCTCTTATAATAAAATACGAATACGTACATAAACATAATATACGTATCAATCTACGTAATCAACCTGAAATAAATTACCTCCACCTCACTGACATTTTCTCTCCCTTGAATATTTTTTCCTCCATATTCATGGTTAACCACTCAAACTCACCCTCGTAACCTTAAATCTCATCATCACACGTAGCACCGTTATCTGTGTTCTCCCCGACCGTTTCCAAGTTCGGTTTAGTCGAATTTCTCCACCACCACAACCACCACTAATTGCAATTGTTGCTGTTGGGCAGCTGGTTGTTGAGTAAAGCGGATATGTTGGTTTGGGTACTTGTAGAAGTACAATTCAGGAGTATTTTTCTTTTGTACTTGTATTTGTATACGTATTCTATTGGCATTTTGGAATTAAATATTTATTGATATAATGAGATATTGACGAGAAATTGACGAGAAACTGCGATATTGATCGGAAAAAAATAAAAGGGTTTAATTTCACATATTGATAAAGGTAAGGGGTTTACTTTCAAATATTAGTAGAGTTAAGGGGCCTAATTACTACAATCAAAAGTTAAGGGGTTTGATTTCACAATTGAGGAAAGTAAAGGGGCCTAATCACTACTTCCCCGTTTTTCCAACACTACAAATTCCACATATTTATAGTACATATGATACTACTTGATACGAAGAGTCATATTGTTTCACTTAAAGATATATACTGATTGGTGTAACTTTGGATCATTTATCCAATACTTCCCTTTGATGCAAAGTCACACACTCCTAATTGCATCCTGAAGAAGTCATGCTTGGCTTGAGGAAGTCCTTTAGTGAATATATCACCTACCTGCTCGTTCGTCCCGCAAAATTTTAGAACCAATTTCCCATCTGAAATGAGTTGTCGGATGAAATGATTTTGGACGTCTATATGCTTCATTCTTGCATGAAAGGCTGGATTTTTACTCATTGCTATAGCAGACCTATTATCACAAAATATTTCAATAGCTTTTGTTTGAACACAACCAAAATCAACAAGCAGCTTCCGATGCTATAAGGCTTGTCGCGCAGCCAATGTAGCTGCTGTAAATTCTGCTTCCAAAGAAGATAATGCCACCATTTCTGGTTTCTTAGAACTCCAAGTTACTGCCCTCGAACCAAGACTAAAGATATTTTCCGATGTACTTTTCCGATCATCTAAGCTTCCTGCCCAATCACTGTCAGTGAAGCCGCTCAATTTGAGACTTGATTTGCTGGAATACCAAATTCTAAATTCAACTGTTCCGGCCACATATCGGAGAATCCGCTTTGCCGCACCAAAGTGTTGTTTGGTAGGATTATGCAAATATCAAGACACCAAACTAACCGAGTAGGCAATATCCGGTCTAGTGTGTGTCAAATAATTCAAACTGCCTACTAAACTTCTAAAATACTTTGCATTAGCTGCTTGTGTTCCATCGTCTCGTTGTAGCTTCTCATTAACATTCATCGGTGTGGCCTCAATCTCACAATCTAACATATTGAACCTTTTTAATAAATCAACAACATATTTCTTTTGGTTCACAAAAATCCCATCTACATCTTGTTTTACTTCAAGACCCAAAAATTATTGTAATAACCCCAAATCCATCATCTCGAACATCTTCATTATACTAGCCTTGAAATCAACAACTAACGACTCGGAAGAGCCCATATAAATCATGTCATCTACGTAAAGGCAAACTAGTAAAAAATCATGTTTACCTTCACGCTTTGAATAGAGAGTAGGTTCATTCTCACTTCTTGTAAATCCCTTGTCACGGAAGAAGAGATCAATTCTGCTATACCATGCACGGGGTGGTTGCTTTAACCCGTACAGTGCCTTTTTTCAATCTGTAAACTTTGTTTTCAAACCCTTGCACAATGAATCCTTGTGGTTGTGCCACATACACCTCTTCTAATTTGCCATTCAAAAATGCGGATTTTACATCGAGTTGATATACTGGTAAGCTTTGTTGGGCCACAAAAGCCAACATTATTCTCACCGTTTCAAATTCGTGCAACCGGAGAAAAAGTCTCTTCAAAGTCAATACCATGTTGTTGGGAATATCCCTTCGCCACAAGCCGAGACTTGTGCTTTTAAATATTTCCATCGGCATTATATTTTGTTCGGAATACCCATTTGAGTCCTATGATATTTTTCTTCTCCGAGATATCAACCAACTCCCATGTCCTATTTTTCTCAATAGCATTCATTTCTGCTTTCATAGCATTCTTCCATTCTATTTTCTCATTTGCTTCTTCAAATAAAGTCGGGTCCGTGACTATTAATTCATAATTACAAGAACTATAAATTTCAGCCAGGGACTTGTATTTTCTTACAGGAGAGTCACTGTCACTAAACGAGTCAGTTTCTTCTCTATTATTGTTGCTTCTTGGCATTGACGGTGGAGTGCTTCCGGGTGAGAAGGAAACCGAGATTGGTTTCGTTGAAACACCTAGTTGGTCATTGTTTTCTTCAACTGGAATATGATGGGGAATTCTATCCTTATCAACAGTCCACCTTAAGCTTCCTTCTTCATTAAAGATAACATTCATGCTGATAATAACTTTCCGCTTGCAATATTATATAAACGATATGGTTCGGAATGAGGACAATAGCCAATAAATATGCATTTCTCCGACTTTTCATCTAGTTTTGAACGATTATTAACCAAAGTATAACCAATACACCTAAAGATTTTTAAATGACTTACGCTTGGCTTCTTGCCTTTCCATGCTTCAAATGGTGTATGATTTAATACGGCCCTTGTTGGAGATATGTTAAGGAGATATACCGATGTTGATACCACTTCTCCCCAGAATTTATTTGGAAGATTTTTTGCTTTTAACATACTTCGTGCCATCTCTACCACAATTCAATTTTTTTTGTTCCGCTACTCCATTTTGCTTGGGTGTATATGGTGTCGTGAGATCTCTGCAAATACCATAAGACTCACAAAAAGAATTAAACTCGTTGGATACAAATTCACCCCTTCTATCTGTACGGAGATCAATTATACGCCTTCCATTTTGATTTTCCACCAATGCTATGAATTTCTTAAAATTCTGAAATGCTTATGATTTTAATTTGAGGAAATAAACCCAACTCATGCGTGTATAATCATTGGTGAACATATGAAAATACGTACTTCCACCTAACGATTCCGTTTTCATAGGCCCACATATATCGACATGAATTAGCTCAAGAGGGTCAGACACTCTCCATGCCTTCCCATTTGGAAAAGATGCTCTACTTTGCTTTCCATATACACATCCTTCATAGAAGGATAGTTCTCCAATATTTGGTAACCCAATGACCATATCGTTCTGAAACAAAAGCTTCAAACTTCGAATATTTAAGTGTCCGTATCTCAGATGCCATAATTCGGATGCATTTTTCTCTTTAACAATTAGTGCCCGACTTTTAACATTTAACACGTTTAATGGAAACATTTTATTTTGAGTCATGTGGACGCTTGTTATACGTTGGCCTAATTTCTTATCGAAGATGGTACACATATCATCATCAAACATAATCTTATAACCATGGCTAATTAATTGGCCAATACTTAATAGATTGTGAACAAGACCAGGGACAAATTGAACATCACATAGAGTTTTAACATCACCTTGCACCGTTTTAAGAGAGATGTTACCTTTCCCTTCTACTTGCATTTTCTTGTTGTCACCCAAACGGACGTCTCCTTTCCTTGACTCGTCAAGCTGACTGAACAAGGACTTCATCATGGACATATGATTTGAACACCCACAGTCCAAAAACCATACGTCTCTATTGTCTAATGATACCTCGATTTGTGAATGGGCCATGAATAATCTTGTTTTCTCTTCTTGTTCTTTAACCGTCTCAGAAAAATTAATCTGGGATTTTCCTTCTCCTTGTTGTTTGAACCAACAATCGACTTCTTTGTGACCATTCTTTTTACAGTAGTGACATTGAATTTGACTTTTATTTGAATAGAACTCACTGGTAGGGATGACAACGGACCGGATCCGGACCGGATCCACATGGATCCAGATCCAGATCCGCATCCCTAGTAGCGGATCCGGATCCGGTTCGGATCCGACGGATCCCAAAAATGTAGATCCAGATCAGTCGGATCTGGACCGAATCCGGACCGGATCCACAGATCCAATTTCTTACTTAAATTCTACACAAAATTTTAATTAATACGTATTTGCGACTATATTAATTTTCATAATTTTACAAATAAAATCGAATATAAAGATTCATAATCAAAGATTAATAAACTATAAGAAAAAAGTCTTAGACTAACTAAAAAAGCACAAATTAAAGTTCTAAGTTTTTTATTATTGTTAATTTTTTTAATAAAACAGACTTGCGGATCCGGATCTGGATTTACTTATTAAGATCCAGATCCAGATCCGTTTAAAGATAGCGGATCCGGATCCGGATCCATATCCAACGGATCTCAAAATTTAGGATCCATATCCGATCCGTGCGAACCGGATCTTGCGGATCCGGATCGGATCCCGGATCCGTTGCCATCCCTACTCACTGGTATTGCCTATGCCTCTATCATCTCCATTATTAAAATATCATCTGCTCTACCATCTTTATCGTTAAAATATCCTCTACCACGACCACCTCGAAAACTGCCTTGGCCTCGACCTTGATTTCCATCATTTTCGATCTTCCTCTTATAAGAAGACTCACCTTTTACTTGAAAAGCTTTCTCATCCATTTTAACATTGCTTTTCTTCATTCTACTCTCATGGGCTAATAGGGAACTCATTAATTCATCAAAGGTATAAATCACTATATCCTTTGATTCTTCAATGGCAGGGACTACATGCTTCCAATCACTATTCAAACTTCTCAAAACTTTGCTGACAATTGTTTCACTATCAATCTTCTCACCATATGATCTCATTTGACCGACAATTTTCAGTCACTTTTGATAATTAGGTTTGGACGGACTCACTTTCACCCATAGATAATTCTGCAAAATCACTACAAAGAGTTTGCAATCGGACCTTAACGACTCTCTGATCACCCAAATACTCTTGCTTGAGTGTTTCCCATGCTTCATGTGCATTACTAGCCGTTGTAATTTAGGGAAAGATGTCATCGTCCATCGCCGATTGAATGAGGAATAATCCCTTAGCATCTTTCTTACGATTTTTCTTCAATTGTGCGTCGGGAACGGCCGATGTCGGGTCTGGTTATTTATACCGGTGCTCTACTAAATCCCATAATTCTTGGGAACGAAACATGGTCTTCATTTTAAGACTCCATAAATGGTAATTTTCTCCCTTGAAGATGGGAATTATGGGTTGGGATCCATTTGCCCCATGATTTGCCATTGTTAAGCAATCAAGTCGTATGTTTGGGAATTTTGGTCTGGGAAACGATAGATATTCCTTTTTTTTTATTGTTTGTATTTGTGTGCTTCAAGCGGTGAGAATTGAGGTTTGGCAGCAATTCTTGATTTTTGTGAACTAAAATAATGAATCAAAAACTTGATGCTCTGATACCACTAATGTTGGTGTAAATGTTAGATAATAATATAATATGGAACAAGATTTCATACACTTAGAATAATGGATTGATATTACTCCTTAGTAAATTGAATACATGTTTTTGATATTTTTACAACACTACAAATGCCACATATTTATAGTACATATGATACTACTTGATACGAAGAGTCATATTGTTTAACTTTGGATCATTTATCCAATAATACACTGACGAGTTACGCACCATCACTCTAGACTGACGAGTTTATGCATACACTGACGAGTTACGCAACATCACCCTAGACTGGCGAGTTTACGCATACACTGACGAGTTACGCAACATCACCCTAGACTGGCGAGTTTATGCACCCTACACTGACGAGTTACACACCGTCACCCTAGACTGGCGAGTTTACGCACTCTAGACTGGCGAGTTACGCACCTGCACTCGAGATTGGCGAATTACGCACCCGAGACTGGCGAGTTTACGAACCCTGATGATATGTTCCGATAGCCTAGACTGGCGAGTTACGCACCCTCACCCGACACTGGCAAGTTTACGCACCCGATATTCGTTCCTCTTATTTTCTCCAAGATTGGACTTTCCATTCCGTTGTCCATCTTGCGGGAGCATATTGGAGATATTAATATAATATCTCTAGAATAATTATTGTATTGTAATACTGTAACACCCCAGCCACCACTTGCGGACTATGGTATCACTTATGACGCTCAACAGGTCGTATACTGTCCCCACAAATCAACACGAGTCTTTTCCAGCACATTTTAACCTCACTCATGCGCATCACGGAACCTTCCCAGGAAGTCACTTATCCTTAGAATACTCTCAGCCAAGCATGCTTAACTGCATAGTTTTTTTGCATGGACAACCAAAAAAGAAAGTGCACTTTGTTGACATGAGTAGTACTATCAATCCTTTTAAGCACTCATTCGAGCCTCTCAAACCATCAAATATACGCTCCTCTGAGCACCATATCCAATATATACTCTTTAAACTTGGAGCATTACAGATATAATTTAGTTTAGTTAATTATATCTCTTAAAATCTTTAGTTTAGGCAATCTCTATCTCTTAGAATATCCTAGTGATATTATACTTGTACTAAAATTGTAATCCTATAAATAGGTCTCTTGTTCATGCAATTCTCAATAATAATCATTATTTCATAATTCTAACATAGCGAACACATTTAATTCATTGTGGGCTATGTCATATCTTTCTTCTGATCCTCCTGACAAAATAATATTTATGTCATCCTGTAATTTATCATCAAAATCCGTCCAACGTTTATTCCATTCATCTCTTTTGTCAAGCGTCCATTTTTTGAGGGCCCTTCTGAAGCGTTCTAGCTTACCCATAATCCGGAGAGTTGGGTTTTCATCTCTATTACTCTCCTTATTCCAAAAATTATGGATCATCGCCTTACAATCATCCATGTCAAGGCACCATGCTTCAACTTTGTAAGGTCTTTTTGCCTTATCCTTGACTAAGTGTAAGTCAATCTCAATCATTGCATTATCCGAGATTTGGATTGGATAATGGAAAACACCAATATTCGGGAAGAATTCACACCAATTTGAAGAAGCATATGCCTTATCCAATCGTTCATACTCACGTTTTTTTCCTTTCCTATTATCATACCACGTGAATTTTGGTCCCTAATACTACTACGATAAAGGCCTATTGAAACGCAGAGAAAATGTTGGGTATGACCTTTAAAATGTTGCTTTATGGTTTATGCAACATTTTTAACTGTGCTGCTTAAAACTCCGTTGAAATAGCCTAATGCAACACTTTGTGCAACATTTTCTACACAAATGCAACATTTTTAAACAATGTTTACAATGATACCCTAATGCAACATATGTCTTGAGTAACTATTGCAACACTTTATATATAAATATGCAACACTTTTTCCTCTTCCCTCTACAATTTTGCAACACTTATTTCAATGTAATGCAACATATTTTTGTCTAAATGAAACATAAGGCAACATTATTTTGGTGCTAATGCAACATATCCAATATTGTCAAAGGCAACACTATTTTAATTGTAATGCAACATTCCTGAATGAAAATGTATAATATATATTTTTTAAATTTTTTCCCGCTCGCTATTAATCGTTATATACAGTACCAACAAATACAAGACATTTGATGCAAAAATAATAATTAATTGATCCACAAAGAGACGTTCATTAATAATCCAAAAATCAATATTCATGTTTCGTACATCTTATTGAAAAAATGTCAAGATGAAAAAGAGTTAACAGAAATCAAAACATTGTTTGAATACAAAAACAAATAAACGTCTGGCATGTACAAGTCTTCAGTGGGTCCAAATTTGTGCAGGTACCGTTGAATTCATATGTAACCTAAAAGGTGGTCTGTGACAAGAAAAAAGACTAAATAACAATAGTCATAATGCCAAGAGATTTTTAAACATTAAAAAAATGAAGGGATAAAAAATACATACCTCTATTTAACATAAGTACTGTTTTGCAATTTCTGAAGGTATCTTTCCAAGAGTTTTACGCAAAATATCTGCAGTCATGTTTTCCCTTTCGACATAAAGGTCTCTTTGACTGTATTCTCCTCAAGCCTTCTTTTTTAAATGTTTTTCTTTGGCCTGTCTTTCCGCCTCATTTAGTCTAACAACAATTTCAAAATACATATAATTTCTTAGGTCCTCAATTAAATTAGCTTTAAGCGATTCCATAATCTTTAAGCACCACATAAGACATCATGTCTCCATTTATTACTTTCAACTTTTTGTTGGTGACACCCCTAAAATACAACCTACAAGACCATCATACCCCCTACTTATAAATCCTAAATAAGGATACGTAGGACCACTTCCATCATCTGGTGAGACAGTTTCTTATAACCTGAAAGGAGAAAGAAGCCATACAATTTGATCACAAATTAGTGACCGCTTATTATTTGAGAGGTTTAACGTTAAGGCTCTTTACTCGTATCAGAATAACTACTTTTTTCAATTCACTTAAAAAAGGGTTGTGCTTTTTCCTAACGAGCCTTTACTCAATCCTAATGACATTTTACCGTTTTAACCCTCTCATTCTATCACATCAAAGGGTTTTTTTTCTCTCTTTAAATGAATCTCAAAATTCAACCACCCATAAATTAAAAGTACCAATGAACTAGGAAACCATCGTAGACATCGGAACCGTCCAGGATTGGTGGTCGGGCCAGAGTTGGGCCAGTAGGGGCTGCGATCAGCGGTGCGGTTGTCAAGGGCTAAGGTCGGCGGTCGAGTCGGCAGAGATGGGGGTGGGGGTGGAGGGATGGAGTGTTGTACATTGGAGTTCCCCCTTTTTTTTCCTTTTTAAAAACGATAAATTTCCTCTTCTTTTTTTTGTTTTTTTCAGTTTTCCTTTTTCTTAAATATGTTTTTTCCTTTTTACTTTGTTGTTATTTTCATATTATATACTCTATATGTATATTTTATTATTTTAGTTGAAAATTATAAATTCAATTGGTCGTATTTTTGTCCGACATAATTCATTATACACTTATAAAAGTAAAATTATGTATGATTATTACTGATATATTATTACTATTGACGTATTATATGTTCAAAAATTATTATTATTACTCCTATTATTTTATTTTTTATTTTTATTTTTTGTTAAAAAAATTCGGAACTTGTATTAAAATTGAAACAAACTATCAAAACTTAGTAGGTTTAAAATTCAATAAATTATCGATTTTACGTTATCAGGAGTTGAATTAGAAGTCATAATCAAATTTGAAAGCGATTGATTATCAAAATTGATAGAATAAAACGAAATAAACATTCGTTAGGATTGAGTAAATGCTCGTAAGGAAAAAAATTGTAAAAAAAAATTGCATAAGACAATTTCTTAACCTAAATTATACATTGGAAATGAAATCAAACTTAAATGGGCTTTAAATTAGGAAGAAAAATTGCAGTGTCACTAAAATAGGCTTTAGATATGGAATCACTAAACGTGTCAATATTTTTGTTTGTTTACCACAGGAACTTATATGACACCTATTATCCCAATTCCTACTGGTTGCGTAAAGAATGAATAGATACAAACCTAGTCATTCTGTCTAAGATAAAAAAAACAGAACCTAACAAACAACAGTGTTGGGCTAAGCTAAGCGGTTAACATAGTATTGCATCAAAGATAAAGATCTTAAGGGGAAATGACAATTAATGCGATGAAGACATTTACTCACCTTTCCACAACTCAACTCTTCAAATTTTGAGAGTGAGATATCATGTTTGCGGTATGAAAGATCAGCACCATTTTCAGCATCATCTGCATCGATGCTTCCGTTTTGAGCAATGAGTATCCTGTACACTCTCTTTGGGCAAATCTCAGCTAACCTTTTGTCTTCATTTCCAAGTAAATATTCCACCTGCAAATCTTTAAGCAAAAACTCCTCGTGCACCTAGTGTTCAACTTTTCATGAATAGAAGAAAAATGAGAACATAAGCCTACTAGTTTGACAAAATAATTCACGAACTGAATCCTCGTGCACCCAAATTACTGTATCCTTTTAAATTATTCATTCTCTACCTGAATTGTTTTTGAACTGAAATTCACGACCCCATATCTGTCTATCTAGGACCCTGTTTATACGCTGGTAAATACTATTGGACCCTCTTTAGAGGCTTGTAAATACTATAGTTGACGTCTGCAAGTATGAATGGGCATGTTAAAACCGAGTCAGAAGGTAGTGAATTTGAGTATGAAGATGATGATGATGAGGATGAGGATGATGATGATGATTTCATTGACGATGACGACATTTATCCAGTTTCACCTGCTCAGATCACAACAATAATAAATTGCCATGAAGGATATATATATATATATATATATATATATATAGAGAGAGAGAGAGAGAGAGGAAGGATCAAGTGAGTTCTTCTATATATATTGAGTCCATGAGTCCAATCTTGGACCATTGATCAAGTGGAAGATGGATGGTTGTGATTGCTTGAGGTGAAATAAGGAAATAACTAACAAGTCTTGGTAAATATATCATTTCTCTCTCTTCCTTAATTATCTCAATGCAAATCTTCTCTCTCCTATCAATCTTTTAACTGCTTCTTTCTCTCAAACAACAAGTTTCTTTAAAATTAAGTTTTTTTCATCTTCACCAAAAAATCATCATTTTTCTACTGTCATTGTACGTATGTTACTATGTTACTGTCATAACCCGTAAACTATGTTACTTTAACTCATACAATGTGTTACTTCAATTCATGAATTGTGTTACTTTAACTCATACAATGTGTTACGTTGTATAATAGTCTCTTGCAAAAACGGTTACTTTAACTCATACAATGTGTTACTTTAATTCATGAACTGTGTTACTTTAACTCATAAAACCTGTTACGTTGTATAGTCTCTTGCAAAAACTGTTACTTTAACTCATACAATGTGTTACTTTAATTCATGAATTGTTGTATAGTCTCTTGCAAAAACTTTTACTTTAACTCATACAATGTGTTACTTTAATTCATGAACTGTGTTACTTTAGAAAAAAATATGTGTTACTCTAACGCAGTGTAGCTGTTACATTAACGAACAAATCATGTTACTATAAGAAAAGGTTGTGGTTAATCTAAGAATGAATGGTAAACAACGCTAATATCCTCAGTTACTTTTATGCATTATATTTGTTACTTTAAGGAACGAATGATGTTACTACAATACATCTGAGATGTTACTCTAACCAAAAACACATGTATTAAATAAATATAGAGTTAACTGCAACGTTGTACATCATTATGTGTAAAAAAATATGTAAAAAATCAGTTATTCTTGTAAACCCACAAAAAAAACAACTTCGAATCCGCAAGCCAGCACGTAGTTTTTATAAAATTCCACCGACTCATCGATTTCCCCGAATACTTGGCCCATGTACGAACGCCTCACCTACATCTCTGCACCATTCTTGTGCATTCGCTTCTTTGCCAATGCTACCTGCAAAAAAATAAACAACGTTACGCCCATGGGACATATGTGTTACTTTAATTCATAAGTTGTGTTACTCTAACTCGTAAAGCAAGTTACTTCAACATCAGCGCAAAAAATCTTTTTTAATGT
Source organism: Agrostemma githago (assembly GCA_958450325.1). Classification (NCBI taxonomy): domain Eukaryota; kingdom Viridiplantae; phylum Streptophyta; class Magnoliopsida; order Caryophyllales; family Caryophyllaceae; genus Agrostemma; species Agrostemma githago. The sequence continues at coordinate 44,760,968 of OY288249.1, forward strand.
TCAGTGTGTGTCACTATAATTAAAATAAGGTGTTACTGTAACTTAGAACGTACGTTACTTCAACGTCGTGTCTGCTTAATCTATGATTAATCAAATCCAAAAACCATTTATATGAATCTATGATTAATCAAATGAATAAAATTCCACCTTTTCCAGTGTTGTCCTGTGCATTCGCATCTTCGCCAATTCCACCTGCACAAAATTAAACAACGTTGCGTCGATGCAACCAATGTGTTACTTCAACTCATAAGTTGAGTTACTCTAACTCGTACAACATGTTACTCTAACATCATCGTCAAAAACCTTTCTCAACGTTCAGTGTGTTACTCTAATTAAAATTACGTGTTACTGTAACTTAGAACGTAGGTTACTTCAACGTTGTGTCTGCTTCAATAGATAACAAAACAATAATATCAATGGAGATTACGGAAAACCTAAATAAAAAACATAAAACTCTGGAATCTATACTAACAAGAGACCAATTAACCATTGATATGAATCTATGATGAATGAAACGACCATGAAAGCAATATCAACATGAAAATTGACGCAAAAAACATGAACGCAAATTAATCAAGATGATGAATAAAAATTAATTCAAAACATGAAAGCAATATCGAAACTCACCATTGTTATACTCGATGAATTGGTTATCAATAGTTGATGAAGAAGTCGCGATCATTGAATTCATAGTAATGGAATTTCGAGCACAGATTTGATTGAATGAATGAATGAACGTGATGATGGGAGCATTTTTTTTTTAAGGTTTTGATGAACGTATAACGTGAATGAATGAATGAATGAGGAATGAAATGATTATGAGAGTTATTGTTTCCTAAAATCAAGTGAGTTATTTTAGGATACTAAATCTACCTTCTTCTTTTTTCTTCTTTTTTAAATACAAATATTATGATGCATCTTGTCCATCCATCCTCATCCCATCCAATGGATGGGATGAGGACTTATGGACTCATATATAGAGAAGGACTCATAAGAGTCTCTCTCTCTCGCTCTCTCTCTCTCTCTCTCTATATATATATATATACTCTATATATATACTCTATATATATATATAGAGAGAGAGAGAGAGAGAAAACGTCATGACCAACCAAAGTTACCTTCTTGCTTGCACACTTGCATGCCACTACGTTACTCCTACAGTCCTACACTTCCACCTTAATAATTAATTTATTGAGTATATATTGAAGTAATCAAATGGAATAATGGATAAGTAAGACTTTGGTATACTAACTAGATAGAATGAATGACTCCTTTCTTATCATGTTTATTAATAGAGAAGACTTTGTTATACTATTAGATAGAAGACTGTTTGATTATGCGTTTGAAAGACCATATGCAAAGGAATTATATACCGTCTTTCAACTATCAAAATACACAAATCACATTCACGAACGCATAGTAGATCAGATATTCACTTCACATACACTCACATATCAGCACTCAAGTAATTGCCGGTAAAAGGATATGTATAGTGCATTATCATTTTTTTAGCATACATACATGATGAATCAGCTATTCATCGACGACAATTCCCAACTGACCAAGATAAAAGGTTATAATGTTCACAACTATACAAAGAAATCCATGTATTATGATGAATTGAGCACAAAGAGATAACTTTCTGGTGACTTATTATGAAAAAGAGAAAACTAAGTTGAAAATTACATCTACTTCGTACTCACTCTCACACCCAACCTCATCATCATTCTCCCACAAAAAGGATGGACATCCCAATAACTAAATCTCGATGATATCAAGATATGTTTCTCGACAAATGGTACATAATTATTAAACCACACCATAAAAATTGATAAAAGACACACAACAAAAGCAGAATACCCAAAATCCAATAAAGACATTAAAATTGAATTAGAGTTTCAGTAATTAGGAGAAAAGAACGTTCTAAATGATTTGTAGAAGATTGTGCATCAAAACAGAAGTAAAAAATTACCTTAAATCTAATTAGGGTTTCATTAATTAGGGACAAAAATGATGTTAGTTTTGTTCGTCATGTTTGTCTTCGTTGCGTTCTTCATATCTTCCTCAAGTCTTCATTGAGGTTTCTAATGAGATGTGGAGGAATGGAGCCATGGGAAGTAGAGGCGTGGAATGGTGGAGGGGAGGCAGAGTTGCAGGTAACAGGTGTGAATGTGAGACTGACCAGCAGGGCCGGTCCTGAACTTTCGGAGGCCCTAGGCAAAATATTTTAATTGGGCCCTCGAAATATAGTCATGATCGATTGTTTATCTAATTATATATACCATGTTAATGCTTTAATTTGTGTTCATTTGGAGACATAAATTTTTATTAATTACATGTTTACTTAAGAACAAATTTATCAATAACAAAGTGTTATGATTTTCGTATAATAATACAATTCTAGCATAGTAGTGACAATATTTCATGAATAAGCCAAACTGGACCGTGATCAATTGGTATTTGGAGGTCATGCAGTAGTTATTATTTCGAGGCGTTGTACTAATTTGAAGTTGTTTACAATATGTTAGATTTCATGTGTACTATATAGTACAATTCATAAATATTACTATACAATTTACATCTCGTAAATATTGCATTAAAAATTACGAAGTACTAAACAAAACTATAAAAAAAATCCTGGTAAAACCAAAAACAAAAACATAGTCACTAGTATGAATAAAATATTTGTAGCAATGTTCATTATTTTTTTAAAGATGTTCTTTATAAAGTTAACAAATTAAACCATCGACAAATTTTATAACTGAAACAATTTCTATGTTAAAGGTTCATATAATTTTTTTTCATTCTTTTATACTCTACACATGACTATTAAAAACATTCTTTTAGACATTTTTGAAAAAAAAATCTGAAATAATATAGGCAATTTTAAAAGCAAAACAAAAAGGAATTGAAAAAAATTCAAGAGTAAATGAACATAAAATAAATATTAAAGCTTGTGCAAGGACCAAGATTTGAACCCATAACCTCTTGCGTGAAAGTAGCCTCCATTACCACCTTACCAAAGGAGCGCAACTAATGCATAGTACACTCAATTTGTACATTACACAACAGAGAGTCAGACTTTTGGGCCCCTCTTTAGCTTGGGCCCTGGGCCGTCGCCCCTCCAGACTATGCCCAGGGTCGTGCCTGCCGACCATAAGGCTTACATGAGGTGCAAGAGTTTCTATGTTTCTAACCTTCTATGAGAGGCTTGAGGTATACCTTATAGTAAATGTGAGTAGTTAAGTTTTAACTCGATTAACATGACTTGAACCATTTTGTTAGGTCACGTCTACACCTGAGAAAAATAATCCAAATAAAAAGTGGTCGTGATTTTCATGACCTGGAAATGGCCTAACCCGAACACAACCCGGTTGACTCGTTCCTCGGGACTAATTACGACCCATGTATATTGACTTGTGACGATCAAACACGCACATGACACTAACTCATAAAATTAGATGGCCTGTAAAAAATTGGTTCGGCAAATTAATTAATAACACATATGACCCGAATTGTGTGTCTGTGACAAAACTCATGTGCCATATCTCATTACACATGCCTACTTATTAAATGAGCGCTTACTTATCGAGAATATAAAAGAGACTTTGTTTTGCTAAGAATAAAGATATAATTTGGGATTTCATTTTTAGTTTTTTATTCTAAACCTAACCTAAATTTCACATTCACATTCTCATTTTTATATTACTTTATTTATTTAATTGTGGTTATTAATTATCCTAACAATATTGCAACAAATTTAAAAAGTGTTGCTAGATGTTTCACTAAATGCAACAATTACTAAAAAAAATGTTGCTAAAACATGTTATAATTGCAACATTTTTGTATAAATGTTGCATTTCTTCATTAAATGCAACATTTTTTAAATAAGTGTTGCATTGAGAATATCACTATAATAAATTGCAACACAACAAAAAAGTGTTGCATTGAAAATGTTGCAAAAGACCCTTATTGTAGTAGTGTAAAGAGAAGTATATAATGAGTGTCTATTAAAAGGTGTTTATTTGATGTTTTATTGTAGTGAGGACCTGACAGGGTCGGACCTAAGTAGAGGGTTGGTGTGGCAATTGCTACACTAAAGTTAAAGAAAATTAAGAGAAAATATAAAATTGCTGCATCATTAATTACTCATTACTTGTCATTAATTATCATTAATACCATAGTAATACATTAATATTCCTTATTTTTTTTCTCAATACATCTAGTATTTAATCATTCAAATGACTTTTAATTACTCTATTTACTTTACTCAATCCTCGTAACAATTTCCAAAGTACATGTATTAATTACAATTATTCATATTCTACCCTAACTTGTGTCTAACTAGAGTTAATATTGTTTATTTTTATTATTTCATAACCTCATTGTGTTTGTGTCTAAAATTTGATGAATTGTGCTACGTTACTTTGGTTTAAGTATAATTCAAGGGTTAATATTTTTATAGAAAAACAAACTTCAAAAAATTAAAAGGGTTATATGTACGAGTATGCAATATCGTAAATTTGGACCAATGAAAATTGTGGAGTGATTAATGAATAATGAGTACTCCGTATTTCTTTTTTGCTACACCGAAATCTAAAGTCTAGGTCCGCCCCTGGGACCTGAGGCTAAAGACTTTTTTTTTAAGTTTTACTTCCAAATAACTTTGATATTTTCGTCGGGAGCCCGGAAAGAATTTTTTTTGGATCCATCATTGGGTAGTGATAGATGCATGAACATAACCCACAAAGCTACTACTAACTAGAACTACTGAGATTCCTAGGTAGTGATATGTGTGTGTGTGTGTTGTTTCAGATATGGATGAGATTCAAATGAAGAATGAGTCTATGCGTGCCCAAATTCAGCAGCTGGAGCTGGGTGAGTTTTACTGTTTAATATCATGTGTGGGTTTAAACATTACATCTGAATTACTCCGTATCTATTAGCTAGTACATGTTCATAATGTTATATTTGAGGTAACATTATCTGGCCTGGGAAGACGGTTCTTACATTACTTATGCTTAATCATTCACAATGTTATATTTGAGGTATCATTATCGGGGAAGACCGTCATATAAAATTTATGAGACATTAAAAAGTAAATGAAATGGACTTACAAAAAGAATCACACGAGACCATCAGAGAATGTAGGCGACTCCAAATATATGGTTGCAGAAAATTATACTTAGGCTAGGGTGCTTGGTTCCCCGATTCATACAGTTTCTGGTTTGAAGTAGGTATTGGTCAACATCCTCATTTGTTTATTTCATGTTCATTTATTTTTTAAGCCCAAAGAAGTAGATCGAATAACATTGAATAATAACCTAGTTTTCCTTAGCACGTAAATGTGAATTGCAGTACTAATGGTTTGCAAAAAAAATCTATGTATTGATGTCATTGGCAGAGCGAAATGGGCTATATAAAGATGTTGAGGAATTATGTATGCAAAAAGCGGGTCCCGACTTTATCAGCCTTGCCACTCAAACCTTCTTTCGAAGGTATGCACATAAAAAAGTGAAGGACGCAAAAAGACTGCAAAGTGTTGTTATTTTGTTTGTGACAAGGACTCCTGCTTGTTGAGACATCAGGACAGCTGGGCTAGAACAAGAGGTCGAAAACTTGAAGAAGGAAAAGGCTGATTGTGTCAAAGAGAATTCAGATATCAAGGATCAGCTTTCTGAAGCCAGGAGGATTAAGGCAAGTTATATCTTGAAGTTTAATTTGAGGCATACAGTATTTATTAGTTTGTTTGGACCTATGGTTATCGATCGGAGTATTAAAGAAGAAACCAGTTTCCTATCTTCGCTTCTTCAAAGCAGTTGTTTCTTCTGTTATTTATTTAGATGACCCCAGTATAACCACTGCTCGTATTCATTCACATTTCTTTCTCTATTATTTATAACTTACTTTAGTGAAGTCTTGTGTCTTATGAAAATGAATTTTTTTCCAGACATATTTGGATCGACTTCATAAACTGGAGGTTTCGAAGGTTCTCTACTGCCCTCTCTCACTTTATGTTTTTCTGCATTTGTATCAAAGAAGCAGGGTTAGTGCACATCAAGGTGTGTACCTATCACTCTTTTTCTGAAAGTCTCAAGCCTATGCTTTTGCAGAAGAGAATTTTTGGTTTGACCATTTTTTTGACCCCGTTTAACTTGGTCCTTGTGTGTCAAAAGTCATGCAACCTCTCGGCCAAAATGCTTCACGTTTTATATAATGAGTGAACGATGAGGACAATAAACAACATTAACCTAGTGTCTCAAGGGCACCCACAAGTTATGGCGTAAGCCCCATGATTGGGTTTTGAAATGACTATGCACAGATGTTTCGAAATGATCAAAGATGGAATAACATCGAGACTTGCATTGAATGATTAATACTTCAAAGTTCAATCTTAAAAGATGCGCAAATAGCTTAGTGAGTCAATTTAATTTATTCCATCCAAACAAGAATATTGAGTGTTTGGTTCTGTTGAGAATGAAGCCATTCTATGATGATTTTTTAAACATTAGAGTTACAATATCCAAAGTCGTTTACTCTAATGTGTTTGGATGAAGGGATTTGGAGGGGAGGGGAGGGAGAGTAAGGGATGTAGAATCCCTTGTTTGGTACCCTCCCCCCTTCACTCTCCTATTTTGCTATCCAAAACAAAGCCTAGGATGTGTTTGGATAGAGTAAAAAAAGAGATGATATCATTTGTTTCCTCCATTTCCCTTCCTCCGCTTTCCTTCCCAATTTTCTATCCAAACACACCCTAAGAAACGACTATAAAGTGTGTTTGGATAACAAAATAGGAGGAAAAGGGAGAGGAGGGGGATGGAGTGTATTGAAGTGAGCTTGGATCATCAAGCTGCACTCTCCTCTAAGTCAGCACAAGAAGATAAGATATACACCATACATTGCATAACAGAATACGATTACAAGATAACCACTAATATCCAAATACATACTTGTGTGTGTGTGTGTGTTCTTAGTAATTATAATGTAATTAGAGTCTGTCTCTTTGTATTCGTAATTAGTAGAGCTAACCTTTCGATTACCGTGTAGTAATTAGTAGAGCTAATTATGTTCATTGTATTTAGGACTCGACTCGGCTTTATATACCGAGCTGTAATAGTTTGTTTGATTATCGAAATAACATATATTATCATGGTATCGGGCTAAACTCGATCCTCACGATCAAAAAACGTATTTCGATCCTACATTCCTGCCAACGGCAGTGACCGTCTCTGGGCCGTCGACCCATGCCCATGGCCAAGTCCGCCCCGTCGATCCCACCCCTTTCCCGATCCAAACTCGGTGACAGTCAGCCACCACCACCATTACCCCCGCCTGCCGCCGACCACCAGCCCCGGACGGAGCCGTCGCTCGCCGCCTGCCCCGGTAAAGCCAGGTGGGCCGCCCCTCACCGTTCGTGGTGTGTGCCTACTTCCTCCATCCAAAGTGGGCCGACGACCTCCACTGCCGCGTCTGCCGCCACTTGCTGGCCGCCGGCCGCCCCTCACTGGCCTGCCGCCGCCGCTTGCTGGCTGGCCGCTCCTCACCAGCCGCCACCACCTGTGCATTCTTTATATTCTTGGGGTCTGCCAACTTCTGTTAAGTGTGCACAAGCAGCACAACTTCCTTTGGGCCAAGAATTTCAGGCCCACACCATTCACCAACAACTTGAAAACAGTCCATGGTTCATGGATACGGGTGCATCCTCTCATTTTAGTGCCGATCCAGGTAACCATCGTTTCCCTTTTAATTCTAGCTCGATTCGTTCAATTTTTGTCGGGAATGGTTCTAGTATTCCGGTTCTCGGGTCCGGAACCTCTCACCTACCCACCAAAACCCGACCCCTTCAACTCAAAAATGTTTTATATACTCCGCACATTATTAAAAACCTTATCTCCGTCCGTCAATTTACGAAAGAAAATAATGTTTCCGTCGAGTTTGACCCGTATGGATTTTCTGTCAAGGATTTTGTGACCGGGAATTTGATTCTGAGAAGTAATAGTGACAGTGAGTTATACCCCGTGTGTTCCACCTCAACCACCCCGACCTCCTCTAATCAGCACCTTGTCACCCTGTCCTCTGACACTTGGCATTCCCGTCTGGGGCATCCCGGACCGAATATTTTGGATATTTTGCGTAATAAATTTTCCCTTGATTGTAATAAAACCGAGCATCGCTCACACCTTTGTCATTCCTGCCAAATAAGCAAACATAAACGCTTACCGTTTACCGAGTCATTCCCTCAGACGGTGGCCCCATTTGACATAATTCATAGTGACCTCTGGACATCTCCCGTAACTAGTAAATCCGGCTATAAATATTACCTCGTGCTTATCAACAATTTTTCGCAATTTGTTTGGGTTTACCCAATAAAGTTTAAATCTGAGACTTATGCCAAATTTCTCAAATTTCGAGCCTACGTCAAAACCCAATTTAATCGCGAAATTAAAGCTTTTCAATGTGACCTTGGCCGTGAATTCGATAATAATTCGTTTCGACAATTTGGATATGCTAACGGCCTCATTTTTCGGTTTTCGTGTCCCCAAACCTCATCTCAAAATGGTAAAGCCGAGCGCATGATTCGCCGGTTAAATGAAATCACCCTCACCTTACTTTTTCATGCCTCCGTTTCCGACCATATATTGGATCGATGCCCTTCAAACCGCTACCCACCTCCATAATATACTTCCCTCCCGTCTTCTCTATTCTCAATCACCCACTTCCATCCTCTTTCTTAAAACTCCCTCCTATGACCACCTCCGTGTTTTTGGATGTGCGTGTTACCCAAATCTCTCCTCCACCCGTCCCCACAAACTTGCCCCCCGTTCCACTAAGTGTGTCTTTATCGGGTACCCCGATGAATTTCGTGGCTACAAATGTCTTAACCTCACCACCGGCAAAGTCATTCACTCGCGTCATGTTACTTTCGATGAATCGGTTTTCCCGTTTGTGCAATCCGACCCTAAAACCATCGAATCATACTCCTTCCTTGATTCATCTCTTCCACTACCCATCTTATCATCCCTCTTTGAATTTGAGCCCAGCCCAACCCCCAAACCTGCCAACCCAACCACTCCCTCCAATTCCCCAATTTTGGCCCAATCCATCACCCCCTCACCTCAACCCCAGCCCTTTCCTTCCCCATCTTCGGAACAAGCCCAAATATCCTCCCCCCAACATACCCCTACCTCTCCCCGAGCCCAAGCCACCTCTTCCCAAATAACCCATACTCCTTCACCCAATTCGTCCCCTCCTCCTCCCTCACCACCACCACCACCACCACCACCTCCTCTCCCTCGTTCCCACCGTATGACTACTCGAGCCATGCATGGCATTTTCAAACCCCGTGTCCTCACTGCTTCCGCCTCGCCACCCCTCTCTCCCATTCCCAAATCTCCCCACATAGCCCTTCATGACCCGAACTGGAATGCTGCCATGAATGACGAATATCGTGCTTTAATTAAAAATGGAACGTGGGGCTTGGTCCCTCGGCCCTCGGACTCACCAGTTATTCGGTGTATGTGGTTATATTGCCACAAATTTAATTCAGACGGTTCCCTTGCCCGGTACAAGGCCCGTCTTGTAGTCAATGGGAAGAGTCAACGAGTCGGAATTGACTGTGACGAGACTTTCAGTCCTGTGGTCAAACCCACCACCATTCGGACCGTTCTTAGTCTCGCGGTTAATAGGGCCTGGACCATTCATCAGTTGGACGTCAAAAATGCGTTCTTACATGGAGACCTTGTTGAAACCGTTTTTATGCACCAGCCCCCGGGATTTGTTGATCCCTCGGTTCCTGGCCACGTTTGTCGTCTCCGTATGTCCATGTATGGCCTCAAACAGGCCCCTCGGGCGTGGTACCAACGCTTTGCGAATTTTATTCTCTTTCGAGGCTTTAAGAGTAGCACCTGTGATCCATCTCTTTTTATTTTTAATCACGGGCACGACATTGCTTATCTATTATTATATGTTGATGATATCGTCCTAACCGCATCTAGTACTAGCTTGCTACGACGCATTATCACTACTCTTTCACAGGAATTCGCTATGACCGATCTGGGTTCCATGCACCATTTCCTTGGCATTCAGGTGACCCGTAACTCGACAGGTCTATTTCTCTCTCAGAAATCGTATGCTCGCGATATTCTTGCTCGGGCCGACATGTCCAACTGTAATTCGGTTTCTACACCCGTTGAAGCCGGGTCCAAACTTAGTGCCACCTCCGGCGCTCTTATCCCTGACTCTACTCTCTACCGCAGTTTAGCTGGCGCCCTACAGTATCTGACTATTACTCGACCAGACATCTCATATGCCGTCCAACAGGTTTGCCTATTTGTGCACGCCCCTCGAGAGCCTCACTTTCGGTTCCTCAAGCGTATTCTTCGCTATGTCAAGGGCACTCTCGCTCATGGGCTCCGCATTATGAAATCCGTCTCCGATAAACTCACCGCTTACTCTGACGATGACTGGGCCGGTTATCCTGACCTCCGTCGCTCCACTTCCGATTATTGTGTGTTTCTCGGTGACAATTTGCTCTCATGGTTCTCCAAACGGCAACCTACTGTCTCCCGCTCAAGTGCTGAAGCAGAATACAGAGACGTAGCTAATGTCGTCGTTGAGACGTGTTGGCTTCGCAATTTACTTCTTGAGCTTCATGTTCCTCTACGGCATGCCACCGTTGTCTACTGTGATAATATTTGGGCCGTCTACCTCTCAGGTAACCCGGTCCAACATCAACGAACCAAGCACATTGAAATTGACATTCACTTTGTTCGCAAGAAGGTTCGCCTCGGTTTGGTCCGTGTTCTCCACGTCCCCACCGACTATCAGTATGCCAATATTTTCACAAAGGGTCTGCCCAGGTACCTATTCACTCGTTTTCGGTCCAGCCTGAACGTCCGTCCTCCTACCGTTCCGACTGCAGGGTGTCTTAGTAATTATAATGTAATTAGAGTCTGTCTCTTTGTATTCGTAATTAGTAGAGCTAACCTTTCGATTACCGTGTAATTAGTAGAGCTAATTATGTTCATTGTATTTAGGACTCGACTCAGCTTTATATACCGAGCTGTAATAGTTTGTTTGATTATCGAAATAACATAGATTATCATATGTATATATATATATGTATGTATGTATGTATGTATATATCTGTGTGTGTGTGTGTGTATACATATACATATATATATATATATATATGTATGTGTATATATATGTGTGTGTGTGTAGTAAAGATCAAGTGAGTCCTTCTATATACATTGAGTCCGTGAGTCCAATCTTGTTGGACCATTGATCAAGTGGAAGATGGATGGTCGTGATTGCTTGAGTTGAAATAAGGAAATAACTAACAAATCTTGGTAAATATATCATTTCTCTCTCTTCCTTAATTATTTTAATGCAAATCTTCTCTCTCTCTCCTATCAATCTTTTAAGTACCTGATCTTTCTCTCACACAAGTTTCTTCAAAATTAAGTTTTTTTTCATCTTCACCAACAAATCATCATTTTCCTACTGTAATTGTACGTATGTTACTATGTTATTGTCATAACCCATAAACTATGTTACTTTAAATCATACAATGTGTTACTTTAATTCATGAAATGTGTTACTTTAACTCATACAATGCGTTACTTTAATTCATGAAATGTGTTACTTTAACTCAGAAAATCCGTTACGTTGTATAATAGTCTTTTGCAAAAACTGTTACTGTAACTCATACGATGTGTTACTCTAATTCATGAACTGTGTTAATTTAACTCATAAAATTTGTTACGTTGCATATTAGTCTTTTGCAAAAACAGAACTTCCAATCAACCAAAAGAATAATGTATGTTTCTATTAAGGATACTCCAAAACGAAAATTATAAAACTCCATTATAATTCCAATGTTTCACACCTGT